>CM044015.1:55533822-55804357 GCA_024085815.1 Flaveria linearis | reverse complement strand
TTGAATTCTGGCATCAAGGTTAATAAAAACTAAAAGTTTCCATGACCGGTAGGAATGAAGAAGATAGGTCACATACAACAGTCATTTCCTTTCCAACCTTCCTATTCTAAGAACAATACTGTATACAATAATCTCAGTCTTCGAGTAGTTCTATACATCTTAACTTACGCATGTCGAGAGTTTTCCTATCTCCACCGACTAACTAATTTCTAAGCAACTGGGGTTCATGACAAATGAAGGAGTGAATTTGAAGGAATCAATGCTATCCTCTACCAGTATCCAACAGATATGTATGATTGATGATAAGATATGTGCCTATAATAACATCTGAGTCTTCTTGTCTATTTCACCACTAGTTTGCTTGCTCTAATCTCCAACTTTGTCCCTACTTAATTCTATTTGATCTAAATGTTACAAGGTATGACATTAGCTTTGTCAACTTATGGATTCTATCAGTATAAAGAGCATGATTCCAGTATTACAATTTTAACTTTTGCATTTTATTTCCTTGGGTAATAGTACTCACTCGCCAAAGATTTTAAACTTATCTCAAGTCTGACTATTGCAGCCTCACTACCTTATACTTGAGTTTAGGCATTCTACCATTCAGTGCGGTACCCACTAGTGGAACAAGCATCATTCTTCAAAGGCCATGTATATTCTAAGCAACCATTCAATTTGCATAATTTCTGAAATGTAAAAGGAGTGACGTCTCACTAGAGATAAGACTAGTGTCACCATGTGATTCCCATATAGACTCTAGGTAGATTAGAACTTATATAAGGGTAAATGTTATAAATGTTTCATTTCCTATATATTCTGGCGCTCAGAACTTTATCTACAGCACGGTTAGTTAAAAGCAGGGTCAAAATAGTTCAACCTAAGTTTCGTGTGAAGATTGTCATTAGGTGTCTAACGGTTGAAGATGTTGAAAGATTTCACGAGCGTAGTTTTAAGGAAGGTGGTTATCAATCACAATCGGAGTTGATATTAAAATATTCCTTAAAGGCTTTGAGGTAATGATTCATGCCTATCTTGATAATAACAAGAAAACAATCTAGGTTGACATTTGCCACCAAAATACGGGTTTCAATCCTATTTTGGTGAGATCATGTCATTTATGAAATGTAATTTCCAATGAGAATAATTGAAGTAATCCTCAAGATAGGAAGTCACCCCAATCCAGAGGATGAAATTTCATAGAACTAACAAATGGGAAACCATTTATCGAAATAGAGAATCATCAAAGTAACGGAATCTCCCCTGCTTTGATGAAATAGAATCATTTAGGAGATACGAGTGTTCTTAGTCATAGGTTGACTTGCAAACTCTTGCATTTCCCACGGTACAAGCAGTATAAAGTTGACTTTACGATGAAAGGAAATTAATATCAATTAGGAATTAGGAAAATTTCAAGTTACATCAGTGTAACAAAGGAAAGATCATGTTAACAAGCTTAAGATCAAGGTTTGAGATAGCAGAGTTGTTAGGATGATGTTCAAATCTTGAATAATTTAAATCAGGAAGACGAAATCAAGGACAAGAATGATTTGACATTATAATGAGATGTGAACATTCGATTCACAATCGAAGGGAATACGTGGACTTCTCAAGATATGAGATCAGCCATAACCTATTGAAGACAGCGTACTTATAAGTGGTAACAAGGTTATGATAGTTTATTCGATTATTGAGGTGAGTGACCACCTATAATATAAAATATTCAATTAACAAAGTATCCCGAGATGTAGGAATTCCACCTACAGCATTGCATGTTCTTAATTATAGTACACCTTCTTAAGAGAATTTGAGAACCGTAAGTAACGGTTTAAAGTTTGAAGACCATTCGGTGTTTAGGAAAGTGTTCTCGATACTTTCGAACCACTGTAGTAATCCGGTAGTTCCTTTGGTTCCACTGAACTTAGTGGGGTTGCAAGAACTGAAATGCTTGTAGGTACAAGCACGTGGAGGGTTAGGACAAACAGAGATTTGAGCAGGGTTCGCGCCTTGATGCAGATAAGTTAGGAGAGTTGGTAGACCGTAGCATCCTCACGTGCCACAATAGCAGTAACCTTACGGCCAGAGTTTCCAGATCGGGATCGTTTTGACGAGTAGTCATTTTGAAATATCATTAAGATATTTTATGTGAATTGGGCAATACGAGCTATACAACATGAAAACAACTATCGGGAATTTGGCATAATAATAATGAGATGTTCCGTGTGTAATCGTTTGATTCGTAATTCAAAGCGAGTATGTTGACTAACCAAAGTTTTAAGTTAACCACATCTTTGTTGAAGACATGCGTTTCGATAAGCAGATACTCATCCCACTCTTCCAACATTGCATGTATTGGGTGGTGAGGCATAGACTTTGTCGAGATTTTGAAACCACGAATAACGAGTCAAAGCTCATTTTGAAAATTATTTGATTTAGGCACGCAATGCCTTGACTATGATTTAAGATTTGTGTGTGCTTTGATAGGAATCAAAGTATAAAAAGAATCATATATGGTTCTACTTATCAAGTTCCATAACCCATGCTTCGGTCCATCAAGATCATTATGTAGCCTAGTTTAAGCACATTCTTAGTATACCGGTTATGTTTATATACAGGGTTCCCCGCAGCGTTCCCACCACATCCACGATATACTTTGAAATATACTTAAACTAGTTACATAACATCTTAATTTTCCTTAGCATCATTCTAAAGAATAACGCAATATAAGTTTAATAAGAGCCACCACAACTACACTTATGTATATAGGTGGTTTTACCAGTTATAAATGGCTACAGACAAACCTATACACCGGTTCCACACGGGAATTGATGACTGTAGAGAAAACATTTCCAAAGTGTAAATAGTTTAATGTGACGTAGCAAGATCCACAAAGCGCATACGTATAAGTTTATATGACGTAGCAAGATCCACAAAGCGCATACGTATAGATTACAACCAAACCAATCCTTAGGTCCCATTACTGGAACTAATGGTTGTAATGGATGCTCGGCAAAGAAGAACCACAAAGTAGACCCACAAAGAAGAATCACACCGCCGGAAGCATCCAAGATCAATAGCATTCACAAGTAATCATCATACAAAACTTAGCATCAAGTATTAGCACATAATAGAGTATAGCCACCCAAGTAACATATAAGGTAGCAACATAGCATAGAGTTAAGAGTCATAATAGCATCATGCTCCTCAGACAATCAGGATCATCACGTAGCCCAGTTTAAACACATTCTTGGTATACCAAGGATGCTTATATATAGGGTTCCCCGCAGCGTTCCCACCACATCCGTGGTATACCTAGACGATGCCTAAACCAGTTACGTGACATCCGTTTATCCTTAGCATAAGGGTCATATGATTGGAAATACCATGAAGGCTTTAAGTAGGACAGGACTTGAGTAAGTTTTGATAATGTTGATTGCCTTCAACAAGGACTATAATGTTTGATTGCCTTCAACAAGGACTTACAATGTTTGATTGCCTTCAACAAGGACTTACAATGTTTGATTGCCTTCAACAAGGACTTACAATGTTTGATTGCCTTCAATAAGGACTTACTAGAATTATGACCCTAGCACCCTAGGTATAGAATAGAAACGTGTGACCCATGATCGTTACCTCATGGTAAGATTAACCAGACTTCTCATGCATGGTGAATTGCATTACTGTGCACACCCGTAATGGTAATTACCTTGCATGGTCACACCTAGCTCCACTTACCCCAAGTTAACATTATAGTATTATCTAGATTCATCAGCACAAATCATGTAATGTCCTTATGTCCATGAGCCAATAGTATTCCAATAATAGCATGTAATAGCAAATAAGCATATAGCACATTAAGCTAATGATAACTGCATATCTGTCATACTTTCAGATTTCAGTCATAACTATGATAGGGTCGGATTCAATATCCGAGATCGACGCTACGCGTGATCACCGAAGTTCCCTAATAATATGATGTTGTGCGCATACAAGCGTAAAGTTCTTAGTATAAAAGTATCCCATGGAGAAAGACTAAGAGTAATAATGTCTTCCCCGGATGTTCAGATAAACGTGTACATGTATAAAATCTGGTATGTAGGAACATACTTGTAGATTATTAGGTATATAGGATATACCTGTATATTAAGTTCATAGACTTAATATATTGACCCATTTGCCTTGTAGACCTGTGTATTGACCATAGTTTATCACTCATCCCAGAAATCCCCAGGTAAGCATACCAGGTCTCGTAATGAGATATATGCGATATGCTTGCCTTAGCCCGAGGCCTTTTGCCAGGAAATCCAGAATACAGGTGTCTATGTGTCACACAAATCATGAAAGACATTTAGGTAAAATCAAATGCACACAATCCCTAGCATGCATTCTATATGAAGGTTCTTAGGTTATAGTCTAGGCCGAGTTCTCCACCTAATTCTCTATAACCAAGGCTCTGATACCAATCTTGTAGCGGAAACACGAGGATGGACGGACGGGATCGTATAACACTTGGTATAATAAAGAGACATATTATATGCAAAATCCTCGTGTCATGACGTCGCCCGACACAATGGGACTTGTGTCGTGGTTAGTCAGTTCCACGACTATCATAGTCTTATTAATTCCAAATCTAAAATAACACAGTTCACAAATGAAACAATGATATACATGACTAATGCAAAGCTTATTGAAATCCGAGGGTCTCGGCTAAGGCATCAACTCTAGCTATCCTCTTTGATTATGTTCACCTGAAAAGATATGCTCAAAAATGTCAACACATAATGTTGGTGAGTTCCGCAGGTTAAATTTAAAACATTTGATGCTGTATAGAATTTGATAGGAATCATACTGAAAGCACAAACCACATAACATGTGTTTAAAGACAACCAAAACTAATGACAGTTATGCATATAAATTCGTCGGAATATATTCACCCTTGGCCGATTGCTGGCAGCTGTGTTGGTAACTCACAGTTAACCAATCGTCGAAGGGTGGGGGTGTCAAACCCAGTAGTACTACCAATACCTATCCGTTGGTCCCAAACCCGGGAATTAATGGTTGTAAGAATCATAGAATAACACCATGTATGTATTAAAATATAAGAATAGTATCACATTGATTCCAAGTATGAAAATTGTATGTAAGATTGTACAACATCGAAAACGGGTGAGCATACTTTTCCCCCAAGTTTGAAAAACATTGAAACAATTATAAAAGCATAAAAAGGGGCCACGGAACTCACCTTGGATTGATGTAATGTACATGAACAAGAACTTCAAAGAATTAGGCAAAGCACGATCAAACACGATCAATACTATTATAATTGTAACTAAGTCTTTAAAATGTGTCTATTGCGAATAATATATTTGTAAGATTCGGTTTGGTTTGGTTTAACACGTGACACGTACACAAATGGATGTATATGTTTACAAGATTAAGTTTGAAATTAACGTTAAATCAAGGATTAGAATTATGTGGTTTTTTAATAGGTATTAAGTTTACAAAGTATTTATTTGCATTTTGATTCCATTAGAATTATTTATACATTTTAGGTATTAAGTTTACAAAGTATTTTTTTAATACGTTAAGTTTTTTAATAGGTATTAGAATTATTTATACATTTTAGAATTAAATAAAAAATGATGTGGTTTAATTATATAATTTATAATTATCCAAAGATAATTACAAATAAGGATAATCACAATTATAGTATTTTGATTGATAATAATGTATTAATCTATACCTTTAGTTAAAATATATTTTACAAGAAATAACCCACAATTTTATTTGTAAATAGTTGTGAATTTATAAAATATATTTAAAGATAATATAGCGTTTATCTTATAGAAATAATTATTTATAATATTTATAAATATATTATATAATTTTCATGCTTATTTCATAGTTAAACTTGATTTAGAATTTATTTATAAAAATAAGTATTTTTAATATTTTTAAATAATATTTTATAGAGATCTATTATAGTTTTTAAATAAAATAAATTTACAGAAAATTATTTTGTATTATAAAATAAGTAGAATATTTAGAATTTATTTTTATAATTTTTAGAAAATTTTCCATATTTTTAAAGTATTTGTAAAGCTTTAAAAAAATAAAAACAATGAAAAGGAGGTTGCCGGGTTCGAACCCGGGACCTCACACCCACAAACACACAGCCCAAACCAGTGAACCAAAGGCCGCAGCCGCGGTAAGAACTGGTTTGTAATTCTTTTAACCATAGTTTCCCAATTTCCCCAAATCACTATAAACCCTAGCTTCGATCGAAGCTAAATTGAACAACAATTCAGTGTTGTTTATGACCAGATCGATGGGGCTTTTGATCCCCTTGTAAAACCGAGTATATGGGTATGTTCAATTACCTGTTTCGAAGTGATTTGATGATAAGAACAATGAAGAACAAGCCGCGATATAACCCGAAATCGAATGATGGTCATACGATGATGAAAACCAAATTGCTTGCACAGGAAGCTTCTAATTAGGCTTATAATCAAAAGCCCTATGTTTAATTCGAGTTTGAAACACTGAAGTTGGTGTTCGAACAGTTGCAGGTCGCGATGGAAGATGATGATTGAATTGAATTTTTGTTGTGTTTGAATGAAATTGAAGTTTGCATTCTATTTATAGCCAGTTAAAGTTCGAGTAGGGTCGATTTAGTTTGATTAAAAATGTCATTTGAGTGGATGGTCGGCCGAACTTTCGGTCGAGTGGGTTAGGTAGATAATCGCACTCAATTCGATCGTATTATTCAAATTAATGTGGGTACGAGTTCGAATCGTGCATGTGAAGGTGTCGGGAGGGTTGAATTTGGTTAAAATCGATTATCTTTGGTTGTTTTGGCTTGCCGGAGCGTCGCCGGAAGCTCGCCGGACTTCTGGCCGGAAATACGCGGGTGGGCGGGGGTCGATTATGTAATTTTAATAATTACACATCTGGTCCCTGTGGTTTTAAACTTTATTATTTTATGTTTTAAGCTTCATTTAAAGTTTCAAAACTTGCAAAAATGCCCCTGAACTTTATTAATATCATTATTATTATTATTATCATTATTATTATTATTATTATTATTATTATTATATTGTTATTATTATTATGATTATTATTATTATTATTATTATAATTATTTAACATCAACATATTAAACTTGATTATTTTAACTTTTAACTAATAAAAATAATAAATAAAATACGGGATGTTACACTCTGTTTCACCTATGTCTGTCCATATTGCTGATGACACAAAAAACAGATACAAAAACATCAATAATGAACATTCAAATTGCTTCAGTAATCAATTTCAAAGATCTTAAGAAGTTAGCTGCTAAACAGTGAATCCTGTGATCATAAGTAAATGAAAATCAAGAAACTTTAATAAATTCATTTAGGGATCCCAGTTTCAAGAACTTCATTAACTTCAGAATCAAACAGAAGAACAGAGACCCAATTCAAGATTTCGATTTTAACTCTTAAAACACCATGAAAACCATTCAAATTTCACATCTTTATTATGCACCCATCAAAAAGAACCCAAGAACATAACAGAGAATTGCAAGAAGACAATTACAAAAGGCTAGGTTAATTTTTTTATTATCTAAAGAATTGAACTGAAAAGTGAGCACCTGAAGTTCTTGCAGCAAAGCATTGCAAGTATTAGCAACCCTCAACATTGCTATGCTCTTCAATCACACTTTCAAACACCAAAAGCAGACAGATTTGAAGCTTCATATCTTTCTTACTTGCTTCTCTGCACCACCTACACCCTTTAAATTAGACCTCAAACAACGACAAGCAGACAGATTTGAAGCTTCCTCAAAAGAAAAGACACGAACAAACCCTTTAAATTAGACCTCAAACAACCCCACCGCCACACCGCCACCGCCATGTGCTTGTTTTGCAATCCTAATTACCTCTCAACCACATGCTACCATATCAAACTTGGAGAATGGAGATTTTCTTACTGTTGTTTTGCAACCATTACCCAGATACCAACCACATGCAGCCCCAACCATCACCACAACCGAAGCCACTGCTACCTGACAGCACCATCACAACGACCAATATCAACAACAGCCATGATTACAGCCAACAACCATCGCCAAAACCATCGACCTTGAGCATCCCACGTCTGCAGCCACAGCCGACACCGACCACCACTAGCCGAGAGTTGTGGTGGTCTCTGACCACGAACCACAATCCACCACAATCAACACCACTGCCGACTTCCAGCTCCAGAACCACCACCGCCATCCTCATCATCGCCATCGTGACCACCCATGACCGACCTCCGTAACCGCAACCGCCTCAACCACTGCCGACATCACCACCATCGTCGGGTCTCGAACGACCCTTGTAGTCGTCTGAGTCGACCATCACCACTGTCGGGCCAACACCAACGGAACCACCATCTCCCGAACCGACCCCGCGACCGACTCTTTGACCTTTGATTCCCGTGGCTTTGTTGCGTTTAGGAGAAATTAAAGCCACTATCACGACCGGGGCGTCGAGGGGAGCCGGGGCTGTCGTCAAATCGCCGGCACTCGCCGGAATCGACTACCGGTGGCCGGTGGTTTGGCCGGATCGAAGGGAACAGGGGGGAGAAAGGGGGAGGTCGCGGCGCCTCTTTCTCTCTTCTCTGAATTCTTTTCTCCTCCCTCTCTCTATTTCTTTGGATGAACATAAACCCACACCCGAAAAAAAAAGGAAAAAAAAATTCCCCCCACCGACAATTGCGATTAATTAGAATAGAAATTCACAAGAAATTTGGCTGCTTTGATTAAATAAGTGTTTTTATATATAACTAGTTAACATCGTGTCGCGCGTTGCTGCGGCACTCATTTACAACAAAATAGATGATCGCAACAACAAAGTTTCCAATTGCAGACGTAAATAGTTATCAAGAAAAAAAGGACATTACAACAAACTAAAACTACAATAAAATGGTAGACTTCAATCAACATTCCCTTTCTTCTTTCTCCAATCACAAGAGGCAATTTGATGAGTCCTTCAAACAATTTAATGTCTTCATTTTTTCCTATGGATAGTAATTTGTGTAGCGAAGTAAGTGATCATGACAAAAGCAACATCCTAATAGAAAAACTGGCAAATTGCACCAGCAACATAACTGTAATTCAACAACAATAAGCGTAGAGCAGTAGCAATAACTATAAATAAAAAACATTTAGACTATGATAACAATAAAATCAATTTAAAACTAACTTAAAATCAGTCTAAAATCAAGAATCCCACTGAATCAGTACCATGTTAACATTTTGCCTTTGTTAGATGGGTTACACGTGCTATAACTAATAGAGCATCTCTTACAACATAATAAAATTGAGTATTTAAAACCAGACTACAAGAGTATTTCATAGATTATCAAAATACTCCAGATTAATTCTATCTATAAACATTAGAAACATTAGGCACTTGATGAGCCACTTACCCTTTAAGTTTTCAAATCTTTTGAGTTGTTTTTGTAGTCAATTAATAAATTTACATCCTAGCTGCAATAATAAATTAGCTTTCAGTAAATTCCATACTTGAAATTATATCTAAAAATCACAAGAAGCACAAAAAAGTAACAAAGAATCAAGCTGAAGAACAACTAAGCAAAAACTATAAATTAATCATGTTAGTATAGGGATGGTCATAATCTGAATACTATTATGTTACAACATTTATGACAACTACATTCTCATTGAAAGCTATAACATTCGTTATCTATTTCCAAAAAAATGGCTTATTCCCACGTCTTTAGAGCTTCATAAGCACGAAAAGGCTTTGTATTCCACACACTATAAAATGATTAACGAATCAAAATATCAAGTATTTGTTGACTACTTCCGTAGATAACAAACATTATGAGGTCTTTACTAAAATTTAAAATATGCAAATAAATGTCATGCTAAATTTTTATGAAAAATGCCTCATATGCCAAGAATGGTTTGGTAAAGTCTTAGACTCATTAGTGAATGCTAAGTCAAAATTATTTTTTTTGTTATCTTTTTTTAAAGAAACACCGAGTCTTAAAGTATTTCACAAGTTATAAAAAGAATTATTCAAGAAAGCTTTGATGTTCTTTACCAAATTAATTAGTTGTATAAACATAAGCGAAGTTAGGCCTTTCTGGAGTTACTTACCTTTGAGTTTTCAAGTCTTCTAATTATATTTAGAAGTCTTAGCTGCAATAATAATTTAGCTTATGAGTAATCAAGAACTGTATAATTAAAACTTACAAAGCCTAGAACCTGATGAGTTTAGTAGTTCAAATGTAAAATTTTAGTCTTGTAGAACAATTAACTAAAAAATTAGAGTAATGGATCATCTCTCATAATTGTTCTAATCAACATGATATTAGATGCATTTTATTTTAAAACACATGTAAGAATATTGTTACTATAGGCCTACATCCACCAATAAATCCCACTTCCCCTGTTAACCTAATGTGTACACCACCACCAAGAAACAATCTATTCGCTCCATATCCAGGTCTCAAAACCACCTCAAACTGCATGAATAGTTTGCTTCACCTTACATAAAAAGATTCTTTATGTAACGGAAAAAAGTAATCTTTATTACCTGAAGCTTCATCTTTTGGTGGTCGTTGGTGTACGTGCATTACGGTGGAGAGTGGCTAGATTTTGCCCCTTTTTCCAACGGACAAATCCATAACCGACGGTGCAGCAGATCAATGAGGGTGAGTTTTAGAGAAAAATTATTTCATACAGACCCATATGGACCATACAATTTGGGTTTGCCTCTTTTCTTCTATCAACAGGTGTTAGCTTTTCGCAAAACAAATTACACGGCAGAGCTTACCTCTATCAACAAAAACCAGAGATGTGTCATCGCCACTGGAGAAGGCACCAAAATACGTAGTTTGGCACCAAAGCAAAGAAAGAAAACCGAAGAGAAAGAAGGCGGTGAAGGACTGTCTTCGTCTTCTTCATCAACAGTCACCACCACCGCCACCGCCATGGTCACTCCTCTCTCTTTTCAGTTTTCAGATCTCTTGCTCCTCACTCTATTTCCGGACATTCGTTTCTACACACGGACTGAGTGTGGGCAGAGAATGTGACCCGTAATACTTATAGACACAAACAAACAAACAAACATACCTAGTGAATCCCGCTTAAGAGCAGGGTCTGGGAGGGGTAGGTGGTGGCAAGTCTTTCCTCTATCTTGGAAGATAATCACGTATAAGGGCAGATTGAGGATAACAGGAGGCCCGCAACAGGTCTACATCTACCCGGGCCTCCTGTTGTCCTAATTATATACTCCAGTCTCCAACTAACAATAATCTAGATCTAATTGTTTCAGATCTAGATACCAAATTCTTAACCTAACTGTGTAAATCATGATAATAAAGCACATCTATTTCAAATTCAAATCGTGAATGTCAATGATGAAATTAACAACCAGTAAGTCACTTTAATCTTAAGATCCAAGTGAAAATCAATACGTATGATCACAATTATTGCTCACAGATTATCACACTAACGGATCAGCTAATCAACATACAAAATCAAACACAGGAGATCGAGAACTCACCGTCATCAATTCGTCTTCGCCGGATCAGCCATCGGAAACAAACCGGCACCAGCAGCACCACGGGGAGGCGAAAACCCTAAAAACCTCTGCGAATTCGTCCTGATGCTAATCGAACACAAAAATACAAAAACGCCATCGAACAATCGGTCATATCATCTCCCTGCAAGCCTCTATGGCTCATCTTCACGGATTTCAGCTTGAAGAGCGATAAGTCTCTGCTGGATTCCTTCAATGAGGTCTCAACGCGGTCGATCTTTTTGGTTTTGATACTTACAGACAAAATACCTAAAATACCCTTGGTCACCGACCAAGGGTTTTAATATATATTATATAACTAGTGATTAACTCGCCGCGTGTTGCGGCGGCGGCGAATGTACGTGTCATGATCAAGTATAAAATATAATCGACTCAACTTGTTTCCGAACTAAATTTACGTAAACATGGAGTAACACGAATTTGTACCATCAAATGAAATATATTTTATTTAAATCGATTATATTTCAAACACAATTTACGTTAAACGTATAACAACTTAAATGTACATCAAAATAAGCAAGTGCGGGAAAGACATGGGCGACATGATAAAACATAGATTACATTCGCTCTAACATATTTCTAGCAAAATTTACATCAAAACATAGAGTAACTCGAACTTATACCAATGAAATAAAATTATAATATTTGACCCAACTCGTTCCAAACAAAATTTACGCATAAAAATAAACACGTAATATTATATAATAAAATTTTTAAGATAGATATAATTTGAACTATTACTACTATTATATGAGAAACTAAAATATAAGTTAATTAAGAAAACATGCAAAGTATAGTGAATGTTAGACTTGAACCCGGGTCTTATGTATAGTGAAAGAGCTCACAAGCCAGCAAGCTAAATGCCCTTGCATGTCTTAATTTTGCTATATATAATATATATAATATATAATATAAAAAAATAAAAAAAAAATCACCACTAACATATATATATAATAAAATATACAAAAAAATTAAAAAATAAAAAATCAAATATAAATAATATACAATATACAATATACAAAAAAATTAAAAAAATCAAAAGAAGCCACCGACATTTTGGATTAATAAGAATAGAAATTTCTTAATTATAAAGATTAACTTTTATGATAATACCATCATCCCGTAGAAAAGTAGAGTTGTGAGTTGTGATCGCTAACAAATTAATATTAGTTTCTTAGGGTCTACGTTGTTCCCATAAAAAATACAACACAGTAAAATGATAATGACATACCAACTAGTTGCCCCCAAACTTTTATCAAATAAAGCCTAATGAAATTCATTTTTTAATAAAATTTTGACATACAAAATCATTCAGAAAACACGTGTATATATTATATTCATTGAATCGGTTTTAAAGAACTCAGGTCATTCGATTTTTGACTTCTAATAGTAAAACTGAGCTCGAAAAATATAATTGAGTGTGTATTTAGATTGATTGAATGAAACGGAATTAGCGGAGAAACTATATAATAACTATACAATATAACATATATAATTATTTTATAACAATAAAATGTACATGTAATATGAAAATTCAAATCTAAACAGTAAAAAAATTACAATAATCAAAATTGATTTGGAAAAGTATTTGAGAATTTGGTTCAAACACTCCCGATTTGAAAAACAGAATCAAAATTTTTTTTAATGCGATACAAATAAAGAATACTTTTATTCAAATAATGAATACTCTAACAAGTATATAGACATGTTTTATTGTCGTAAGTACTATGAATAACGCAATATTATTCGTAAATTCTATGAATTCCCAATAACAATTAAGGTTTCAAGTGTTTACTAAGATCTCTCGATATTGTTTTATTCTTATAAGAGTTAATCTCGGTTTTGTTCCCCAAGTTTTGCAAATTATCTCCATTCGAGTAACAACCTTTAATTTATCTTTATTATTTGCCTCGGTTTTGAAAATCGTTATATTTTCGTCCTTTTAACTAATGGTGTTAATGTTTTTTTTGTTAAATGATTTAGAATACCCTTCATTAAATACTAAAAACTAAATATTAAAATTGAGATATTTATATTATATTAGATACAACCCAACTCCCTCCCCTTCTTCTTTATCTTTCGTTCTACTCCGTTGCAACACCAACCATCAACAATGGCACCGTCACCGTCTCCACCACCATCGCCACACTATCAGCATTGACCATTGACCATTGCAACACCAGCAAATGACCACCACAGTAGCGCCCGTCGCAAAAATCGTAACCCTCTAGCCCTATTGTATCTGTACACCTCTATCCTAATTTGTATACCATCCGGCCACCCTACAACCACCACCACTCCAACACTTATGTCCATCATCTAATGATGATGATGATGGTGCTACTATTGTGTAAATATAACTGTGGTTCTTTGTGTGATGGTCTTTGTGGGTTTTTCCATAAGGTGACGATGGAGATGGTTGTAGGAGGGTGGGGATTGGGTTTTCAGTGGTGATTGTGTGTCAGGTTTATAGTGGTGGTTCTGGTGGTTGTTGGTATTACGTTGACCATGGTGTGGAGAAGAGTTGAAGGTGTGGCAGTGGTGATGGCGGAGGGGAGTTGAATACGAAAGGATGAAAGGGTATGGGGTGGGAAGGTGGTAGTGTAGGTGGTTACCGAAGGGTTGAGGAAAGATATGTGTGTTTTGCGGTGGAGAAAGGGGAACAGGGAGAATGTAGAGAGAAAAATTGAAATATAAGATGATGAGATTTTTTATAAATTATTAAGTCCTTAAAGGTATTTTAATCTTTTTAAAAACAATTTAATAAAAAATGTTCAACACAGTTAGCCAAACGGATAGAAATGTAAACGATTTTTAAAACTAAGGTCAATAATAAAGACAAATTAAAGATTAGTACTCGAATGAAGATAATTTGTAAAACTCGAAGACTAAAACCGAGACTAACTTTCCGTATATAGTCATTCAACATTAGCTAACATCAGTATTGTAGAATACCAAGCATATCACATAAGATAATGTATTGGTCAAAAAGAATTGCAATATAATATTCACAAAAAATCTCAACTGTTTTAGATTCCATTAGATTTGTTTCATATCTTCTTTTTATAATTTAATTTTAATGATAAAAGACTAGAGTAATAACACATTAATTTTATAAAAATATGGTCAAATACCAAAATACTAAATTAACCTTCACATGTGAAACAAAAATAAGGGAAAAATAAACATTAATTCGTAAAAGTTTAATATCATTATAACATTACTTCATTTGAAGAAATGTAGGATGTGGAAAACAGCTGTGCATTTTAACATCAACCATAAACGCATATCATAGGATTTCACAATGTCGGGGAAAACAACATTTGTTTGTTTGGTACACGCATTTATCCAACATTTGACTTATACCTCATGCATTAAAACTTGTACCTTAATCGTCTTCCACATTCAAAACCCTAACAACACATAAACATATCGTCTTTAACCCTCGCCGCCGCACGCGGCGGAGCATCAACTCGGAATATTCCTTTGGACGGCTCTAATAGCACAAGAAAACCCAAAGAAATCTCAACAAGAAAACACAAAATTGAAAAATAACTAGTGAAAATCGAACAAAACCCTTGAAAAAGATTGTAATTGC
Organism: Flaveria linearis; assembly: GCA_024085815.1. NCBI lineage: Eukaryota > Viridiplantae > Streptophyta > Magnoliopsida > Asterales > Asteraceae > Flaveria > Flaveria linearis. Next base: position 55,789,156 of record CM044015.1, on the reverse strand, counting down.
TGTGAAAATCATCATAGGCATGCGATGTTAATTGGCTCATCGACCCTCATTGTGTTCATCCCAGCGAGTTCTTCATGGTTGAATTCCTCAAAATCCCAATCGGGTAACTCACAAGCCTCGTTATCGTCGAAACCAAACAGCTGAAAGTCGTCAAGATCACCGAATTCATCGAATGGTGAAGCGAATCGGTTAAAGAACATCGAATCGAGCTCCAATTTCATGTCAAATTCGCCTATTTCCGCCATGGTCAAACCTTCTGCAACCACCATCGCCGGAGAAGAATGCTCAATTAGGGGAAGTGATGTGGTTTCAGGCTCAAGAACAGACGACGGTGAAGTGTGTGAAATCACACCGACGGATTCCTCTGATGAGGTGGGTTTCAACGGCTGAGATACACCGCCGGACGACGGAGCTTTACCGGCGGTGGTGGTGGTTTTGACGGTGTTTGAACCACCCTTTGAAGCCTCTGCAAAAGCTTCAAACTCCATCTTCTTCTCTTCATAAGCTCTTGAAGCTTCTTCAGCAGTATTATAAGTCCCCAACCACACACGCCTCTGTTTAAACGGATCTCTGATCTCCGCCGCCCACTTCCCCCATTTCCGCTGCCGTACGCCTCTGTATCTGCCGCCGGACGCCGGCAGGAGCACGCCGGAGGTTTTCATCGACGCCCTTTTTCTCTTAACACTTTTATCGCCGTTGTTGCTGTCTTGATAAGAGCTTTCAGCCTCTGTTTCTTTAATCGCCGCCATCTCCGTCGTGCAGCCGCCGGAGACCACCACCGGAATCTTTATTTCTCTCACGATTTTCTTCAGTCCGTAGGGTTTCTTGTGGGTTCATCGTCATCTGATGAATCGGTTAAATCGGGGTCGTGACAGATGACTCGGATCTTCCTCATTGGCGCTGTTATCTTTGCTCTGTTTCTTGATTGACTCATCGGAGATGATTGAACACTTGATTGATAATTGATAATAATAATAATGCACTCAATAAACTACAAATCTAAAGCAAAATCCGGCAAAATTGAACCAAAATTGATTAGGGTTTATCGTTTATGTCATCGGCCCTCTCAAGAACAAGAAAAGATCGAACAACCTGTTTATATGAAACCCACCGAAACACTCGACTCCAGAACAAGTCCTGCAAGAAATTAAACACAAAATTTGCATTAAAGATCTGCAAAACAACAAAATCACTCAGATTTAAGCAAAGGATTGTCGTATAGTTGATTAATTGCTAACCTTTTAGGCCTCAAACGCATCGAAACTGTTGGGAAACAGAGAAGAAACCCCTGCTGAAAACACCAGCAGAGTACAGAGGAGAAAAACAAATCAAACGGAACACAAAGCTTCAATGGAGCTTCAATAACTGCCAATGAGTTTAACGACATAAAATCAGGTCGTCTTCTCCGATTCTCTCTCTCTAAAACCAGAGGTTTCTCTCTCTAAAGCCCCTAAAGACTCTTGAATCGAGCTAAAAAGAGTGAAACAGAAGTGATGTTGAAGATATATATAGAAGAAATGAAAACCCTTTTGAAGATGAAAAAAACCCTTTCGTGTAATCGATTAGTCAGAGAAAGGATCAGGAATCTGTGGTGAAGATTTTCGCTGTGAAGAAGACGACAATTTTGGGAAAATTACAGTGAAACAGAGTGAAATTGGACAGAAATTGAAGAACGCAAATCTCAAAAAACACAAGGGGATTAATTTATAAATAAAACTGCTGCAAAAACATCGAAAATTGCATAAAGAAGTGTGATCGCTGTGTGTTTTTTTCTTTGGAATTCTCTCTCTAAAACCCCCCTCTGTTTGTAGTGCAGTGTGGTGCTTTTTCTTCTTTCACTGTTTGGTATGAATGCTTCTTCCTTTGTGCTTTCTAAGTGGTCAAACTTCATTAAAGAGAGTAGGTGCTATATTAATGTTTAATAATCGCCTTTTCTTTCCACTTTTTACACTAAATTACCATGCTATTAGTCTATTACACTTCTTTTTAAACTTTATAGCAAAATAGATCATTTTTACACGAACAAAACACTTTAAAACTATTTTTTAACATCTATATCTTCCTAGACTTTGAGGACTTTGATTGGTGTTTAATCTCTATGATATGTTTATTAGTTTAGATAGAAAAAATATAAAAACCTAAATCTCACCTTAATCGTCATAGCAGTTTTGCAGGCATGAGCCCAAGATACAAGGGGCCGGTCGGGTTTTTGTCGTCAGTAATATTAGTGTAAATTATATGTATATATATAAAGCTTTCAATTCGTCTCTAACCATCAAATGAAACATGAATAACCCGTCCTTTTCTCTTGAAATAAGAGGCGCTTCCGGTTATGTCGGTGGTTGAAACAATTTTGACTTCTCCGTATTACTATATCTCTAGAGTCAATAATTTTATATATGTAACTACTGAACTCAATCATTTGTTATCATTACTCTTCAGTTTTCGGTTAACCTCTATCCTGTAGAGGTACTCAAATTAAATCAGTGATCGATTTCTAGGTTTTGTCATAAATCTAATTGGTTAATTACAATTACGTAAATCAATAGTTCAAACCACACTCAAAGGTAGGGATTTCCCATATATATCGAGTTGGGTTCCTTTAAAAAAAAATAATTTAGCCTTCGGCCCTCTATGAGAACGCTCAAGCTCCGTCTATGTTTGTAGGCCTCACCGCACCCTTACATTATCAAGGGTCATTGTAAAAAACATCATGATAATAAAACAAAACGTTGTATCCAACATGTCAAAAGTTCAACTCATAAGAAATGGACTATGAAATAAACAAATAAATGTTACTAGGTATATTCAGAATTTCTTTTGACACCACCATATCTCCATACCTCCTCCATTCTCATTGATAACTATGTGGTCCCATGATATATCATGTGATTAGTTATATGCATGCATGTATGTTGCATACCATGCATGCATGTATGTATGTGATGCATGTGTACCATAGAGGACAAATGGTTTAAGCAAGATGGCGATGATAAAAGTGGGGGGATGTACCCGTCGCTTCTTTTTCCCGCCAAAGTTGCTTACGTGTCACCCTCCACTTAACTTTACCTTTTTTCCCGCCATTAACATGCATGTGCCAGCCTCGTAGGTCCTGCCACGTGTCAGCTTGTTATTGCATCCCTGTCGGTGTCTCCCAATGTCTTTGTTGCTGACTTAAATGCCACGTCACCATTTCGATCCCTTATTCTTCAACAAATGGTTAACTCACAATCTTAACATTTTTAGAGTTGGCATTCTGTCTAATTATATTTAGTGATAATGATGGTTTAAGCGTGATTTTTTTAATTCGTAGATTCAAATCTAATTTATAACGAGGTTTCCTGTACAATGATGTTCCTAAATTAGTAAAGTCTGAAACGTCAAAATTAATATAAACGGTTTTTTTCAGAAAAAATAAGAAAGCTTTGTTAAAAAAAAATATTGGATTTTAATTACTCGCACTATTTGTTTAACAACCTAAAGTCTAATCATACTCTACTCCACAGTTAAATATAAATCCTTCTCAAGTGAACTTAAATCTAACATATATTAGATGGACATATGTATTTGTCACTGTGCTGTAGTAGAGATTGTACACACAATTAACTAATTTTTAATAATAATCAATACTAATAATTTGATAATGAAACATACAATTTATACTTTATTTGATAAATAGTAATTCCAATAGCATAATAATCATAGATATATTTACTTGAATTGTAAATGACAACGGGGTGACTTGTGAATATTTTGTGTTTTCAAATCAATTTCTTTTCATCCTACAACCAAGGTTTTCTATTTATATAGACAACGATGTTTTTTACCACTCGGGGCTTAAATTAAAAGTTTTATCGAAAATTGATAGAAAATTTATGGTTTGTTATGTTAAGGTACTTGACCAATTGAGATTAATGGTTAAGATAGTAAAAATTTTGGGATTCAATGTTTGTGGGCAGATAATTATAAGGTTTAATGATTGTGACAGAAAAATATGTTGGTTAATCATTTTGACTTGTTGAGATAATCCACTAGTTACGTTGGATAGATACATAAAACATTCCGATGTGTCTGGCCATGCTAATTCGTCTCACGTATGAAACAACTTGGTTTCAAATATGAAACAACTTCATTTCACATGTAAATTTTACAATGGTGTTATTTCACATGATAACCTAGTTTTAAATTATATTAAAAAAGAAGTTTAATAACATAAACAAAAGTATATTATAATAACGTAGTTTTTAATTATATGTTATTATATTTCATGTGTTGTACTTTGCATGCTTAAATAGTTAAATGAAAGCAAATACCCATTACTTTAAATTTAAAAATCAAACTTCAAACTTGTAATGCATCATGTACAATCATATTATGCATGCTTTTTGCTCCTTGCTCTTTATGCCATGTGTCTATTTTCCCTTCAAAAAACTTATTACTGCTCCACGTTTATACTAACAATACCATCACTAACTTTCTTTCAAATTATTATTTTAATTGCAATATTTATTTTAACATGTTGTTTGTTTTTACTTTCAAATATTACGCTCTTTGAGGTTTCAAATATAATTTGTGATATACTTATTTTTATTTACACATCGATGTAAATTTTATTCAAACAGCTGATAACAATAACGCATAAAATTTTAAAGCACAATGTTATAAGTTCTCCAAGCTACTTTTGTTTTCTAGGTTTAGTGTCTTTGATTTTTAAAATTTTTATAACCTCAAAAATACATAATTTTTTGAAACTCAATTCAGGTTAATACTTGAAATGTTTGGTTATTTTAGTTGTAACATGCGTATCTATACAACTTCTCCAACATGAAATCTTTAACATTTTCTTTTTATATAAAGTTTCAAATATTATCAACGGCCTAGCAGCAGCGCACAAGTTTACGACAACTTCGTTTATATTTTAAAGTTTCGAATATTATCAATAACGAGCATGTTTCGTTTTGCTTATCTTCAACGTACAGGTTCACGGCAACGTCCTGACCTTTGTTTCTTTTCATGGTTTTACGCGCCACCGCAACGCAGAGGTATTAATACTAGTTTCCTATAAAACGAATAACGTGCGAGTAAAGTGTTCTCATTCATTCTTTAACTTATTTTAGGCAAAACTCACCTTGTAGTAAATGTAGCTAACCTCTATATCCACAGACTCAAAAATTAATATTTGTGTGTGATATATTGGAAAATGGCTGTTAACCTTTAATAAAAAATATTGACCTTATGATACATGAATTTAGAAACATGCTTAAATTTTTATTAATTTTATATTTGCAACTTTAATAGATTTGTCCATGATTCTGAAGATTCTTCAACTCTAGTGATTCTTTATGTAATAGTTGCCCTTGTGGCTAATTTAAATATAAGATTTTGTCTTTTATCAAAATTAAAAAAATACAAGGCATGGGTTTATTTATTAGAAAGTAATTATAAAAACAAATTGCATGTATTATTTTAAAAATGTTTAGTTGGTTGATTGTAAACTTAATTACTGTATAACCATTTTTATTTAGAATTAGGGTAAAAAAACACTGAACATGATGTGTTTCTAGGATGCTAGTATATTCCTTTAATAATTTACAAACAAAAGTAGGTTTTTTTAGTTTTATAAACCAAATAAGATACGTCAACAAACTATAACATAATAGGGGAGTGTATGTCATGATATAGTGATGACAAGTGTCAAGTATTGTTTAAGGATATAAAAGCTTTCAAATACTCAATCTCAGTCATTGTATAGTCAAATAATAAGGAAGATGTTATCTTTATGTGTGAAGCATGATAGTGTGCCTCACCAAACACGCCCCGTGCTTTTTTATCATTTTCTTTGATTCTTGTGTTTTACTTCGTTTGTTGAATCAAAAACCGATTATCCCTACAGATGACAATGGAACTGATTATGCATTAAATATATAGTAATTTATAAGGAAATAATCACAACTAGAAGTAGGGATACCAAAGAACCGAACGAACACGAACAATAAACGAACACGAATAAGGTATTGTTCATATTCGTTCATTAAAAAATAATTACTCATGAACTGTTCATGAACATTTACCGAACAAAAACATATACTCATGAACATAACAGAAATGAAAGTTCCTACGCACAAATATATACATATGATCATATATTTATTTATAATAAAATCGTAAACATTACTTAAAATTCATCAAAGATAAGCAAATACTTAACATAATCATCACTAACAAAACCTTTAATTAACAAACGCAAATGAACGTAAACAAACACATTATTGAACGTTCACGAACATAAATGAACGAACATGGCCTCTGTTCATGTTCGCTCGTTTAATTAAATGAAATAAATTTTAATGTTCGCGTTCGTTCATTTATTAAACGAACATGGCCTCTGTTCATGTTCGCTTGTTTAATTAAACGAAAGAAATTTTAATGTTCGCGTTCGTTCATTTATTAAACGAACATGGCCTCTGTTCATGTTCGCTCGTTTAATTAAACGAAAGAAATTTTAATGTTCGCGTTCGTTCATTTATTAAACGAACAAACATAAAAAAAGTTTGCTGCCGAAGGATTCACGGGATAAAACAGGTGGTTGGGTTTGTGTCAGTGGGGGTGGGGTTATAGTTATGATAGTTCCACCATTTATTGATGTCTTAAGCCCATTTTAACACATTTCTTAACATATCAAATAACCCCTATGATGTTATTGAAAAATTGATTTGTCTTAAGTTGAATCTACACTCCTCGGCCTATAGTAAGTGAATGAGTGTCCAGGTCTTTTTCCAGTCAAAATTGACTAAGAGGCAATGCTTTTTTTCCGTGATAAAGTGAAAGGTGCCCTTTTGGGTAGGGCATGTGTTGCAGCTCATTTGGTATGGCGGGTATGTTCATAGGTGAGGTCATCAAGTTGCTTCTTTGAGATTAGGGATTGGCATATATTATCGTAAGCATAAACATAAGTGAGGAGACCTGATCCAAATTAAAAAAAGAATCTCTAGGAAGGTACCCTCGGCCGCCTATGACGGAGGACTTTTTCCTCTTCTCTAAAACGTAATTTTTCTGATAGGAACAGGCTAAACAAAAAGAAAAGGGGCTGTTTTTCGTCGGAATAGGGGCCTGTTGACACAATCCCATTTCTTTCTCCCTCTCTCCTTGACCTGTTTTTTTTATCTCAGCCTTTTGGATGTGGGGTATCTGTAGGGCCTTACACTCACAAATCTGTTGAAGTTTTTCTACGTATGTTCGAATCCTACTTCTCCCACTTGTTGTAGACTTCAGAGAAGAGAAAAGAGGCATTCGTCAGCGTAGGAAGGCCAACCGAGCAAAGCTCCTTTGGCCGTTCCGTGAAGTTCAATTGTATCGTATGTTAGTTAGAGAGGTTGGCAAAGGAAAGACCCCCATTTCATAGCACCTGGGGAACGCAAGTTTGATCGAGGATTGGAGAGGAGAGATGGAAGAAAAGGCTCGGGATGAATTTAGGACTCTATCCCCATGGTTTAATAATGAATGAAGCTATGCTATGATCGTACCCGAATCGAGATGATAGTCTTCCTCTGATGTCTTCGAGCCAGCCATAATAGAATCGATAGGCGAAGCAGCCAATAGCAGTCTGTTCTCGCCTATCGATAGATAGCAGGTTGCTTCCAAGCTCAAATCATTTGAAACAGAATTGCTACTTTATTTCTTGTTATTGATAGAGTGGTATTCTTAACCCCTGTCAAATAAAGTAGAGGGAGATCCTTTCTCCAATGAGAATAAAGAAAGTTTTTGGGCAAGACAAGAAAGGAACTTGCCCTTTGACACCAAGGGATAAAAGCGGATTGCTCGGTTGTTGTTTGCGTGCATGAGCGTCACGTGCATGAGCGTCACGTGCTTGCACGTGTACGCGTGTGTGCATGTGTGTGCGTACGCATGCACGCGTGCGTGCGTGCGTGCATGCGCGCGAAAAGCATCCCCGTACCTGGTGTGTGCTTGGAAGACATCACCCCGAGGCCTTACTTATTCAGGGGGGTGGGGGAACCCGTAGGAAGGTGGGGCGAACCGCCAAATTGACATCTGAAATCGCCAACATGACACAAACGAAATCTTTAATTTCGTATAGAAAGAAAACGAACCACTTCTATTCTCGAAGCCCACGGAGCGGTATGTGAAGAATGGATTTTTGGTCCCTTTCGTCCAGTGGTTAGGACATCGTCTTTTCATGTCGAAGACACTGGTTCGATTCCCGTAAGGGATAGGTACTCATTCCCGACCTTTTTCAGTTAGTGTTCATTGCTGAGTGATCGCTCGCTATCTGGTATAGTTATATACCTGTGGTGGGATCAAAGCTGAGCCAGTGGAAAGACACTAAGGGAGAGGGGTATACTCCTTTATTGAAAGGTGTGTATTTGTACATAGAATGACACAACAAACTGTTAAGATCTGCTAGAAAACAACAACGCAGAATTTTTAAAACGAAGTTTACAAATTCAAAACTAAAATAAAAGTTTTACAACTTGATTGTTATTCTTAACATAATTCTATATGCCTGCCTCATATCAGGACACTTTTATCTCGAAATCTAGTAATCAAATAAAAATTTAGATTATGTAACTTAGTTAAACTTATATCATATAAAAGAGTAAAAGTACTACGAAGCTTTTATATATATTAGTATTATATAATGAGATAACATAATTAGACTATATTAAAACAATAATTTATGTCGATTAATAGAATATTGTTGGTTCCTTAAGTTTTTCGATAAAGGATTGTTATTAGTATTATTAAAATAATAATCGAGAAATACACTTCTTACATTAGCCATTAGGAAACCCAATCAACTTAAGTCCAGAGATCATGGGCCTATCTTTCGTAAATTGTAACCCTTTTAAGTGGCCTATAGAAACAGCCGATTTATTAACATTGGGCCTGGCCCACTCTTGCAAAGGTCAGCATACAGATTACAGACTTTCAGATTTCAGTATGTTAGTTAAATATATTAAACTATATTATATTCTCGTGTATAATACGAGTTAAATAAAAAATATTAAAATTATTACAAAGTAAGAAAAGATAAAATACTATTTATGATATAAGATATAACTAAAATCAGGTGTGAGTAAGAACTTTAGTTGATAAATTATTTTATTATTTTTTAAAATTTCATTTCAAAAGGTGTTTTTTAAAACTCTCTTTTTAGAAATATGTTAAGAAACATTTCATTCTAAGAATATTGTTTTTGAAAATATCATTTTTAATAAAAAAATCTCATTATTACAAAACTATGTTTTTTAGTTATTTTGGTTTTATAAATACTTTTTTTGTGTTATATATATTTTTTTTTTGACAAAATATCATTTTGTTAAATATCTCATTGTTTAAAAACTTAGGGTTTTGGTTATTTTTTTAATTTTTTAGAAAAATAGTTTTAATAAAACCTTTATTTAAAAATATCAGTTTTAGAATATTTCATATTCCTGAAAAGATACGTTTATTTAAAAAACTTAAAGCTTTTTTAAATCTTTTTTAAGTGTATTTTTAATCAAGATATTTAGTTTTTATTTAATTAAAAATATGATTTATAAAAATATTGATTTTAAAAAAATTTAGAATGCTTACAGAGAGAGAGAGAGAGTTCAGGAAAATTAGTTATTTTGACTTTTTAAAGATTAACAAATGATTTGGGCGGGAAAATAAATGGTAGAATTAATATGACGATGACACATGTCCACCCAATGTAATCATTTATTAGTATAAGTATATTATACAAACTTTAATTATCAATGCTGATTTCACCTTTAAGATGTGTTCTTGCATTGCGGTTATAACTTGTAGGTATTTGATTATAAATTTAGGTTTTACAAAATATACCGAGACCTCAATGACACTTTTATGAATAAATAATTGTCGGCATTCGATTCTATACGAGTTATACTTGTTTGGCTTAAATACACATTAACCTAAGTTTTAATCTTATGTGACATCCATGTTGTCTTTAGTTATAAACAATAACGAACCTAGTATAAGAGGTTTGGTAACATGTTAAAGACTTTGTGTTGCAAGATAATAAGTAAATAGATAGTTTATTTCTTAACTTTAGTCGTTAACTTGAGCCTAACTAAAAGTATAATCATTTACACCATTAATAAAATTAAAATGAATTGTGAACAAGGAGGTGAACTACCTAAAGGATTCCAACTGATCCACAATTAGAATTAAACCTAATCAGAGAAGGTTATAAATTTCATCAACACCTCCACTCTCCATTCGGTGGCCACCTAGTCTGACCCGTCACCGCCAACGCCTCACCACTTGTCGCAACGTCCGACTAGCGACTGTTGCTTTCATGCTATGTGATCGAACCAAATAAGAATCTGGGTTTTGGTTTTGCTTCTGGGTTTTTGTGTATTCAGATCCACTAAGAGGCTCGTTGATCTCATAGTGTTTGAGGTTGATTTAGTTGTTGCTTCTCGCGAAGGGTGTAAACCTTAAACTATAAACCTTAAACTAAGTTTGTGGTTGTGTTTTGTTTTATTATTTTTCATTCGTACTCTTGATGTGCGAGAGTTATTTTATCGATGTATTTATATAATAGAGATACATAACATAGTTATTTCACCATTGTATTTTTTAAACTTTATCATTTTAAAAAACATAATATTGTTTTAAAGAATATGATGATAATAGAATGAATATTTAATCCTAAGAAATATTGTAGCCTTGACATGTCTCCTTTTATTGTTTTAAGGGAGAATACATTTGGTAATTGTGTTAAATCTATCAGCTTATCATGTGTAATACATTCATTATGTCAAATATCAGTTTATGAATTCACATATTTTTCATCATTTGTTATATGTATTCATTATTATATTTTGCTATTAAATCCTTTTGTATTGTTTTTTATCATGGCTTTTTATAGATTATATAAATTTTTAATCTATCATTGTGTTTTCAAAGTGGAAGTACACAATTATGTTAATATATCAACATATTTTTCAAAACTCAAAATATTTAAGATAACACAATGCGTTATTTTTCTTTTTTTTAATTATATAAACTTGTTTTTATCTATAATTATATTTTACAAATAAAAGTACATGATACTGTTATTTCACCAATATATTTTTCAAAACTTGTAGTGTTAAAAAATAACATTATAACGATCAAAAAACACAAAAAATATTGTACCATTGTTGTATATGTTTTATATCATTTTGTGTTATTTTTTTTATTATTTTTAATATATTAGATTAATTAATTCTTAATTTATGATTGTGTTTTGTATACTAAAAATGCACAATAGTGTTATTTTATTATTATAATTTTTTAAACTCATCATTTTAGAAAATACAGTTATAATAAAAAAACACGACTAATAAAAAACATTATGAACTGCATTAAATACACAATGACAATAAAAATCATATGAGCTTTAAAATGTAAAAAAATTACTGTCTTCTTATATAAAGATAAAAAAGCTCGTTTTTATGGTATAATTTTAATAAAAAATAATATCGTATATAAAAGTTATAAATGTTTAAAAATGGAGAATTTGAAAAAAATCAACAAAAATGGTTATGCCTAAAATACCCTTAATAAACTTTTTTTCTACGATTTAATATCAACAATTGATTACTAAAATTGACGGTTGTGAAACCCCTTACATGTTTTAAAATTGAGGAAAGTTTATAAAGTTTTTAAAACTAAAAAGTGTAAGAAATATTAAAACGTTGACACGTGTCATTTTGATCAAAATTAGGTTGGAGGCAAAATTGTTAATGTCCCCCTCTCAAGTTCCAATTTTTTAAAAATATTTATAACTTTCACATACGAAATTATTTTTGTAAAAAAATTACACCATAAAAACGAGTATTTTTTAACTTTAAAACGCGTATAATGTTGATATAAAAATAAACCTTTTATTTTAACTCATTGTGTAATTTCGTCAGATCATTGTGTAATCATCTGGATTGATGAATATTACACAATTATCAGATAAGTAATACGCAATGATCATTATCTCATTATTGTGTTACTGGAAAATTATCATCATAAAAACACAATGCATAACACAATTGTCAGCATTAGACAAAATGGTTAATGCAATTACCAGCACTAAACTCGATAATTAGCAATAGACACAAGGAGCATCTTGACGAGTATTATACAATGACATGAAAACGTAAAAAAATTACATTTCCAGCAAATGTCACAGAGTAGTATTAAAGTTTTAAAAATTTTATAGTTTAGTCACTTACGCGTACTTTTCTCGAATTAGACCACTAAACAATCAAATCGACTCATTATCGAATTTTCTTATGTCTATAAAGTAACGGTGGAGAAGGCGCGAGGGTCATAATTTTCAATATATAAAATTATATTGAAAAAATAAAAAAACATGTTAATTATGAAAAAAATAAAAAAAATGTACCTAAAATTTACGTCAACATTTCATATCAACATCAAAAGATAGAAAAAATATTTTTTAATTAGAACAAAAAGTATAACATGTTAAAAAACATGTTAAGACTTCTGATTTATATAAAATATGAAAACTGAGTGACCTAGTTGGAATATTTTTAAAACTTGAGTTAATTAATTGGAACACTTTTGAAAGTTGATTATTATTTTACAAAGTTACCACATTTTAAAATCATCATTTTAAAAAGCACGTTAAATAACACAATAGTTAACATTAGACACAATGACTAACACAATAATCAACACTAGACTCGATAATTAGTAATAGCACAAATGAGCTGCTTGACTAGGATTATACAATAACCTGATCAGAATTACATAATGAACTAGAAAAAATATTAAAAAATTACATTTCAGGATTGTGTTATTTGAAAATCATTATTTTAAAAAATACAATGGTTAACATTAGACATTATGGGTAACAAAATGCCTAGCACTACACTCGATAATTAACAATAGAAACAATAAGCTGATTGATGAGAATTATACAATGACCTCATCAAGATTAAATAATGAACTAGAAAAACATAAAAAATTACATTTTTAGCATTATGTTATTTAAAAATCATGATTTTAAAAAACATAATGGGTAGCAAAATGGTCAACATTAGCCATAATGATTAGATTAATATCACACAACTAATTAATATTACACATTAAGCTATACAGATATTACACAATGAGTTGAAATAACGTGAAAAAAACTTCTTTTCTTGTTTATCAAAATTATAGATGTTTTAAATATTAAAACGCTTGTTTTTATGGTGTAATTTTTTTTAAAAATAATATTGTATGTAAAACTTACGAGCATTTAAAAATGAAGTGAAAATTTAAAATATGGTTAATAATAAAATATCCTTGGCTCTTGGATCTAAGGTTTCAGTTATTTACCATTATGTTATCGAAATTTCTTAGTCATTGGATCTAAAATCTAATTGATAACAATTGTTCTCACCCTTTTTTAGTTTTTCCTCACTTTTTCTATTTGAATTCTTCCCCCATATAGAATGTTGTTGAGTGAAAATGATGCATAAAGCGTGCGGATATTAGGACAACACTCATTATAATTCAACACCCCGCAACCCTATACACGTTGTATAGCAACATACGACATGTATAGGGTGAAAAAACATTCATTGACATACTTTGTCGTATGAGGTGTATCAATGGTCATTAGAGGCTATATGTGACGTATAGACCTATACACGTCGCATGATATCGTTTTTTTCTATAACACCTATACTTGGCATATGATACTAAACGTCACGTATAGGTTTTGAGTTTAATTTTTTGTTTCACATGCGTCACGTATAGATTTAAGTTCAATTTTTTATTTCACAATACTTTTTTTTTATTTTTACGTCATTTTTTGGTATAAATGTATATTTTTACGTTGTATAGTTTTATTATGTTATTACTTATTTTTGTAATTTAACTAACCAGTGAAACAAATAATACAAAATTCATAATTTAATTGAACAATTGAGCCAACAATACAAAATTATATATATATATATATATATATATATATATATATATATATATATATATATATATATATATATATATATATATACACGGTTAGGATCATTACAGAATCACTTTTTATTTTCAGAACCATAGAACCATTGATTTACATAAACGTAAATTAAGTCTGATGTTACTTGAGCTGTTTTACATTTGTGTATACCAGACATGAACAATAAACTATGTGAAATAACTAAATATCACCAGCTTTAACTTACATATATGTAAATCATTGGTTCATAATTTATATTTATGTAAACCAATGGTTCTTTTGGTTCTGAAAATAAAAATGGTTCTGTAATGATCCTGACCCTATATATATATATATATATATATATGTATATATATATAATAGAGTTTTTATATACATAACAAAATAAAAGTTACAACTCTAATAACGATATAAAACTACGATGACTCTGGATAATGTCGAGGCGGTGCCAACTTTGGAGGATTGATACCTGCGGTATGTTCTCGCGCAATCTCGAGCTGAACGTGCCACTTCATATGATCCTCAAGTTGATCGAGCCGCCGACTCTAATCACGCGAGCTCTTAGCATCCTCTTGCATTAATGCCTCCGTACTTGCAGTCAACCTCACATCTCGGTAAATATGCTGAGGATGCTACGACTGGTGTGCTGGTGGAAGCGACTCCTCTACCAGCTCATGTAGTTATGGCTGTTGATGCGGTTGCTGCTGTTGCAGATCATCAATGTCGACCTGCTGAATGGGCGCCAACTGGCATATCTCAAGAGGCCGAAGGGAGAAACATATGCCGACCGAAAGCTGATGTATATTACACATGCCGAACGATGTTTGCTGGTTTAGTCTTAACTGCTTGAGCGCTAGAGATAACTCAACAAGATGTTGAGAAAGATAATAAACTACCGAGCAATCAACGTGATATTCACCGCCGTAGACCACCCCTTGCTCCCGCCGATGAAATACGATGCAAAATACTTCGCGAGATACCTCGTCAGGTTGCACTAGTCCTAGTGAACAAATACCATAAATAGAATAAGTCGGGTATAGTTGTCACACCCCAACCTTGACGGCGGAAACATCGAGGTGTGAGGAATTACGATTGTTCACAGCCACATAACGCTATTATTAGTTCCAAATATATTAATCAAGATTCAATTGTAACAATACAAGTAAATGTTCAAACAAAGATACATCCAGAATACAAGTATAAAAGTATCCAGATCATTCGTTTATTTCTCTAAGTTCAATCCTAAGTGTGATAAGCTTCAAAGAGTAACTTGAAACATATTAAAAATAAAAGGTTAACATAAAAATGTTGGTGAGCATTCCACAGTTTTCAATACATAAGTATATAAAAGATGGCAATTCAAGTTATAAGTTAGTGAATAAAGTGATTAGGGATGTTATGAACAATGCAACAATCAAACCTCGACAATATTTTACAAGTATCAAACGACGTTAATATTCTATTAACGTTAAAAGTATATACGATCAGCTAAGATACAGGTCAATTTCTCGACGTTGTGAGATAATGGGTCGAATTGAATTTTTAGCCGATCGGTCTATAATGCACCAATTGTCATCATGACATTTAAAATAAAAGGCACCTAGTGGATGAAAAGTTAAACAGGAGATTTACGGGAACACGGAGGTTAGGTTTTGTTATAAATGAAGGTGAAATACTTGGACACATACCAAGTTACGTCTTTTCCTTTATGCCAAACCCATGACTACAAGTTACGAAGATTTATGAACCATTATATCCACATCGTAGTGAGGATAATAACGAGTCTTGTTGTTCAAAACCAAGTTAGAATTTCAATAATTTTCAAGGTTAAAGATTCAAAAATGATTCAAGAAATGACACAAACAATAAGAAAGGTATTTGTAACCATGTTTTGCAAGGTAACAAATTTCCAAATGCAGATCGCATACGTAATTCATCAAACAATAAGAGAGGTATTTGATAATATCTTTATTTGACAATGGATTGTTTAGGAAGACTACACTTATGGGTTTGATGATATCTCAAGATGAAAGTTGATAAGTAAGGAATAAATGGTTCGATGTAGCTAGATCGAGTCAATAAAAATAAAGGGGAAGAAATCGATTTAAGAATTTAAGTGCTCCAAGGTTGGAGTCAAAATCAACCTAAAACAATCGAGTCTTCTTTCAAGTTCAGAGATCATGCTTTGGCTTGATAGGTCAAAACACTAACATTGTTTCACCCGTCAAGTTACTACATGCTTCTCGTCACTTGGTTACAACCATGGTAAGTTGAAGATCAAGAAATGAGAGTAGTCATCAAGGTGTGGTTTTCACTCCTAACTTGATGGTGTATTCCCAAGATATGACCACTAACTTACCAATCAAAAAGTTCAATCCCAACTCGTTGTTGAGGATCCACATAAATAAGACGTGGTAACTCACCATTAAGGTAAGGAAAATCACTCCTATCTTAACGGTGAAGTTCTTACAAAAACAAAATATAACAAAATGAACTTTTTCATCAAAATCCAGAATTCACTCCTACTTTGACGAGGTCGTTTCATTTGAGAAAATACAATCCATAAAAATGAAATTATCATCAAGGTATGGAATTATGCCTATCTTGATGATTGAGTTCCATAATAACAAGAAAACAATCGAGGATTAACATTTGCCACCAAAGTACGGGTTTCAATCCTATTTTGGTGAGATAATGTCATTTGTGAAGTACAAGTTACAATAAGAATAATTGAAGTTAATCCTCAGGATGAGGAAATTGCCCTTATTCCGAGGATGAAATTTCATAAAACACACAATTGGAAACCGTTTATCGAAACAAATAGAGAACCATCAAAGTAAGGGAATCACCCCTGTTTTGATGAGTTAGAATTGTTTAGGAGGTACGAGCATTCTTAGTCATAGATTGACTTACAAACCCTTATATCTGCCATGGTGCAGGCGGTTCAAGGTTCGACTTAACAACGAAAGGAAAAGAATATCACTTAGAAATTTAGAAAATTACAAATTACATCAATGTAACCAAAAGGAAAATCATACTTACAAAATTCTAGGTCACAGTTCGAGGTAACAGGATTTGTTATGATGGTGTTCAAATCTTGGATAATTTAAATCGGGAAGACAAAATCAAGGATAAAATGATTCGACATCACAATGAGATGTAAACATTCGATTCACAATCGAAGGGAATACATGGACTTCTCAAGGTATGAGGTCAGCCATAACTTATTTGAAGACACACGTACTTTTAAGTGATTAATTATCACAAAGGTTTTGAGTCAAGTAACGGATTCAATGATTGAATCAGATCACCATTTACACTTTGCCTAGACAAAGTATCCCGAGATGTAGGAATTTCATCTACAGCATTGCATGTTCTTAGTTATGGGTCACCTCCTTAAAGGATTTAAGAACCATAAGTAACGGTTTAAAGTTTTAAAGACCATACGGTTTAGATTCCCACTATCTTTGGGTATATTAAGATCCATGTTCACGTTGGTCAAGGTATAGAAATAGTTACATGAAACGCTGGGTTCAATACCGTTACACGTTACACGTTGAGCGTTTAAATGTAAGAGTTGAAATGTAGGATGGGTTCAATATTAACAGGAACATTATTTAGGTTAAGAATGAGAAAATATTAAAACTTTGGTGTATACCAGTTCAAGGATTCAAGGATTTTTAAGATACAAAAAGGATGGTTCCATTTGGTAACGCATTACCATTTGGAATCGTTGACACGTCAAGGTAATTTGACCCATTTGCCTTAGAGACTTGTGTATTGACCATAGTTTATCACTCATCCCGGAAATCCCCAGGTAAGCATAACTGGTCTCACAATGAGATTTATACGATATGCTTGCCTTAGCCCGAAGGCCTTTTTGCCAGGAAATCCAGAATACAGGTGTCTATGTGTCACACAAATTTCTTTGGTTCATAGAATCAAACCTTGATAAGATTTTCATAGACTAGACATAAAGTCTAAGGAATTGAACCCACGATGATAAGTGTAGATTCCGCATGTCATTGAGAATAGGTTTAGGAAGTTCATTTGTCGGGGGGAGTCAAAAGTCAAAGTTAAGTCTAGGGAGACAAGTAACTAAGTTTAAGCATGCATAAGGCAATCCTATGCTAAGGCATCAAGTTGCACGTAAGAAGGCATAGCACTATGTAGCATGTAAACAATATGTAAGCACAATAGTATAGAGATCTTTCTATGAGGTTCATGCAACTATAGTCTAGGTCACCATTTCTAATAACCTAAATCCCTATAGTTATGGGCTCTGATACCAATCTGTCACACCCCAACCTTGACGGCGGAAACGTCGAGGTGTGAGGAATTACGATTGTTCACAGCCACATAACGCCATTATTAGTTTCAAATAAATTAATCAAGATTCAATTGTAACAATACAAGTAAATGTTCAAACAAAGATACATCCAGAATACAAGTATAAAAGTATCCAGATTATTCGTTTATTTCTCTAAGTCCAATCCTAAGTGTGATAAGCTTCAAAGAGTAACCTGAAACATGTTAAAAATAAAAGGTCAACATAAAAATGTTGGTGAGCATTCCACAGTTTTCAATACATAAGTATATAAAAGATGGCAATTCAAGTTATAAGTTAGTGAATAAAGTAATTAGGGATGTTATGAACAATGCAACAATCAAACCTCGACAATGTTTTACAAGTATCAAACGACGTTAATATTCTATTAACGTTAAAAGTATATACGATCAGCTAAGTGTACTTGGATCAACCAAGCAGGCTTGTCTTACCCATAGATCTATGACTTCGCTGGGCTAGCAATAGTTAATGATTGTACATATAATGACATAACATGGTAAACACAAAAGTTCAACTAACCACAACTCACAAGTAAATTACCATAAGTTTACAAGTATCGAATAAGTTTATAAGTGCAATGGTATAAGTTAATATGTTTCACCCCAAAGTGTGAAAATAAGAAAAGGGGTATAGAAATACTCACTTGACGTATAGGTGTATAAGGTGATAATAAGGATTAAACGACGTTCCAATGAATTCTTTTACAAGGCACCTAAACATATTTATTACAAGATTAAAGTACGATAATAAGATTAACAATTAGACGTGAACTAGGGTTTCAATTGGAATTGTGGGGTTTTGTCGAGTAAATAATTTATAAAGTAATTATTCGCATTTTGATCTATTAGTAGAATTTTATATGTGTGTTTAAGTATTTTAGGAATGAATTCAAGTATAAAAATTGATAAGGTTTAATATATATGAAACTTTATAATTATTTAAAATTAATTGGAGTAACGTTTTGATTAATAACAAATTATTAATCTAACCTTTAGTTAGTATATTTTATAAGAGAATAATATTTTAGAATAATTTATGAAATTATAAAATATATAATTCTTACAATTATCATGATAAAACTTTTATTATTTATTATTTGAGACAAATAATTATTCTTATTTGAAACAAATAATAATTAGTAAACTAAAACAAGAAAATAATCCAATTGTAATGTTTTGTTAAGATAAATAACTTTTAAAGTCTATCTTATAAATTATTTAACTAGTTTTATTATTTGTTTAAATAAAATAAAATAAAATATTAAGAAATTAAAAGAAATAAATTTTCAGAAATTTGTTTGATGTGAAGAAAAATATTTAAAGTTTATAAAACTTATTTTTATAATTTTTAGAAATTTTTATATATTTTTTTAAAGGCTAAAAAGCCCTAAAAAAATAATGTGGGGTTGCCCGGGTTCGAACCCGGGACCTCCGGCTTGTGAGGCATGCGTGTTACCAGTGAGCTAAGGGCCTCAGCCGCGATTGATAATGGCTGCTAATTCTTTTAACTTAAATCAGTTGCTCACCCCCAAATCCATATGAACCCTAAACCGATTTCGATCCAATTGAACTTGAATTCGATGATGATTACAGCAATAAACATAGGGCTTTTGTTCCCCATGTTTAATCGAACATGTATATGTAAACAATTACCCATTTGATGTTCGATTGGAGGTACCCACTTCGAAGAACAACTCGCGACAGAGAAGGAATTGGCTCGGGGAGAAATCGATGATTATAATTAAATTCCTCTTGTGAGAAGCTTCGGATCACCATCACGAACTTTAGCCCTCAATCAATTTGAGGTTTTGAAGTCCCGAAGGTGGTTCGACCAAGTTGCAGGTCGACAATGAAGATGATGATCGGTGGAGTGATTTCGAGTGTTTCAGATCAAATTAAACTCGATGGGAGGTTATAATTGATTAAACGATTGTGTGTGCGGATTTAATTTGATTATTACAGTGTTAGTGCGATCGATTGGGTTGTAAAAGGGGCCGACAACGCGGGTGGAAGTGGATCGCACTGAACAATTCAAAATTCGAATTGTTTTTGAGGCATGAGTTCGAATCATCCACGTGGGTGTGTCGGGGGTGGTTGATTGGGTTAAAATCGACTGGTTTTTGGTGTCGTGAGGGTAGCCGGAGTCGGTGGCCGGCGGCAAGAGATCGACGGGAAGAGTGGGGGGGCGGTTTGGGTAATTTACATAAATGGTCCCTGTGGTTTTTAGTTTAACATTTTATGTGTAAACTTTTCTTTTAAAGTTTCCAAGATTAACAAAACAACCCCTTGACTTGTATAAACCCTTGTAAATCATCATCATCATCATTATTATTATTATTATTATTATTATTATTATATTATTATTATTATTATTATTATTATTATTATTATTATTATTATTATTATTATTATTATCATTATTTATTTATTAAGTAATATTTAGTAAAATAAGAAGAAGAAGAAAATAAGCATAAATGGCCCATAAGTGTCACATATGACAACAATGGTCCTTACAAGAATTTAACAATGCAAATTTTTAATTATCACAAAAATACAAGATGTTACAATAGTGCACCACTATCGACTCTTGCCACATCACGTGATGAATATGGCAATCATCATTTGTAAATATCAAATGAGAGGGTCTTTAATATTAGTGATCCTATCTCTGATCCACTGAAACGGGCCGTCAACAATCTAATGCCACCACTCTCTCAGCCTGCTCTAAGCGTCACATATAGGTGTTAGGTCGAACTACCCGTTCCTGCTGTACATGTCAGGCTTATAGGTGAAGTGTAATGCTATACGTCACGTATAGCTCCACTGAATGAATGATTTGATATGAAGCAGTTTTGTCGTCTAAAAAGGTTGTATACAACGTAAGAGTCTATACGACGCGTATTGGGTTTTTAAAAGTGACTAATTTGACTTGAAATGTTAATTATTAATTAGAGAGAGCCATACACCCTGCATGATACTTTACATGACGTATAAATAAGTGTCGATTTATTAACTTGAGTGTTTTAATATTAGGTACCATTTATTAATACATATTTAAATATGTTTATCATTTTGTGCTACATTTATATAATACTAATTACCAACTTAGTTGTACATTATGGTTTGTATTATATGTTTTTTAGATTGTATCCTATTTTATTTTTTTACTTTTAACTCTATAGTTTTCAAACTTTACACTTAACACTAACACCTTTTTCACTTTCAACTTTATTCCCATTTACTTTTATTCTTTAACAATTTTTTTCATTTTACGTATCGGTCTAAACTTTTCGAGTTAACATATTGCAACTTGTGTATGTGGCTCAATATTTTTACATCTGTTTAACAACCGCGTTGTGTTTTACGTTTCGTTCTAATTTATACATATTAACACGCCGTAATGTACGTGCATAGCTTAACGTTTTTACATTTATTTTTGTTTGGTTTTATTTATTTTGTTTTACGAGATTTTATGGTGTTGATAGTCAACGATGTGACATTGATGTTAATTAGAACGGTTTACGCTCCCACCGCAAAGTGTGGGGCTTGAATACTAGCTTAATATATGTCTTAAATCTATAGTATCTAATAAAACAAGGTTTTCTTTGCCACTTGTTCTTCTCTTATCCCACTTTTTTTACACTTATCATTTTTCTAGACATTCACATATCAATTTTCCCTCCAAAAGAGTATTATAGTAATTACATACTCATATAAATTTTCCTCTCTTATTAAAAATAAATGTTATTAATTGCTATATTTCTCTTTCTTATCTAAATTTTTTAAAATCAAATTATTTTTTTAAAATAGATTTTATTAAGGAAATTAGAAATCAAATCTTTCAATTAAAATCTAAATAATAAAAAGACTAAAATTTTATATAATATAAAATTTTCTAAAACACTAAACATTTTCAAATAAAATATTTTAAATTGTTTTGTTTTTAAAAAGTTATAAACTGGTGAATTTTTTTAAAAACTGTCTTAATAAAACAACCAAAATCATTACAAACAAACGTTTTAAAAAAAATACTTTTATAAAAAAAATTTAAAACAAATGTTTAAAAGTAAAACTATTTAGATAAGAGAGTTAAAAATAATATAATCTTTTCATTTCTTGAACTATTACATATATATAACTTTAATTATATTTTATATTAAAATATTATACTATAACTTTTCATGTTTATTACTAACAATAATACGTTTAATTAAATGTCGTTAGCCTATCCATCTATCTATAAAAAAACTAAAATAAGCGTGAAACAATTATAAGACTTATATACTTACTTTCTTATTTCTCTATATTATTAATAATAATATTGAATACTACTAATATTACTCGTACCATATTCAAATTAAAAATATATAATTTAATAAATTAAAAACCTATTTTTAATTAAAAACACACTTTTTAAAAACAAAAAAGTTATAAAATACAGAATACGATGAACTTTATTTATTATTTTTCTTAAAATAAAATATTTAAAAATCATTTTTGATAAAACAAAAGTTTAAGAAAAATACATAATTATTTATTTACTTAAAGTAACTATTTAATTTATCTTCAAGCATAATTTTATAATACATAAATTTTTAGTACTAATTATTTAATATTTTATTTATATAATCCGTGTAATACACGGGGACTAACCTAGTTTAATATATATCGTAACGTGCATATATGTATTAAATAGAGTTACAATGAAGAAAGCTATGGCTTTTGACTAATTTTGTTTGTATTTACGATATCTTTCTAGTAATATTGTTATAAAGTAACTTGTTTATATATAAAAAAAGGAAAGATTATCGTATAATAAGAAAATTTAACAACTCATATGCTTTAACTATATTAATTAATATTTCTAACAACTCATATGCTTTCCAAAACTCTTTTGTCATTTTCGTCCCTGTGGTTTGGTGAACATTGCCTCTTTAATCCAATAGTTTGTTTTTTCGCATCTGGGTCCCTGTGGTTTACAAATCTTGTCATATTCATCCAGTCCATTAACTCCATCCAAAATTTCCGTTAAATGAGGGGTATATTGGTCATTTTACATATATGTTTTTATTTTTATTTTTTTTAAACCTGATTTAATATATACTCTTTAAATACATTGCTATTTTAGTCCCTGTGGTTTGAGCGTATTTGCCAATTTAGTCCAAAAATAACCACCACACCACCCGTCACAGGAACCACCGAACCACCGCCACCACCCCATCACAAAGCCACCAACACCACACCAGAGCGCCTACCACCACCACGCACATCGGATCGTCGCTACCATATAAACCCTAAAAATCGACAATCAATATTGGACTTGTAACATACCACTTTGAAAATGCATATCAAACCCTACTAATACCTCTATAATAATTATTTTCAAGGGTTCCATATACGTTTTTTGAGGGGTTTGTTATAAGTTCGAGATTAACGGTTGGTTTCTAGGGTCCATATGGTGGTGGTGATCTAGTGTGTGATGGCGGGGATCTAATGTGTGGTGGTGGAGATCTAATGTGTGGTGGTGGTGCCCGTCTGGTGTGGTGTTGGTGGTTTTATGATAGGGTGGTGGTGATGATTTGGTGGTTCCGATGGAGTGGTGGTGGTTTTGCGGCGTGGTGGTAGTGTGGTGTGTAAACACGAGGTCCAACTCTGGATGGTTCCGGTCTTGTTAAACTTCGATCCACCGATGCTCTCTGAAGCTTCACACCTACGCACAATGAAAACAACACCAATTAAGGCATTCCAGGGGGAAATATCCCTGGAACGACCCTCCGGCGTGAGAGTAAGTATTGGTTGAACGGAAATATGTGATAGGGAGAATTAAAGGGGAGCTTTTGTGTGTATTCTTTTGTGAGGATCTCGATCCTCCTTACCTGGTATTTATAGTGTTTGTCTGCTGTAATCGTATGTTGATTTACAGGGATTATTCCCAGCAAATCCATTACATTTTATGTTCACCGACCGTTGCTGAATTATCGGTTATGATTGGGGTGAATCCGATGTAATTAAATGCGGGGCACGTGTCCTGCTGGCTTACCCGTTCCGCCCGTATGGGTCGGGCTTTCGGGTTCGGGTACCCAGTCTTGTGTGGGTTATTTGTACCCTACGTCTACATGGTGGTTCCATCACGGGTGGTGGTGATATGGTGTTTTATGCCAAGGTGGTGGGATTTTTGGACTGAATTGGCAAACATGTCAAAACCACAGGGACTAAAATAGCAATTTATTTAAAGGGGATATAGTAAATGAGGTTTAAAAAATAGAAAAATAAAACAAATATGTAAAATGACCAATATACCCTTCATTTAACGGAGAATGTTGGACGGAGTTAACGAACTGGATGAATATGACAAGATTTGTAAACCACAGGGACCCAGATGCGAAAAAATAAACTATTGGATGAAAGTGACAATTTTCATCAAACCACAGGGACGAAAATGACAATTTACTCTTAGAAATATTTAGGGTCAAAAGAAATAAATTAGTGATATAAAATTCAGATTCAAATCCTTGATTCAAATTTAAATCAGGCTAATTTAATATTTAGAAAACGACATATAACATTTTATTTAGTTGTCAATAAAGACGGATTAAAATTTCATCATATATATAATACTGAATTTCAAATCTTTAGACAAAATTTAAATTTATTTAGTTTAATAATTTAAAATATTCTAGAAAATGACATATAATATATTGTTTAGGTTTAAGAGCATTCACAATGAATTCATTATATTTATCCATATAATTATATAAAAATATTACATTTCTTTCTCTTTTTAATTAAATATTACTTTTATTATATTTTCATTACTTTTTTCTCTCTCGTTCACTCATAACCACTTTTAAAAATATTAAAAAATTTATATAGATTAAACAATGATTTTTTAAATATACCAATTAACAATAACATTTATCTCTCATTCACTCACAACCACTTAAAATCATTTCATATAACATTCCAAACACACTCACATATTTTTAAAAACTAGGTTATAATCCCATGTGATACACGGACTAAATAAATTTATTGTTACATGGTTTATAAATAAAAAGTTCTTAAATATTGTGTATTATACGGATTGAATAAACACATGTATTACACATTCGAAAATTTAAAGTTAACATATTTGAAATTTTAATTATGGATATTTATTAATCAATAAATAGATATTATAGCATTCATAATTAAGAGGAGAGAGAAGCAGGAAAACCAATTATTAGATGAATTAGAATGATGACACGTGTCCGGATTTATTTTTATTTATTAGTAAGAGATAAGAGATTCCACTATCTATGTTCTAGTATAACATAAGATACAGAGCGTTGTTAATCAAAGGACTAATTTTCAACACCGAATAACAAGAATAGTATAAACCCTTTCTATATTTGATGATACATAAAGCAAACGTTGCCGTTTACACAACTCAATTTCTAACTTTTTATCATATTTGTCAAACCTCATGTAAAAACAGATTATAGATGGTTGTAAACAAACTGAAAGATTAAGTTTGATTTTGGATTTTAAATTTACTTACATACTGATATATAAATAACTAAAGGACGTACCTGGTGCTGCAAAGAGCTCCCGCGTTTTCGCAGGGTCCAGGGAGGGTCCGTCCCATTTAAGGGAAGATGTACGCGGTCTTTCCCCAACATTTTGTGGGGAGACCGTTTCCACGGATCGAACCTGAGACTTTCGGTCCCTTAGGAACGAATTTTACTTTTCATATAAAAACGGCTATAATTAATACGCATTCAAATTTTATATATTTTATATATTATGATTTATATATGTCATAATATTTGTAATATTTTATTCGTATTAAAATTTGACCCATTACTTAAACAGGGGAGCCAACAAGCCGTTTTTTTAACGTTAAATCACACTCAATT
This sequence comes from Flaveria linearis, assembly GCA_024085815.1. NCBI lineage: Eukaryota > Viridiplantae > Streptophyta > Magnoliopsida > Asterales > Asteraceae > Flaveria > Flaveria linearis. The sequence continues at coordinate 55,762,933 of CM044015.1, read as the reverse complement.
ATATAAAGAGTGACGTATTTTCAACACATCTTATAAATATTAGACTAAAACAATCAAGCCGATCTTGGCTACGCTTGGATCGTTTTACAACTGAGCCTCTCAGTTTTACTTATAAACAATATATTTGAAGCAAGATCTTTTTAACTGAACTTCAAATGAGGTTTTTGAACAATCCCAAATTATGGTCTTTAAGTCGGCCTAATGTTCAAACAATTTGCTAAAAGATAAGCTTTTAGGTGATAAATTTAGTTTGTATTTTATAAATAGATATTTGAAAAGCTTTAAACAATATTAGTGAACAATTATTAAAAAATAATAATAACCCATTTATGTTTTTTTTTGAACGGTTGGTTAGTTGTTAGTTGTTAGTATCACCAAGTTAGTAATATTTGCCCATGTCAAGGTTTGAACCTTGGACCTCCAAGAGAGGCAAAGCCATGCCAAGGTTAGTAATATTCACCCATACTAAAGTTAGTAATATTCGCCCATACTAAGGTTAGTAATATTCACCCATACCAAAGTTTGAATCTTGTAACTCAAAGTTAGTATCACCCATTTACGTACTTTACTAAAAGAGACACGGGTGGTTTATTTGGTGAGGCATGAAAATGAGATAATGGAAGACAGTTACGTTCACAGGGAGGCAATAGTTGTGGTGGGACCCAGTGACGGGATCCATGTGACTTTCACTGTCAAGACATTAACACCCGTGGGTCCCATAAGGGGATGAAATTGTTCGAATATCCATTATTTTTAGTCCAACTAATAAAGATGAGAAGCTCATGATATTTAAATAAATGAAGGTTATGTGTATTCAAATATTATTTTGAGTAAAATGTTTATAGTTAAGCCAAAGAATTTTCTTAATATTCGGTTTTCTCCTGAGAGGGTTGGGAGTGCGGTCGCGGCTTGAAAACGAATAGGTGAGCCCGATTAACATAACACATATCCTACGAAACATTGTCGTACATTTGTGGTTAAAAAAAAGGTCAAATAAGAAATAACCAACGATAATCATGAAATTTATAATATGATACTTTTTGGTGTCGGTGAAGCAAAAGATATAATTATAACCTTATTTACGAAAAGAAAAAGAGAAAAACAAAAGAAAGATAAAGTCAATAGGTATAATATGATGGTTGAGATCTAGTTGTTTCGTTTGGACTTTGGATGATAGAGATGCACGAAATGGTAAATTCATTCGGTATACATTTTTTCACCATTCATCGTTGTATGTTACGTTACCTCGGTTTAGGCAAGTTACGTTACCCAGTCAATTATAAATCAACACATCAGATTTCTATACGAATCGTATAAGGTCATACGTGTCGCCTAGGTGGGTCGTATAACATTATATGAGTCGTATAACCCATCTGATTGTCACCTGAATTTTTTCTTGTAGTTAGTGACGAAATTTGTTATTCGTCTCGTATAGTCTATATGTGTCGTATAGGGTGTATAGCCCTCTGACCGCCCTTCTCTGAATTTTTCTTGTTTTCAGTGTCTTAAAACCCCATACATCACATAAGGTGCTATACGAAAATCAAAACGTATGATATGGTGTCGGTTTATAATATATGATTTCTTTGTATCAGGACCCACAATGTTGTAAAAGATCAAAGTGAAATGAAAGTAGTACACCTCTTGAAAAGACGACATATATTTTAGATGCAAACATTAAAAAAGAAATACAAAACTACGAGTTTGAACAGGGTAATGTAATCAGCTGCTTAATAATTCACAATTTCATATTCTCTTTTAAATTTATTACATTTTGTTTTTGGCTATAAAACTTTTATGAAAATCATTTTCCATCAAAATGTTTATTTATGAAAGTAGATATCTAAAACAAACAAATTTGATTTTTAATACATATAAGCGTGTTATTAACATGAATTATTCAAATATATTTGGTAAATGGTAGGTAATAAAATATATAATTTAGGAATGATACAGTTCGCTGAATTTGATATATGTCAAACAATTTTTTTTAATTGTAAAGTTTTTTAATTTCTACCCTTACATTACACAAAATTACAACAAAATACACCATGTCTCAGTCAAACAATTAGGTAGCACTTTCTCGTTTTAACAGTTCGGTTTAAACTGTTTATCAGCTTGAATGATTTATTTTAGAGCATTCACAACCCGTGCCCTATAATCATGTGAGTGTGTTTGGTATATTATATGGAATGATTTTGAGTGGTTGTGAGTGAAGGAGAGAGAAAATGTTATTGTGGATTGGTATATTTGAAGAATCACTGTACAATCCTTATAAATTTTTTAATATTTTTGAAAGTGGTTGTGAGTGAAGGAGAGAGAAAAGGTAATGAAAAAGGTATAAAAATATATTATTTAATTGAAAGGAGAGAGAAGAAGTAGTGATTTTTAGTGTAATTATATGGATAAAGATAAGGAATGGACTGTGAATGCTCTTAGTCCATAGCTTGTTTAACATATTTTAATGATGAATAATTTCATATTCCAAAATAAATATTAATTAAATAATTAAAAAAAGCCAAAATGGTGTTTTCCATTTATACGGCGTTTCATACCATCAACCAGATGGATAAGCCATCAAAACCAAACCAAAATAATTCCGATAAATCGTCTAAAAAATACATTGTTTTCATGTTCTATAAACACTTGCCCAATTTTACGTAGACTTTATGTCGGTATAGGTTTATTTGCATTAAATCAACGGTTTACATTCGATCCAAATATTATTTTGGAAAATTCCACATGTATGTAAATATCTGTGACATATTTATATTTTTAAATAATATCTACTGCCTCCTCACTTTAATAATAGTTTTATTTTTATTATACGCACTCGTCGCATTCTTTGGCGCTGCGGTGTGCAGTGACGTGCCACTTATGTGACTCGAGGCGCGAATATTGTTTGACATTTTGTATTTTGTATTTTTTTTATAAAAAAATAAGAACTGTACATTGTAATGATTTCCTTTTTTCTCTTTCTGAAATATTATATAGAGTAATCCTTTATTAATATATGAAATTACATGGTATGTCCTTTAGTTTTAATAATTACATATCATGTTCTTTTATTAAAAGATTTTGCACACGTATTATCATTTATACTATCATTAAAAGTACAGTTAACTCAGTTATGTGCCCACTCACATGAGGCTATTTTTATCATTTTTCACGTCTAATATATTAAAAAATTTATAAAAAATAAAAATTTTAAATGAAAAAAGAAAATTAAAAATATCAGATCGTTAGGTAAGTCGGTGAAACCAATCACTCTTGGTGTGTGTTGATTCGACCAATCGTCAAAACATTTAATGACAACAATCTTTAATAACATTTACTACAGTAAAAAGTCTAAGTCACAAATCATTTATAAGGTCGGGAAATCATCAATAAACACCAAAAAAATACACGTTAATACTTTATAAACTACTCATACCAACAAATACAAACAAACAAACAAACAAACAAACAAACAAACCCAGTATATCCCACTCAAGAGCAGGGTCTGGGGAGGGTAGGTGTAGGCGAGTCTTTCCTCTATCTTGTTAGGTAGAGAGACCGCTTCCAAAGAGACCCCCGACTCGCATACCAACAAATAATGAAAAATTAATAAGGAACAAAAACTTGAAGATTACTCGTGATTCTTTGAAATGCTTATATAGTTGCAAAAGTAATAAAATAAACTATTAGTAGCTCGTTAATCACAAAACAGCATAACCCAGAAATTCAAAGAGCAACGAAATACACAAAGTGAATTAGGGATTTTAATATTACCATCATTGTTTGTTCGAGTTCAAAGGGTTTCAATGGTGTGTTAGATGTTGTAGGTGGTGAAGATGATCGGTATTGGGCTATCAAATAGGGGGGAATGATGGATTTAATGGTATGGAACATAAGAGGAACGCATATTCACTGACTTACCCAACGGTCCTATATTTTTAAAAAATTTTTTTTCATATAAAGTAATTAATTTTTTATTTGTTTAGTATATTATATGTGAAAAGAAAATGACAAAAATGCACCTCATGTGATAGACGTAACTGAGTTAACTGTATATTTAACTGAAAGTTAGTGTAAAGGACAATAGGTGTGTACATATTTTAAAAAAAGGACATTGGATGTAATTATTAAAACTAAAGACATACCATGTAATTTCGTGTATTAATAAAGGACACGATTTGTAATTTACTCTATTATATATAAATATTTACTTGAAATTGCGTGTAGTTAATATTTCTTTTAATATTTATCTTAAAGACACTAGTTTTGCTCATGCTTGAAGTATTCACGTCTCATTCTCAAAAGATGTGTAAGTAGAATATTTAAATTATACGGTATGGTTTTGGGTGATTGTGAGTGGAGTAGAGTGAAAAATTTACTGTTTATCTATAAACTAGGTTGATTCCCCGGCGCGTTGCGCCGGGCTTTTGTGTTACAATTTTATACTCCTATACGAGTCAGACGTTCGCATCTCGGTCAGACCCAAACAAACAGCCCCTTAGACTAAAAAGTTACCTGTTAACACAAACTGATCTGACCCGTTTTGACCCTTAGCAAAAATGCAATCGCCATCTTTAATTGGTATGGCCTACATGAGTGAACATTGAAGTTATATAATTAATAACAAAATGATAAAAAGAACATTATTTTATCAAAAGGTAATAATATATACCTCCTTAAAGACAACATGTTCTTTGAGGATGTTTCTATGATTGACATGAGGTCTTTCCAGGTCATCTATAGGCCCAACAAACTCATCTTCTGAAGGTAATGCCGACTTAGATAAAGGAAGCATGTGCCTTACTTTGTGGAATAACTGGCTAATTTGACCACTTTTGGGATCGATAATATTGCTACTACCGCCATACCAACACCAACACCAACACGTCCACCACCACACCGCTGCCACGCACCACACACAGATATCAGATGACGTGTTGTCATCATTATCGACTCATAAACACCGAAACATGGTGTATTATTGATAAATGATGTGGATTGAAAAAGGTTCACGTACCTACCCCTGTTTCTCCGTCGAGAACCACCACCATATGTCGGGTAATGAAAAGGGGAATACCAACCGACCACCGATCGATTTTGGCAAACAAACCTCAACAACCACCATATAAACACTGTGGCGGTGGGGCCGTCACCGGTTCACCATCCAGGTCAAACGCCGCCAATAAAAATTTATGGTTAAAAGTTAGCTCTACATATCCAAATACACATAATCTACATCAAATAATTACATCAACCAATCATAAGCATGACCAGAAATGGTTTTACCATTAAACCTCACAACTAATTAACTAAAAAATAATATTTCAAGAAAGCGTGTATTTAAACCATTTCTAATTTCTCAAACGATAATTAATTGTTTGCTAAAACACGCTTTCAAAAATAACAATTCAAAGTTTCAAACCCCACGAATGTATTTTCTCTTTATTTTACAAGACAATTTCCATTTTCACTTTTAATATGATAAAACATATAAAAATTTATTATTCGTGATGTTATAAGCATATGCTTACTTATTACAAAGCTGATCAATCGTATCAATTTGTAGCTGGAACTTCTCTGCTGTCCAAGTCAAGTGCAGAACATCATAATATGAACTTGTGGTACCAGAGACTGTTTTGGAAGAAACAGAGACCTTCACACCCTATTATAGAATATCATAGTACAAGTAATCACCACTTCAGGTACTGTTTTGTTAATAGCGATGCTTGAACCAAAAACCATAATAATAGTGATGATGATGATGCTATAAAAGATTTGGAATAAAATGAATTTGATCGATAGCAGTACCTCTATAAGATCATTCCGCCTGATCGCAAGGTACTTTGCCTTCCCACATTTGGACAAATGGCTCAAGATTACTGATGCTTGTTTAGACCCTCCACAAATCACTTCAAATTTGCTCAATGTGATGACACACGAAGAAGTCCAGTGATCTTCTGATAAAATCTTGACAACTTCATCAGATTTCTCCTATATTCATAAACCGTTGGCTAAAATCATTACATCATCATAATCAACAAAAAACAACAGATATCATTAATTCAAATCATGTTCTACCTAAGGGTATATCTTACCTGTAAGATCGTCAAAACAACAAACTCATCTTCTGAAGGTAATGCCGACTTAGATAAAGGAAGCATGTGCCTTTGTGGAATAACTGGCTAATTTGACCACTTTTGGGATCGATAAGATTGCTACTACATAAAATATCACCGGAATTATACATTTCAACCTGGATGAACCAAATAAAACCCTAGAAACAATAAATACCACATTGCGCCATTAAACAGAGCATAATAAACACCAAAGCAAACAGAACGAAGAAGCTAACCAAAACATGATCGATGCACAAAGGAATTAATCCCCCCTGATTAAACCATAAAGTATTGCCACATCTTTATACCTCGAATAACAACAACACCCAACAACAGACAGAATCGCAGCCAATATGAACCATAACAAACAACAACACAACCCCAATCACAGATTACCTCACTATTACTGTTGTTTTGCAACCATTACCCAGATACCAACCACATGCAGCCCCAACCATCACCACAACCCAAGCCACTGCTACCCGACAGCACCATCACAACGACCAATATCAACAACAGCCATGATTACAGCTCTAAGCAACACAAACGCTGCCGTGATTTAACTACTCATACCAATATCAAAACTCGGGTCTTCAGGGTAACAAAGGGCATATTGATAATCGAAGTTAGGGAAACTTAAAATATGTTTGCCTATTTTTTATCACTAAAAACATTTTCTATGAAAACATTAATTAAAACACACATTATAAAAGAGAGTGATGAAGTATGCATGTCAAATGAGGAAAAGGGTTGTCATATTTTATTACTTACTTTGACTATGATATTCCCTCTATCCTTCTTATCTTTGATCTTGAGCATATCAAGTGAAGGCATCAGTCTCAATTCAATTTCTTTCTCAACTTCGGGTTGAAGATCAACCAACGGCAATTTTGCTATTCCCAGTCGTTGATCAGATCCAATATCTTCATCAAATACCTGTTTAAATCCACGCATTATATGGTTACAAATTGATATAATTGGAGAAACTGTTGAAGAATTAAGGATTAAACTTAACCTCAACAACTGCATATTGAGTCTCTTTGTCTTCCACAGTTAGATGAAACAATTGATTCCAAACAGGATTTAAGTTGTTTTCAACTACTTTTGTCTTGAATTTTTCCAATGGCAGAACGAATGCAACTGCATAAGGATCAGACTTTCCCATCATTTCCATATTTTTCAAATGATTTGCTTTCACAATTGTTAACAGAAGCTTCCCTTGTGGTTTAAGCTCCAAATCACTGCATAACATATCAATAAATATCACTAAGGTTTACAGCAAGTGACTTTTAGAGTCATTTACTTCGTTTTTGACACAATTTATGTATGATATTCTAAATCCTACTTTCTAATTCAGTTTATTTACTAAAGCATGTTGGTCTATAACCTTTTGTGATTGATCGATATTACCTTGTATCAACAGGTACCTCGCCAAGGGGAACAACAATCCTATGCGGCCATTGAAGCATATCGGTAATTATTGAAGTTACAGTATCCTACACATAATGCCAAGTGATAAATATTTTAATGAGATGCCATGATTAAACAAACAGTGATCTTGTAATAAAGAAAGTGTACTTCAATCATATCTGAAAGTCCTGGTTCGAAGCTGGCCGAGAGTTGTGGTGGTCTCTGACCACGAACCACAATCCACCACAATCAACACCACTACCGACTTCCAGCTCCAGAACCACCACCGCCATCCTCATCATCGCCATCGTGACCACCCATGACCGACCTCCGTAACCGCGACCGCCTCAACCACTGCCGACATCACCACCATCGTCGGGTCTCGAACGACCCTTGTAGTCGTCTGAGTCGACCATCACCGCTGTCGGGCCAACACCAACGGAACCACCATCTCCCGAACCGACCCGCGACCGACTCTTTGACCTTTGATTCCCGTGGCTTTGTTGCGTTTAGGAGAAATTAAAGCCACTATCACGACCGGGGCGTCGAGGGGAGCCGGGGCTGTCGTCAAATCGCCGGCACTCGCCGGAATCGACCACCGATCGAAGGGAACAGGGGGGAGAAAGGGGGAGGTCGCGGCGCCTCTTTCTCTCTTCTCTGAATTCTTTTCTCCTCCCCTCTCTCTATTTCTTTGGCACACCCGAAAAAAAAAGAAAAAAAATCCACTGTTCACACCGACAATTTAGATTAATATGAATAGAAATTTAAAAATTTACTGTTCTATCCTTATAAATTTTATAATATTTTTTAAAATGGTTATGAATGAAGGTGAGAGAAAATATAATAATAAAAGTATAAAAAATATTATTTAGTTAAAAGAGAGAAAACATAAGTTGTTTTTAGGATAATATAATGATAAAAATAAAGAATAAGATGTGAATGTTCTTATGAAAATTCGTTTTTGAACAAAGTTTATCTCAAACCATTTGTAAAACTAAGCACATCATAAGGTATAATCAAAATATTAAAAAAAAACAAAAAACAAACATTACATTGTTGTGGAAAAGTTAAAATCATATTATAGTTGACTAATTGGTTGTGCATGGCTGGAGCTATGTTTTAATTAAAACTAATATCGAAACTTAAATAAACATAATTATGTTGCAGCTGCATATTTATAATTTAGAAAAAATATATATATCACGTTGTTGGGGAAAATCTAAAAAATATATTATATTTATTAAGTCTATTTTGGATAGATTTGTATTGAGACGTAAATAAAAATAAATATGTTACACTGATGAATTATTTTGTAAAATATTATGTTTTAGAAGTTATAAACTTAATTACGTAAAGATTTATCTAAATTAATTTATGATTAAAATAATAATAACAGTAGTTTAAAGGAGTTGTACCTAATTTTTGGAGGCTTGTAAGCAACGTTACTGGTAATCAGAGATTGTTTCTCTAAGTAATAGAATTATTATAATAAATGGTTCAAAAATTATATATACTTTGAATAATTTTAAAGCATCACATTCATTTGACTATGCTTCATGGTGGTTGCAGCGTTCCTATTTGAGGTTTTTTAGAATTAATCAGTTTAAAGAATTTAAGAGTTATGTTAGAAGTATGTATATTTTAGAAACTACTAGTGTGATGATTTTGAAAATAAAAAACGTTTATGCAACTTTTAATACTATTTTCTAATCATATAATTTGTGAAAATAGTTTCGGTTCGTAACCTATTTTCTTTTATTCTTGTATAACTTGCAAAATAATTTAAAATCTATCAAAAACATTTTTAAACTTACTTTATGTTTTTCGGAAGTTACAATATTAATTTGATACGATTTTAGACCTTTTAGATATTAACAATGTTTTCAGAACCGGATCGGACGTCGAACCGGACGCCTTACTGGTTTGGTGGTCGGACCGGTCGGACCGGATGGACCGGATTTAACTATATTTTAATTATATTTATATATGTAATTAAATATAAGTAATTTATATATGATTTATACATATATTTTATAGTTATATATAAAACTTAACTATATTTGTATATCCGAAGTAATAATTTATGATTTAACACCCCGTTTTTACCCACTAAAATAAAAAAAAATTGAAAACCGGTCGGAACCGGCCCGGTTCGCCGGTCCAACCGCCGACTCGGTTTGAACCGGCCGGTTCAACTCAACCAAAACGAACTACCCCTGACCGGACCGGACAGGCCCCGATTCGCGGTCGAACCGGTCGGACCGGCCGGTCCGATCCGGTCCTAACAACACTGGATATTAAGCTCGTGAGAGAGTCCGCTTGATGTTTAAAAAATGTGGTAAGAGATGAGAGGAGAGGGAGAAGCCACAGAGGGGCAAGAGAGAGAACCAAATTTGTACGAAGACAACATATAACAATAAAAACACAACTCAAACTATCAAAATTACGTCTATCAATAGTCGATTTTACTCTTCGTTTTACCTAAAACTATAAAAAAACTAACCAAATTGATAGGGGCACCATTGAAAGTTTTCTTATCCTTTTAATCTTTTTTATATCTTTGGACACAATTTTAAAGTTAAAAATATGTTCATCGTGTTAAGCGGTTACTTACGGAGTCCCCAAGGCAATGAAGTCAGTCAAGTCACTAAAAGTGGTGGGTCTTAGACTCTTGAGAAAGACATTTGAATCCTTTGTGCAGACATAGATGAATACGTATCATCCCCTTTATTACTTCAAACAATATATATTTTTCTATAATTAGAGAAAATGATAATATATGGATTCACAATGGGATCCCTAAAGTTATATGTTATATGAAATGGTTTATAGTGGTTGTAACTTGTAAGTGAAAAAATAAGAAAATATTACTATTTATTTTTATATTTGAAGGATCATTGTTAAGCCCGTTTTTTATTTATTTTTTAAATGTAATTGTTACTGATTTTTTAACAAAAATATCAGGAAGTATTAATTAATGATTTTTACTTTAGTTATATGATGGAATGAGGAATTCACTATTAATGTTCCAACAAAGTATCAATTAGAACATTCACGGTTAATTTCGCATTCATATTTTTATAATTTATTCCAAAAGCATCATCTTTCAAAATTATTATCTTATCTAATTCAATAAAACATCACACGTCACACTCCCTATGTATATTTATATTCAATTAAACAATACTTATGTATTATATCTAATAATTTATTTTTGTTTGTCTACTAAGAGCATTCACAGTAGTTTTCTCGTATTATAGAAACGGTGTGACAAAACGATATTTAACACGGTTTTACGCCCACACCGCAACACGTGGGGCTTGAATAGTGTTTTTTTTTCTAATATTCAAGTGTTTTTGTATATAATTTATTAATATTTAATGTAATTTTATAATCTACAAACACGTCTGTGAGAATATACTTTACTTAGAAATTGTATAAGATATAAATAATAAATTTTCTCTCTAAATATTATCCTTTAGTTTTTCTATATTCCTTCCAACTTTTTTATATTTCTCTAGCCACAAATTTTAAAGATAAATATATATTTTCATCGGTCACCGAAGCAATGGGGTCACTAAAAGTGGTTGGTCTTGAAAGAGGCATTTAAATCCATTGTCCAGAAATAGATGAATACGTATCATCCCCTCTATTACTTTTCAAATATAGATATTCTAAAATTAGAGAAAATGATAAATATTGGGGATAACACGTATAGCAACGTATGAGTTGTATACAATCAAACCAAATATAAAAATAACATTTTTATGTAAAATTCGTTACTCTATTGTGTTTGCAACACATTTCTCATATAAACTTTCTAGTTTACAAACCTGTTTATTAAACGTGTTGAATAAAAAAATCAAATTCATGGTTATTTATGAATATTAAAAATTATAAAATAAAAATTTAAGATAAAATATGATTTATTTAAGTTATTAATTATTTTAAGTAATAAAACAATAATTATATTTTATTTAAATTTTTTAAAACACTCTAGTTTTTTAAAAACGCTTTCTCTAAACATGTCAATTTTAATTTAAAAAGTTCTTTGAATTAAAATTTTCATATTTCATAAATTTTTATTTTTAAAAATATTATGTTTTTAGTTATCAAAAAAATTGTTTAAAAATTGAAAAATATATCAATAATCCTTAGTATTTAATCTTATCTTATTAATATAATAAAATAGTAACTTGAGATTAAATGTGGCAACATCACAATCCTGCTCATCAAAATTTTCACGTTTCTCTTTATTATTAAATAATTACCTTAATTAATAATAATATTATTTTAAACTTTTTTGTTAAAATAGTTTTTAATAAATTAAGAAAGAGATCTTTTTATTAATGTTATTTCTAAGAAAATAAAATTTTATAAATAATATTTTTTTCTAAAACATCAAACTTTGTAAAAATATGAAATATTTTAAAATTGATGCTTTAAAAATTTAAATTTTTTAAAAACCAGAATATACTAAAACTTGGGAGTTACAATAAGAAATTTAATAAATTGACATTTTATACGATTTGTTTTAGAACAAAATGTTTATTTTTTGATAAAAAATTAAAAATAATATTTTAAAAAAGATGATACCATTGATTTATTATTTATGGTACTTACTCATGTGTAATTTCAGTCATATCATATTTTAGAATATCGTGTTATTATTAATAATTATTATTATATTAATAATCTATTTATTAAACCCGTGTAATACGTGGGTTTAATAAAGCAAGTGTATCATTAAATGGTTTTTTATTTCAGTAACGACATTTGTCGAATAATCCTAGGTGAGGTGTCGGTTGGACAGTGTAGAAAAATAACACGTGGATTTTAGATATATTGATGTATTAGATTAAATAGGTTAGATACCCATGTTTTACATGGGTTGAAATAAAATACTATATAATAGATTATATATATGTGTATATATATATGTGTGTGTGTGTGTGCGCACGCGTGCGTGTGTGTGTGATCTAATATATGATATAGATAACATAATAATAAAATTATTATACATAACAAACATATAAGCTATAAACAATACCATAAAAAGAAAAGTATTTTATTATTCACAAATATACATAAACCTTTTATATATAAATATTTTTAGTTTTAACAATGATTAGCTATAAATTAAACTATATTAATAAAATTAAGTTTTATAAAAGTCTTTTAATAAAAATTGATTTATTTCTATAAATAAATTATCTTGATTATTATATTATTAAATAAGAGTTATTAAGAAAACTTTGTTGAAGCCATGATTTTTACCAAAATTGTAAATTTATTCCAGTGGTAACACATGGACAATTTTAGGTGGCGCCTCAACAGAGATGACGTAAACATGCTAAACGAGATCCATGTGACTATAGTTATTTTGCTTTATTAGATTAGATATTAGATTAATCCTAAGCATTTAATGTGTACCATTACATGGTTGGCTTTTATTTTAGTAACCACATTTGTTAAATAATCCTACGTGACGTTTTGAAGGACAGTGTAGAAAAATGACACGTGTCTTTTAGATATTTTGCTTTATTAGATTAGATGAGTATTATGCTTTAGCATCTAAGATTCGACCCGAACAAGAGCACCTCACAGGAGCCGACGCTATCTAGTTATAATTGTTGTGTTTCGGTGAGTTTAAAGGAACCTTGGTGAGCAAGTTGAAACATATATGAAAACAATATTATATCTCCTACATTGTACTATACTTTAAAAACCATATAGCAAATTGGTTAAGCATGATGTACAAGTGAATAATGCAAGTAAATATTTCAAAGTTTGGGGATAGTTTTACATGACAAAGTTGAAGCATGTAGTATAACCCTTTGATGCATGGTTTATTATGGCAAAAAAGTAATTTTGTTAAACTTTAGAGCTAATATTTAACTCTTCATTGTATCCTTTTCCAATGCTTTTAATATTATAATTAATTTTAAATAAACTATTTTTATAACTTTTAAAATATAATCTATTATAAAATTTCAAATACTTATTTTTATCAACATTTTGGTATAGATTTTGAGCGAAACCGATTTCGGCTTAATATAATATTTTTTGAAATTTTCTAGGACGACTGTCTTGCCGCAACGCACGAGTTTTTTTACGACTTCGTTTTTTTATATAGTTTCAAATGTATTCAACAACGTCTTTGTTTTGATTCTCTTACATCCACTGCACGAATTTACAACAACGTTTTGACTTGACTTTTTTACAGTTTTAGGCCCCCGCCGCAACGCGCGGGCTTAATACTAGTTTACTAAGATTATTAATTAAAGGCAAATTGGAAATAAATAATCCAATCTTTATCAAATTGACCATTAATAATCCCACCTAAAGTATTTAACAATATTGGTTTAACCTTTTTCATCTTTTTTGTTTTATGGTCCCTCGTTAAAAAACCCTAACGGAGTTAACTCTCTCCTACGTGGCTTGGTGACTTGGCGTTTTGGTTGACTAAACACACCCACTTCACTTCATTTTCAAATCAAACGCATAAACAAACAATCTTCAAATCTCACATCTTCACCATCACAACACGATCACTCCAAACAACATAAAACATCAATCACACTCACAGATCTCTTATTCATCATCACCCAAATCTCTTCAACATGCCATTTCATTTTCCCCAATTTTCACCAACAGCATCAGTTTCAATCTCCCAAAAGCTCCCTCTTCGATCCCCACAATAATATTTCGTAATTGTTCATAGTCATGAAGAAATTGAGAAGTTATTACATGCATTTGAGGCATCCACACATAATCGAGGCCAAATGGATCTACCCTGTGATGGTTGGATCCATCGTGTTGCTGTTTCTTCTTCCTCTCAACCCTAACTTCGTCGGACGGCACTCCGATCCTCCCTCTCTACCGCTATTACGCCGGAGCTCCGGCATCGGTATTCGTCGAACACAAGCTCCGCCCGACTCCGATCTCTAACCTCCCTCCTCCGCCTCGATTCGCCTACCTCATCTCCGGTTCGAAACGCGATGGTGCGATGCTCCGGCGGACTTTGCTCGTGCTTTACCACCCGAATAATCGGTATGTTGTTCATTTAGACGCTGATTCATCGCCTGAGGAGCGGTTTGAGTTACATCAGTTTGTGAAGAATCATTCGGTGTTTGTCAAGTTTGGGCTCAGTTCCATCATATTACGGTTAAAAGGAGGGGATCCACGTAAGAAAATAAAAAAAAGCCAAGTCATCAAGCCACGTAGGAGAGAGTTAACTCCATTAGGGTTTTTTTAACGAGGGACCAAAAAACAAAAAAGATGAAAAAGGTTGGACCGATATTGGTAAATACTTGAGGTGGGATTATTAGTGGCCAATTTGATAAAGATTGGATTATTTATTTCCAATTTGCCTTAATTAAAAAATACTATTTTAAGTGAACGAATATAAGTAAAAGTAAGCAAAAATACCTAGAAAAAAGGCGGCGTAGGATTCGAACCTGTATCACAAACAAGTGGGATGTGCTAAATGGCAGCCAATGTTTTCAGAACCGAATCGGACGTCGAACGGACGTCTTACGGGTTTGGTGGTCGGACCGGATTTAAGAACTGGATAACATCATAATTATATATATAGTATTTATAAATATAGTTATACATATAATTTAATATAAGTAATTTATGTGTGTATTTTATAGTTTATATAAAACTTTACAAAAATCTTATGTCCAACATATTAATTTATTGTTCAACCCCTCGTTTTTACCCATTAAAATCCAAAAAAAAAAGTCAAAATCTGGTCGGACCACCGTTCCGGTTCCGGTCTAACCAGCGGTACGGGACGAACCGGCCGGTCCAACCGACTAACGAACTACCCTGAACCGGTTCAACACACACTCTGATTCCCGGTCGGACCGGTTCGACGGCTGGTCCGATCCGATCTCGAAAACAGAGAAATGGTCCCTCCCATCTCCAACTTCGTTCGTCCTGATCTCCACTTGTATAGAATCAAATAATTGGTTCAATCGCTAAAACAATACAAGAGTGTTCTAATATTAATATGGAATTTTGTATAGAATCATTTGAAAACTCCTCATTGTTGTGACATTTTTGCGTACCTATAAAAACATGTTAAAATCAATCTAAAGGCTATTCATAAACTGACGCGTGTTAAAAAATTACATGTATAAATTAACTGTCTAAGTTACAATTTACATATCTAAGTTTAGTGAGTAAATTATTTTACGCAAGTGTAAATATTTTAACATAAGTGGAACGGTTAGGTATTCCAACCCAAACATATTTAGACTGCCATGCAACCCAGCTCCCTTTGCGTTATGATACGTAGAAATGAAATAATATATGTGTAATAATTTATTTGTACTATAAAAGATTATTTGACTTAATATTGATTGGGTTTTGGAAGATATTTTTGTAAGGTTTTCATAATAAGAAGTTTAGTTTTCATTTGAATATCTCTTATACAACTAAACACTAACAATACAAAAATTGGCGTTTATCTTATCATAATATTAGTAGCCATCCAACCCCATAATTAGTTTGCTATGTCTACAACAAGCTTTTGTCTCGCTTAAACATTGTAGGACCAATACAATGCAATCGATATGATGAAAAAAAATAAGTCTGCTTTAGTAAAATAAAATAATATTAGTCACATGATTATAAATTAAATATGTTTGTTATATAAAATTATTTCATTGATATGTTATATATAACATATATTAAATTATGCATATTAATAATCTATTATATAATTTTTTTCAACCTGTGTAATACACGAGTATTTAACCTAATGTTTTATATGTGTAATCACTAAAATAATTTGCATTATCAACTTATTTACTTCTTTTGTTATTTTTCTGTCAAAATTTATAAAAATTACTTAAATTATCGTAATTTCTTTAAAGAAGTTACTTTATGCTTTATAGAGTTATCATCGAACTTTAACCAAAATATTTTACGATATATTTTATTAAATTAACTTGTAATATATCTTAGACATTTTATTAACAGCAATTTGTAATGTCGGTTCTCCATTAATAATATTGTTCATTAAGCAATAACCGACTAAAAAAGAGGGCATGATCACGTGACATATCTTGTTGCCTGCCCCCCCCCCCCCCCCCCCCCCCCCCCCCCCCCCAACCCCCCCCCCCCCCCCCAACCCAAACAAAGATTAGTAATCATTTTATCGTAAATTTTAACGTAAATTTTTATTCACATGGAAACATAAAAATCATCAAAACTACTTGATGTTAAATGCTGCAAATTATCATTTTTATTTCATTAGTTGGTTATCATTTTTATTTTATTCGTTGGGCCATATTTTTTATCTGCGTACTTATATAAATTTTATTCTAAACTAAACGCTACAGACCTTTTTCCGTATCAACAATCGCACAACTGTACACAACTACTTTTTAATTTTTATTTAAACGTCTAATTTGATTACTAACGAACTACTAACCATCCTGTAAATCGGCACCAGCATTATACGTCTATTTCTTAATTGTAGATATAAAATATGTTATCATTTCAAGCAGTTACGAGTCACCAAAGCAATGAAGTCACTAAAAGTAGCTGGTATTGAAAAAGGCATTTGAATCAATTGTCTGAAAATAGATGAATACGTATCACCCCCATTACTACTTTCAAATATAGATATTTCTAATATTAGAGAAAATGATAGTATATTGGGGATAATCCGCATAACAACACATCTTTTACTAAATTTTCTTTTAATAAACAGAATAACAGGGGACACGTATTACTTTTAGAAGTTGGTTTTCTCGCAACTATCTGCTATTATATATTGTATTAGTTTTATTAAACCCGTGTATTACACGGGTTGAATAAAAATAAATAAATAGAATACAAAATTATTAATTATAAATCAATATTTTAAAGTAAGATATGATTGAAATCTTTTTTCATAATAAATAAAATAAAATTTTTATTTTAAAACAAATGTTTTAGAAATGTCATATTTAAAAACTTTCTTCTATGACTCACTTTTAACTATTTTTTATTTATAAAAGTTTTACTTTTTAAAAACACTATTTATAAATATTTTATATTTTTTAAAAAGTTTGATGTTCTAAAAAGTTTTCTAAATTATGAAAAAATATTTCCTTAGAAATAACAGTAGCAAAAATATCTTTTTTAATTTATTAAAAAACTATTTTAATAAAAAAATTAAATAATATTATTAGTAATTAATGTTATTATTAAATAGGAGAGAGAAGCGGGGAAAATTGTTGAGGAGCAATATGGTGTTGACATGTGTCCTCTTAGATACCTTTTTATTAGAGTAGGGAGATATTAACTTTTTATTATTATTTAATTACATTAATTACTAATAATATTATATAATCTCATTTTAGATTAAAAATATGTTTTAATAAATTAAGAACATATATTTTTATTAATGCTATTTCTTCAAAAAAAAACTTTTATAAAATAAGAAATTTTTCTAAAACATTAAACTTTTTCAAAGTATGAAATATTTAAAATTGATGTTTTTAAAAAGTAAAATCTTTATAAATAAAAATAATTAAACTTGAGAGTCATAATAATAAAAATTTTAAAATAAAACATTTTGTTTTAAAACAAGATGTTTAATTTCTTTTATAAAAAAATTTATAAATAAAAGTTTAAAAAGTTGATATAGTTGTTTTATCACTTATAGCCATTAATTATACGCAACTTTAGTTATTTTTTATCTTAAAATATATTTATAATTATAAAATTTTATTTATTTATTATTTTATTTATTAATTTCATGTAATACGCAAGTTATTAAAGCTAGTATTAAATTTTTAATTACATATATCTCCTTGTCAAAATTTTAATTACATATATGATATACCCAACCTAAAATTTTTATTACATATCGTAAAACTTAATTAATTACGCATATATACCCAAATTAAATGTTTATTTACATATATTCCCTTTTGAAACTTAGTTGATATATATATCTGATTTATTAAACATAAACATTACATATTTACCCATTTTATTACTTTTATTAAGAATAACTTATATAATTAGAATTTTACTCTTATTTTTATTAAAGTATAGAATTATTTTTTTTCCTTATTTACTTGCTTTTCGAGTTTTGATTATTATTAATATTTTTATACTATAGTTTTAATGTTCTTTTTTATTTTTTTAATCTTTTATGCTTTTTTCCGATACTTGACAAGACACTTCCGGTATTATTATTCAAAATAAAGTTATGTGTGCGGATCATATTGAATAATGTTGGATCTAGAAAGGATAGGTCTAGATTATTTTGTATAGGCTTAGAACTTTAATCAAGTCTTATAATAAATGATTGTAACTAACTCAGTATATATATATATATATATATGCATTGAATATATAGGTTAACCCATATATATATGTGTTGCTTTTTGTATGATGACAGACAAAATCAATATACTTGGTAGGAATTCTGAAATTAGCCAAGTGTAAGAAACAACTACGGATGAACAATAATGTTAATCCGCAGATATGTTTCTTACAACACATCTCGTGAAGATTCCTACGGATGATAAGTATTGCATGAAATGAAGACTTCTACGGAAGACAAACTTCCTACGGAAAAGCAAGACGTCTACAGAAGACCAAGTTTTCTACGGAAGAGCAAGACTCCTGCGGAAGTTCAGAACACTTGTATGATTTCAATATCAACAAGTCAAACAAGTCAACAAATCAATAACGAATCCCAAGAGATCCGGTGTTTCCTTAACTGACTCGAAGCGCCTATAAATATGAGTCCTAGGTTTCACATCTTAAAGAACACAATCAAGCAATATTACGGCTGTCAAGCATTAAATCATTGTGCAACCCTAGCCGCCGTCACATCAACAACATTCATTCGATTGAAGAAATCATTGTTCATAGTTATTCATAATTATTCTTTTGTAATTATTACTCAATAACTAATGAAATACTTTTGAATAATTATTGTGGGGTATTTACTGTGACATTGTGTTTGTGTTCTTCAATAACAATTAACACAATTAAACAGCAATTGATGATAATTCCGCGATCATTAATTTGATTTTGTTTTAATACTGATAATTCCTGAATTGAGATCCTTGGATTCACAGGTGGTATCAGAGCCAAGTGCTTATTGATTTAGATCAATTGATCTATCAGTATTAAAATTGTTTAATTTTCTTTTAAACAATTAATTCAGCGACTTATCATTCATCAAGCATTCTCTCATTGCTTGATTGATTTAGATCTATATTCAAATCAATTGAATATTAGATCTGAGTCTTTGATAGATTTGTCTACTTTAACATTCAGAGTTAAATTCATAACGTTTAATTAAACAATATGAGTACTTTTGGTGGATCATATCAACCACCAAAGTTGGAAATAAAAGCTGATTTCAAATCCTGAAAAATCAAGTTCAGGAATCATGTGAACTACACTAATTCTGACTTGTGGGAGTCCATCACTGAAGGTCCTTATATTCCACCCACCCTTGGGCCGGATTATAATGATAAGAATCAGCCAATCAGCACAAAAGATTTGTCACCAGATGATGTCAAAAAGGTTAAAGTTGATATTAAAGCATACAGTTTGCTTAGTATGGCTTTGCCGGAAGAGATATTGATCAGGTGTTAAAGTTATAAAACAGCAAATTCCTTATGGAAGATACTTCATACTCTCTGTGAAGGGAGTGATGAGATCAGAAGCATCAGGAAAGACACCCTTAGATCACAATATGAAACCTTTCATCATATTGAGGGTGAATCAATTCCTCAATAACTCAATAGATTCATGCAACTCGTTACTGAGATGAATATCTTGGAGTTGAAGTATACTACTGAGGAACTAAACAAGAAGATGCTCCATACTTTGCCTGAAAGTTGGAAACAGACAGTGTCCATGTTCAAGAACACCATAGATCTCAAAACAACTGGTCTAGACACACTGGTTGCTAAAGTAGAGGCTCTTGAAAGGGATGAACAATCAAGAAACAAGAGTGTGAGAACTCATGTCTCACCATATCACTTCAAAGAAAAAAAAATGTTGGAAGTGCATTTATCTCAAATAATGATAGTGATAACTCTTGTACTTTGAGTGATGATAAAGAGGGTGTCAGTTTCTATGCCTCTAAACCCTCTAAGAAATCAACTCAAAGTAAAAATCAAAAGGATAAAGGAAGACCTGCTGACAAAAGAGATACACATACAGCAGCAGCAAAATCTTCACAACTAAACAATCAGTCAGAACCAATCACTGTGATATTGGATTCTGAAGAATAAAAAGCAGCCTTTGCAGCTTTAGTTCTAGTTTTTAAGCATACCTGGGAAGCTCTCTAACATTAGCAAATATCTGCCAGCAACACTTGGAAGAACTACATCCTGATGTAGGGGAAGAGATGGATCTACAATGGCAGATGGCAATGATTGCATACAGAGCTAAGCAATATCTCAGGAGAAACAAGAACCTGGCTGCAGCTAGCAAAACATCAAAGATTGGTGTTGACAAGTCCAAGGTCAGATACTTCAAGTGCAATCTCTATGGACACTTTTCTAGAGAATGCAATCAACAATCACCTACGGAGATGAGACCACATCAGCAGCAGCATCAGCAGTATCAGGCTCAACCTTATCAGCAACAAACCTCTTAAAAACCTCTGCTAAGACAACCTCAGCTGACAAGTACATCCCCACCAGCCACAAATGAATCAGCAGGACCAAGTAATTCTAAGGAGTCTGGACTGATCATACTTCAAGATGGAACATGTGACTGGAGTATGTATGAAAAGGAAGTCTTGGAAGAGAATCAAGCATTGATGGCTCATATGGAAAACAAAGTACCTCCAATGGCCAGAGAAGTAAGAGAAAGGTTATGTTCATCAATATGTGTTAAGGAAGTTGAAAGATATATAGTCCATGCTCAGCAGTTGGCTGATAAAGTAAAAGAAACAATGATTTTAAATAAATCTCATGTAAGAAAACATAAATTATATCAAATCAAAATTAACTCTTTGTAAAAGGATTTAGAAAAATTTGTTTCTGAAAACTACAACCTTAAAGCCCAAGTTGAGCATCTGGCCACTTCCTTAACCAAATCCATGGCTGATTATGCATCAACTGAAGTGAAACTTCAGAAGTTTCAACTTTCATCTCAACAATATGAGAAGTTGTTAAACTCTCATATTGAATCAAAGAATAGGTATGGGTTGGGTTATAATGCTGTTGCACCACCTATAAATGATAATTACACAACTCTACCTGAAACAATGACAAACACATTGTCAAATCATTTTGTGCCCAGCACCAAAATTGACATAAAAACAAGTCAAATAAACATTAACAATGAAGCTGAGGTGAGTGAAACTGAGTCTTCTGAATAAGAATCTCTAAAACATAATGACTCAGAATTTGATTATGATAAATGTGATGACTTGGATGATTCTGATGAACATGACATTGATCAACTGAACATTGGTAAGAATGTTCAAGTTGAAACTGGTCTTCCAAAAGTTCTTGAAGAATCAAAGCTGCAACATCCTCCAAATCAACAAAACATGCTGAAGACTATCTGTAAGAGGATTGCTGAACTGAATG
The DNA here is from genome assembly GCA_024085815.1 of Flaveria linearis. Lineage (NCBI taxonomy): Eukaryota > Viridiplantae > Streptophyta > Magnoliopsida > Asterales > Asteraceae > Flaveria > Flaveria linearis. Next base: position 55,740,828 of record CM044015.1, on the reverse strand, counting down.
AAGGACTTCAAGAACTGAATCTTTACAAAAGTTCATCAAAGGAAGTTGCTAACTTCAGATCAAGTAATGAGGTACCTTTATCCCATTCAGATAAAGGTAAGAAGCAACAAACATCAACTGAGCATCTGCGGAAGGCAAAATCTGCAGAGTCCGTAGAACGTCTGCGGAAGGCAAAATTTGCCAAGTCCGTAGAACATCTGCGGAAGGGAAAATCTGCTGAATCCGTAGAACAACAACGGAAGAGTAAAGCCGAATCTCCGGATGAGGTGACAAAAAGAATTGCCAACAAACATGCTCAGAAAACGTGGATCTCAAGCAACAAAGAGCAGCCAAAGTTAAACAAGAATCAGTTGATGATGCTCCTAGCAAAAGCAAGAAAAAATCAAGTGATCCATTGGGAAAGGAGTTGAAGCCCAACAAGCTGAATAAGAAAAGAAGTCTGAATCTGAAGACAATTTAGAAGAAAAATATTGCAAATGGTGTGATATGATTAATCACAATACAGAGGACTGCTATTTCAGTAGCTACTGTTCCATATGCAATATGAACAATCACATGACTTCTGACTGCTACTTCAACAAACATTGTGCAATATGCAACAAAAATAATCATTCAACTCAGGAATGTTATTTCAACAAAAAGAACAAGAAAAAGAGCACAAAGAAGTCACATGCTGAAATATCTAAATCAGATTCTCAATCTTCTGAAAGTGACAAAGAATCAAAGTTGAAGAAAGATCAACAAAAATCAAAGCAAAACTCTTCTGCTACCGATAAGTCTTTGAAGAAAAGAGTATCAACTCAATCTAAAACACCTCACAAAAAGGTGGATCTGTCAGAGAAGAAAACTGAAGTGAATGATACTTCTTTGATAATTTTGAAAAAGGAACTCCTGTGCCTCAATCAAAACTGAAAGATGATATAACTTTCAGAAATTCAGGATCAACTTCAAAATCAAAATATCAACCAAAGGACAAGATGAGGAAAGAATCAGACAAGCAAGAAGACATCCAAAAATCTGACTCATCTTCAACAAAATCATCCTCACCACCATCAAATCAAAAAGAATTAATTAATACTGAAACTTCAAGATTAATTCATGAAGGAGTGACCATTGTAGACACGTCTGTCAAACCCAAGACAATTAAAGCTTGGGTTGTCAATTCTAATTGATTTCTTATTTTGTGCAGGAACAATCATGGAGAGCTGACAACAAGTGGTATGTTGACAGTGGTTGTTCCAGACACATGACAGGAAACTGTTCTCTTCTCCATGACTTCAAATATAAACATGCCTCATATGTGGCATTTGGTGGGGATAAGAAGGGAGGTAAAATAGTTGGTGAAGGAATGGTAACAAATGGTGTGTTAACATTTGAAAAAGTGAATTACTGTGAAAATTTGCAGTATAATTTACTTAGTGTATCTCAAATTTGTGATCAAAACTACACAACTTTATTTGATAACACTAATTGTTACATTCTTAAGCCAGGTTTTTCAGTTCCAGCAGAATGGATCCTTCTTACAGCATCAAGAAAAGGAAACACATATGTTTTGGATATGAACAACACAACACTCACAAGCCATGAGACATGCCTGCTATCTAAGTCTTCAGAAGATGAATCACAATTGTGGCATAGAAGGCTTGTTCATTCTAACATGAAAAATATGAATAAATTGGTGAAAAATGACTTAGTCATTGGACTACAAAAGAAAAAGTTTCATTGCTCAAATCATTGTTCTTCATGTTATAAAGGAAAACAACATAGAGTGTCTCATAAATCCAAATTAATCAATACCAACACTACACCACTCAAATTGCTTCATATGGACCTTTTGGTCCAACCAATATGATGAGCATTGGAAAAAGGCAATATTGCTTAATGATAGTGGATGATTTCACTAGATTCATATGGATATTTTTCTTAAAACAAAAGAGTGAAACATCTGAAACATTAACGGACTTTGTGATCAAGATTGAGAATCAACTTGATTTAAAAGTTAAAATTTTCAGGAGTGATAATGGGACTGAATTTGTTAATGCTGATCTAGATTCTTTTTACAGAAATAAAGGGATAGCAAGGCAATTCAGTGCACCAAGAACTCCACAACAAAATGGAGTGGCTGAAAGAAGAAATAGAACTCTCAAAGAAGCAGCCAGAACAATGCTAGCTGACTCTCAGTTGCCCATCACATTCTGGGCAGAAGCTGTGAATACAGCATGCAATGTTCAAAATAGGACTTTAATTGTCAAAGAACATAATAAAACTCCTTATGAGCTCTTATTCAAAAGGAAACCTTTTATAGGATATCTTAGAGCTTTTGGGTGTCATGTATCTGTGTTAAATACTAAAGAACAATTGGAAAATTTTCTAAAAATGCCTATGATGGTTTCTTTGTTGGATATTCATCCACCTCTAAATCATATAGAGTTTACATTCCAGAACATAACATTGTTGAGGAGACTCCTAATGTTTCTTTTGATGAATCCATGTTTACAACAACTGTAAAAGGATCATCTTGGTTATTTGATATAGAGCATTAACAGAATCATTTAACACTGGGTATTTAATCAATGCAGGTTCTGCTGATACATGCTATCCATTTGTTCCCCCAAGTTTGAATGAAGTGTCACTATCAGCTGATCCTCCAAGAGCACAACCTTCAACTATACTACAGCAAGAATCAAATACTTGTCAGCAGCATGAAGATATATCCGGAGAAGAAAATCCTTCATCCGCAGTTCATGTACATACATCCGCAGATGATCATACATCATACGTAGATGTAAATAATGCTTCAACCGATGCTCCTAGGGGTGGAGAGGGTGTTTTGAATCAACAAAACTTGTCAGCAGATCAACAATCTCAATCCGTAGAAGTTGCTGTAACTCCTACGAAGAACAAAATGCCTCCGTAGATGTTGCTGTTACTCCTACGGAAGAACAAAATGCCTCCATAGAACTTCCTGCGGAAGAAAATCATAATGCAACTGAAGTTCAAGCTGATCCTGTTGAACATGAACCCTTTGATTACTTCATAGACTTAACATCACAGCTGAATACATCTGCTTCAATAGATTTCACAAACTTAGAGTCAACCATCCCAGTTGATACTATTGTAACAAGCAGAATTCATAAGTCTCATCCTTCAGATAATATCATAGGAGACCTGAATGCAAGAACTACCAGAAGCAAAGGGGTAGTGTCAAACATTTGCTTGTTCACCTGCTTCTTGTCTCAGATAGTTCCTGCAAACATTACAGCTGCTCTAAAGGACAATAGCTGGATTGAAGCTATGCAGGAAGAACTACAACAATTCAGAAAACAAAAGGTCTGGAATCTTTTAGACTTGCCTTAAGGTCAACATCCAATTGGAACAAGGTGGCTCTTCAAAAACAAGCTGGATGACAGAGGTATAATCGTGAGAAACGAAGCTAGATTGATTGCTCAAGGATATACTCAAGAAGAAGGGATAGACTATGATGAAGTTTTTGCTCCAGTTGCAAGAATTGAAGCCATCAGGGTCTTTCTAGCTTATGCTTCATTTAAGAAATTCACGTGTATCAAATGGATGTCAAGTGTGCTTTCCTTTATGGCAAAATTGATAAAGAAGTGTATGTGGCTCAACCCCCTGGATTTAAGGATCCTGACTATCCACATAGAGTCTACAAGCTAGACAAAGCTTTGTATGGACTTCTTCAGGCACCAAGGAAGTGGTATGAAACATTATCATCCTTCTTGCTGAAGCATGGCTACAAAAGAGGGACTATTGATCAGACTCTCTTCCTCAAACAAGAACATCAAGATCTTTTGGTAGTTTAAATATATGTTGATGACATAATATTTGGATCAACCAACAAGAAACTTTGTCAAAGCTTTGAAGATTTAATGAAATCTGAATTTCAGATGAGCTCTATGGGAGAATTGACCTTTTTCCTTGGATTACAAGTTCATCAGAAAACAGATGGAATATTCATCAATCAAGAAAAGTACATTCATCAAATTTTGAAGAAGTACAATCTTGCTGATACATCTTCCTGCAAGACACCTGCCCTAACAATAGACAAGATTGTGCCTGACCCTGCTGAAAAATCAGTAGATCAGAGATTGTATAGATCAATGATCGGATCCTTAATGTATTTAACTGCCAGTAGGCCTGATATAATGTTTGCTGTGTGTGTTTGTGCCAGGTATCAATCAGATCCAAAGGAGTCTCATCTGAATGCTGTAAAGAGAATATTCAGATATTTAAAAGGAAAACCAGCTCTAGGACTGTGGTATCCAAAAGATGGAGATTTCAGTCTTTTCTCATATTCAGATAGTTACTATGGAGGGTGCAACAACAACAGAAAATCCACAACTGGTGGATGTCAATTTTTGGGACCAAGACTTGTTTCATGGCAGTGCAAGAAGCAAACTAATGTATTTGTGTCCACAGCTGAAGTTGAATACATAGTTGCTTTAGCTGGTTGCTCTCAAGTTCTTTGGTTGCAAAACCAATTACTTGATTATGGTTACAATTTCCTTCAAACATCAATTCACATTGACAATTCAGCAGCTATGTTCATCACTGCTAACCCAGTTCAACATAGTAAAACAAAGCATATTGAAATCAGATATCATTTTCTGAGAGACTGCTCAGAAAAGGGATTAATCAAGTTAATCAAAGTGGACACAACAAACCAGTTTGCTAATTTGTTCACTAAAGCCTTTGATTCTGTTAGATTTAATTTTCTGATAGAATCTTTGGGGATGATTAACTTAGACTAAATCTTCAAAAGCATATGACTGTCCTTGTGTAGAGTAATCCCTAATAATAATAATAAAAAAAATTATATGTTTTTCTTTATCTTTGCATGACATATGTTTGGGAAATGATAGTACACTATGCTTGGCTTTCATCACTAAAACTCAAACTGGATTGCAACACTTTGATATGTGAGTAGATTCATATTGAGTGGAAACTACACTAAGAGCATGCCAAACATAATGAAATAGGTGACTGTCTGTGGGAACTCCATTTTAAGGATCAGGCAAGTAAGTCATATGCTGATGTGATCAAATCACTTACCAAAGCACACTATGTAAAATACTTTATAATCCTCTATCTTTGCAAAATTCATATTCCCTCTGTTTTGTGTGAACAAAGACTTGGGAATATGATTAAAGAGTGTGATCTTCATTCTCCCTCTGTTTTGTGTAAACAAAGACCTGGGTTAAGTACACCTCTGTTTTACGAAAGTAAAGACCTGGTGACTTTATGAGGATCACATCTCAGCTCTCAAAGAATCCCTTGTGATCAACTATACATTAACTTAAAGAGCTTCAACATCAAAGCATTAATGAGACTGTAATTCTGTCTCAAGATAGAACTTATAACTTAATGTACATAGTCAATAAGTATGAAAAAGTGGTGATTTGCCTCACCTACGGAGGACAAACTCTAATGAGCATTGAATGTGGAGCACATGACCGTTACTGATTAACAAACTTCAAAACATGATAAACAGCATGCTTAGTTGATACATTACTCATGTATGAATTTCAGTGGATCTATATACTTACAATCAAGTATGCACTTGACCAAGTATTATTCCAACCTTCAACATCAGCAGAAGCCTACAGTCATAGTATGATCCCTCCACATATATGCATGCTTGTGTCGTTTGAGTCCTTAGTTTAATTTTCTTCGTAAATAATTACTCCATCACTAGACTGTCATATGCCTTTCATGCTTATTGCTAACATAAATTTATGATGAATGCCACAATGTAACATTAATCACAAATTTAGGGGGAGTAGGTAATGCATGAAAATCAATAAAAAGCTGGTAATTCACTTTGAAGGAATTGGAACTTGAGCACTAGCTGGGATGCAGGATACAGGAAACTTGCTTTCTTGTACTTAATTGCCATGCAAACAAAGTCAACAATGTCCAAATCAATAAATGATTCTATCAGTTGATAGATATCATACATTTAAAGTTTCAACGAAACTTTAATTTCCGCAGAAGTTTCAGTAATATTTCTCATCCGCGGAAGTAACATTGAAATTTCTGCATCCGCAGAAGTTTCAGTAATATTTCTCATCCGCAGAAGTAACAATTGAAATTTCTGCATCAGCAGAAGGAACAGTAAATGTACCTGCATAATCGTAGAATTGGTACACTACGGATGTGCTAGTAACTAAGGTGTTGCATTAGATCTACTAAAGCATCCGCGGATGTTAAGACATCCGCAGATGTATAGTTCCGCAGATGTTCTGCGGAAGATGTGATTCATCCGGAATAAACTTAGTATACGGAAAGGGATAAATGGGAAGTGGGCCCAACATATTTAATAAAAGAAATTAATATGTTTGCTTATAAATGAGTTCTGACTTTAAGAATTCATTAATCACTTTTTAGAAAACCTTTTCACTTTTCTAACCTAGAAAAGCGCACACTTCCCCCCGTCTTTAAACTTTCAAAAAAATCCGTACTAAGAAATCATAAAATTATTACTCAGTGATCGAATATCAGTGTCGCAAAGGTAAATCATATTCTAAACATCAGTACGGAACTGGTTAATCTGTGATTGTCATTAAAACGATTCGAATTCATGTGAGTTACACTAATGTTAACATAATCTTCGTTCTTATTTTTAGATGTCAAACAGATTTGCGAAAGAGCACAATGTGTACGCATTCCTAAATGCAGATGATCCTGCTTCTGAAGGATGTCGAGATATCATCAGATATCTTCGACGGTCCAGGCTCTTCTATGCCTTGACGGCAGAGCCTGTGATTTATCAAGCTCACATCATCAATTTCTGGAATACGGCGCGAGTAGAACCAGATGGAGACGATGAAGTGATTGTTGCTGACATCCTATCTGAAAGAATAAGAATCAATGAACATATAATCAGAAGATCACTTGAGTTGGGAGATCGAGAAGTAGGGCACCCTGATGTGTTTGAAAATGAGTACATTGAGAAGGTGTTTAATCTGATGGGTTATGATGGTGATTTTGACAAAGGAGAAATCAAGAAGGGAAGATTGTGCAAGCCATATCGGTTCCTGTGCCACACTTATCTGAAGTGCATCTCAAACAGGAAAGCAGGACTAGATAGGTTCTCAAGACACATCTCCTCAGGAATTATCAGGATCTTTGAGGGAAGAACTATAACTACTCTAAGTACATTCTCAACTGCCTGTGTGATCAAGTGAAATTGAAAAGGAGTGATAAGATGTATATGTTCCCAAGGTTCCTGCAACTGTTTATCAATGCTGAATTTCCAAGGATTGCGAGTGAAGGAGATGTGTTTGTACAAGCCCGCTTGGGAAGATCCGTACTAAACAAGATCAGTGGCAAGTATCAAGGTGAAGATATGCCTATGTTTGCTCATGTTGTGGATGCAAGGCTGACATACCACAAGCATTGATATGGATAGATGAACAAGTAGAGACATCTGCTGATTCTGAACAAGCATCACACTCACCTAACCAAACACCCCCTCACCAACACCAATCACCAGCCAGCATAAACACTGAGCCCATCTCACCCATTCATTACCATGTATCCCCACAACAACTATCATCATCATCCACTAACAACATCCAGCCTATCTCCCCTGTACAACAAGAATCACCATCAGTTTCTCTCCCATAATCACATAACACACAACCACTTTCTCAAATCCAAATCCAATCTCCTATTCATCCACTCTCAGATACACCAAAACAACCATCCCCGGAAAGTGCTAACACTGAACCCATTGACATAACCGAGTCTCTAAACTTTGTTCACACAGGAGAGACTGAGTTGATGTCTCAAGCAAGCACTATTCCTGTTTCAATCATCAATTCAGAGAACCAAGTATTGTCTGATCACACTACTCCTGTGTCTCCAGTTGCAAATCAGCAACATGTGCATCCGCAATAGCTTGAACACCAGGAAGAACAAGAGAATGAAGTGGATGTGATTGCTTACCATGAAGATGACCTAAGTGATAATGACATTCCTGTAAGCAAGAGCTATTCGGTTGCTGAGTACAATAAATTGGTGCTCAAATTAAATAAAAGAAAACAAAGAATTCAAGAGCTGAAAGGGATCATCAAAGAGAAGGATGGAGAACTGATAAAGCAAGAAGCCAGACTGAAAAGGCTTAGACAAGATGCACAAAATAACAATGAAGTGATTGATGCCCTGCTCAAACATGAACAAGAACTGCAAGAAGCTATGAAGTATGAGAAAGATGAAAGGAACAGCTGATTTCTAAAGTAGAGCGTATCACTGATGAGGCATCTGTAAAAGCTAAGCTGATCAAGGAGAAAGATGAAGAGATTGATCAGCTGAAAATGAAAATAAGTGCTTTGGAATCAAGGGCTACCCCAAGTGTTAAACAAACTCAACACTCCTCTGAAGCTTCAAAGAAACTTATTCCTTATTCTCGAAAGAGAAAATACTTGGGTGCTACTGAACAGAAGGTGATCCATGTAGAAGATACCCCTGAAAAGCCAAAGCACACATCACCCAAACACACTCCTTCAGTAGATCTGTCTACTGTGAAGTCGAGATCAAACAAAGATAGTGAGAGTGATGAAGAATGGGAAGATCTGATCAAGATGGATTCACCAACTGATCAAAAGGAATCAAAGGCCGATGACCTTCTAACAACTAAAGACATTCTAGAAGAAAGGCCCGAGTCTACTATGTTCATGACCCTTATCAACCATGGTTTTCCTTATGACATGGTTGAAATGATGAATGTCAGTGAATTGAAAGAGATGTTGAAGGAGTTTGAGCTTGCAAGGTTTATCATACCAAACTGTGACTATGAAGCCTTCACTACCTTTCAAGCCATTCAGAAGGTCAAGAAAGAGTTAGGGCACTGTGACACGGCAAAGCTGAGCAAGTACAACATGATCTGCTGGTTACAAGGCCATAACTACAAACCACATGAGCTCAAGGGAAGAAATGTTGGTGAACTAAGGAGGATGATGGAGCATGTTATAAAGGTGGAACAAGACACTGGTGTAAAGTTCATAACTGAACCTCCTCACCCCAGCATAGATCACTACAACAAAGCTGCTGAAGAACCTATGGTGGTAGAAAGCAAAGATCAATTCAAGGGTAAAGAAAAGCTGATCAGAGAACTAAGAGAAGTGATTCCAGGCAAAGTATGGCCTCTTGGAACCACTGTGAGGGAAATCCCTAAAGAAAAATCTACCCTGATTCAACTCTTCAATCATATAACAGCTCCCAGTTCTGTGGAAGAAAACAGAATCATGGCATGGAAATATGATCCAGACTGGGACTGTGCTATTATAAAAAGAACATCAGGAAGAGTTGAATACTTCCATGATGTATTCTCAGTATTGTGTCTATCAGAATCAGATCTCAAAGACCTGCAAAGCCTTATCATTAGTAATTACCCAATACACCCAAGAGGGAGAGTCTTCTCAACCATTGTGGGTAAACTGAAGACTAAGTTCAAAGATGATGTGCTTACAGAGGCAAAAAGAGAAGATGCTGAGCACCATAAAAGAATTAAAGGCATAAAGAGATACAAAGCCAATGCCTCAGAGTTTGTAGATGAAGAATTTTTACAAAGGATTGGCTACAACAACAGAGCAAATGCAACAATTAAGTCTATTGAGGGAAACCAATACACATACCCAATTACCGAATGGGGTTATTTTGAAAAGACAAAAGAACTGATTCTGTTGAGAAACGCAGAGAACAAATAGGCAGACAGAATCAGGATCTTTGACCCAATAGAAATCAAGTTGCTTCATCCCAGCTATACTTCATACCTATATGACAAATACTTTCCGAAGCTGAATGATGCAAAAGCCCAAAATGACCTGTTCCTCCATGTACATATAATTCAAGTGGTAGACAAGCTCCATGCTAAAGCCTATAAGAGGAGAAGATTCAACGCTGGATTACTTAAAGGAACAACTTATGATGAAGTAACAGAACTCCGAATCTCTGAACAAGATGAACTAGAAGTGGTGAAGAATGACAAAGTGTTAGAAACACTCACTACAGAGGAGGATGTTCTGGGACTAAGCTTTGAGACTCTGAAGAAGATCAGCAAGATGGAGATCAAGTACAAGTATGATGATCAGAAGACTGTTGTATCTTACTTCTACAACAAAATCATTTCCAGAGTCAAGAGCTTGCAGTTTTGAAGCACTGATTACAAGGATCTAAGCCTAAGGGGGAGTATTGTTGGATCTAGAAAGGATAGGTCTAGATTATTTTGTATAGGCTTAGAACTTTAATCAAGTCTTGTAATAAATGATTGTAACTAACTCAGTATATATATATATATATATATATATGCATTGAATATATAGGTTAACCCATATATATTGCAGGATCGGTTTTAGTCACTTAACAAGCGGTTTTCCTCTCAAACTCACCTGGAACAACACTCAGAAAGAGTCTAGCAGGAGTTGATCACAATATAACAAGTAACAAGCAGTAATAAACACAGGAAGTAAATTTTCAAGGTACTTTTATATATTGCTTCTCAACTCAAAGGATTACCAGACTCTTACAGGCTCAAGCTCTCTACCTAATGAGTTACAATGAGAATACATATATAATACTACCTATAGCCGGATATACTTTGATACCAGCTGGAAATCTCTAACCAAACGTCTACACTACAAGATTATAGGTTAAGGTATCTCAGACATTTTACCTGAGATTTGGTAGTCAGGATATGTCCCAGACTTACCTTTTATCACCAACTAAAGTTGGTAACATGTACTATCATAAAAAGGTAAACAGTAGAATAAAGTATGGTCAACAACATGGCTCTTTAGGAAGAAGCCATGCTGTATCAGAGGTCTGTAGCGGATTGTCAGAGACCATACTTATGTCTACTGGTCATAGCAATGTCTTCCGAAGGTTAAATTGCTTCGGAAGAATAACTTCTTCCGAAGCCACTTATACTTTGGAAGACTGCTTCTTCCGAGGCTTGGAGTCTTCTTTATCTTCGGAAGTAGAGTTTGTCTTCAGAAGTTGTCTTCAGCTGTTGTCTTCAGACTTTGTCTTCAGCTCTTGTCTTCAGACTTTGTATTCGGAAGATGTCTTCAGACTTTGTCTTCAGCTCTTGTCTTCAGACTTTGTCTTCGGAAGATGTCTTTAGACTTTGTCTTCAGCTCTTGTCTTCAGACTTTGTCTTCAGAAGATGTCTTCAGCTGATGTCTTCAGCTGATGTCTTCAGCTGTTGTCTTCAGACTTTGTCTTCGAAAGAACTCTTCAGACTTCGGAAGTCCTCATACTTGGCTTCGGAAGCCTTTGAATGTAGCACCAAAATTGACTATGTGATGTGGTTTTGGTTGCACCAGCCTTATAATGACCCAACAAACTCCCCTTAGGCTGATGCTACCAAAACTTTACTTCTCTCTTCTTCTCAAAACTTTCAGCACCAAGGAAAGTAGATATCTATCTGTTTCCTTATTCTTCCCTGATGTGGTGCTGAGAAGTTTGTACAAATCCTTGGTAGACAGAACATCCAGTCTGTTACCTTGGATTATATGTACCCTTTTCTGTGGCCCTCTGAAAAGAGTTAGTTGATGGGAACTATAGTCATATTCCCATCTAACTATAGGTTCCAATTCCGGACCTTCCACCATCTGTAGAAAGGCTGCTCCCTTGGTGGTAGCTCTTTCCTTTTCTTCCTGTCTTCTCAACTTCAACTCTTCTTTGATCATGGCTTTTGCAGTTAGTTTGGCTAGATGAAGACTGCTAAGATGATTTCTGATGATAGCAGCAGTCTCAGAGTTGGAGGGGTTGGAGAATGGCTTCTTTGCAAGCTCAACAATGTCAAATCTGCTGAGATGCAATAGAGAAGTGGCATTGAGCCGGTTGATTTCACCATTCTCTCTTTCCACAACAAAGTTGTGAGAAGTTTCATCGAACCTCCACTGGATTATACCTTTCCTAGGCACAGGAGACTAACTAGGAATCCTGTCCTTCTTCCTTGTATCTAGTAGAGTCGCCAGTTTTCTTATAAGTCTCTTCTCTTCAGCATTCAGAGAATCAGAGTTGAGACCGAGAAGTTTTGCAGCCTGGCCCAAAGTTCCTCTAGGTAAATCAAGAAATTGATCTAGTGTGAGGGAACTTGAAGAGTCATCAACATAGGTGATGTTGATGAGATCTTCCTCATAGGAGATGTTGCTCAGAGTTGTGCAGTTTTTGAGCTTTGTCTTGATTTCCTTAAACTCTTCAAGAGAGAGATGTTGAGAAGGCTGAGGGGATGGTCTGGGTATCAGTTGGGTAGGTTTGGGTTTAGTGGTTCTGGGTTGTGTTTTGGATTTAAGGATGGGAAGTTTAGGTGGTTGTGGTGATGAAGTAGGTATGGGTAAAGTTGTATGTTCAGGGGTGAAGGTTTCATCTAAGGGCTCGGTTTTGATGGGAAATGGGACTGGTTCTTCTGGTGTAGGTTATGTTTGAGTGGTTGGTTGTGGTTGAGTGGTTGGGGTGAAGATCATACCCTGTCCCCTTCTATACATCTCCTTCCTCTTTCCTATACGGATGTCAGCCTTTATTTCGCTGACTATCCGTTGGAGTGTCCTTTCCGACATGGGTCCCACCTGCCTACCAGAGAAGCCGTGAGCCCGAAGATAGTCTTTCATCCAGGCTTTGTCACTGAGCTTCTTGGTTGCAGTGACCCTCTCTACTTCTTCCCTCTACTTCTTCTTCTTCTTCATCTTCTCTCTTGCAGCCTTCTTCCTCTCTTTCTCCATTTGATCCTGCTCTTTGCTGTGGAGCAAAAGGATCATATCATCATCATGTGGAGAAAGTTATGGAAGATTGAAGCCTCTAGAGAGTAGGAATTTAATCCTAGCTTCTCTCAGCTGCAAGGCAGCTTTCCTTTGTTCCTCCTCTTCCCTCTCTAAGGCCAACCTGGCTTCTTCTTATTGTTTTAGCCTGGTTGTCCTCTCTAAGGTCACCAACTCCTCTAGTGGTAGCAGGAGTACTTCCTCGTTGGCAGCTCCTAAGTTGATGAGCTGATCAATAAGTGCTACCCTTCTCTTGTTGTTGATTTCCTCCTGATTGGCTGCAGCTGCCTTTGAACTGGCAGCTAGCAGCTTCTCAGCAGGGAATCTACCTTTCTTCTTTAACTTCTCAATCCTTTCCTCTTTCTGAAGCTCTTCCACAATCATCTTTCTTTTGCATTTGTCTTTTGCAGAACTTGACTGTGGTGGTTCTTGGATAGAGGGTTCGGATTGAGAGAGAGGTAAAGATGGTGTTTGTGATGGAGGTAGATCAGAAATGTCCTCCCTGCTCAACTCAGATACTATTTCAGCAATGACATCTGTGATGATCAGTTCCTCGGACATTTTGAACAATCCTTTCGCAGCTTCCATCTCAGCTTCGGAAGACTTATCTTGTTCTTCCGAGGCTTCAAATTTAGCTTCGGAAGTTTCAGCATGAGCTTCAGAAGAAGATGCTGATGCAAGTTCTGTCCCAACTGTTTCAGTTGCTGGGCCATCAGTCCCCATTTCCCCTTCGAATTTAATCTTAGGTTCCATGTGGACCTTAGGTTGACCAACTTCTTCTACAGTAGTAGAAGGTGCAGTCAGCCTTTAAAGCTCTTCAGCTCCAAAGTAGATCAGTGTGGTGTCCAGGCTGGGCTGATCTAAAGAGGATCTCAATACATACTTTGTGAAAAGTCTGTAGAGATCATGAAGCATTTGTGAGTCAATCTTGAGAATTGATTGAGATGACTCAGGCAAGGTAATGATTTGGGAAGTAGAGGACTGGATCGGTGGTTCCTCAGGTGTTTGTCTCTAATCTTTCTCCCCCTTTTTGGTAGCATCATCTTGAGATCTAGATGAGCTAGAGGAAGAAGTCAATGAGACTTGTATAGGTACATGCCTAACAGACCTCTCCGTCTGTTTCTCAGCTAGTTTAGCCTTAAGATTATCAATCACAAGTTCCTGAGTGGCTGACCTGTTCTCTAAGATCCTAACCTGAGATTCAAGGTTTGAGACCTTAGAGATCAAGTACTGAATAGTGAGTTGCAAACTTCCCTCATCGTCAAGTGAAGAATCACGGGGAGATGAGATAACATACCTAGTATGTTCAGTCTCACCACCAGATGTGGCTTCTTGGCACCCTAGATACCTTTACTCAAAGTTATCTCTTTCAGAGACATCAATGGGAAAAGTTGCCGTAGACTCAGTCTGATTGATGTTACCATTGTCCTGAGAGCTCAATGAGAGACTCTGAGTAGTAGCAGCTGAGCCTACATGAGTCCCCTCCACATCAGTGGGACTCACCTCAGTTGGCTTCTGATGGGGGCTAGAGATAAGGGATCTTTCTTGGCTCTGTTGATCTTGGATAGGGTGTTGTAGATCAAATTCATGGCCATGGAGAGATGTTATCTCTTCATCAGTTTTGAGGAGCAGATCAGTAAAGGATAGGGAAGTTAGGCCTAATGATCTGGGAACAATTGGCTGCACAGGAGAGTGTAAATACTCACCCTGTGGGCTAAAGATTGGGTGTCGGGCTCTTGGATTTGAGACTGAGGAGGCTCAAAACCTAAATTGAGGTCAATGGTGAAGGATGGTGTGACCTCGGACTGAGTGGGAGCCCATGTTTCCACTCTAGTCCTTTTGGATTGAACTGGAGGAGCTTGTTCAATCAGAGTAGATTGAACAAGGGTTCGATTAGGGCGTCTCTGATATGTGATTTTGATGGGTGGAGAAGGTATTGGGACATTTGTGGTGAGGGTTGCTGGTGTGGGTTCATCACCTGTGGGGTCAACAGGGATGTCACCAGGAGCTATGCGCTCAATCATATCTGGAGGTAAAGGAGTATACCTGCCAGTGAAGTTGATGGACACCTTCTTCAAAGTCTTGAAGATGGCAGGCCGCACTTGAGGAACAATTAGAGCAGCTACACAGACAAGCTTGCTCTGTTCCAACTCGTAGTTGATGATGTGTTGAATGTATCGGGGATACATAAAGAATGTATCCCTTCTAAGATTCCCGAGTAAATTGGTAAACACAAACCTTGAGTAGTTGAAGCGCAGGCCTCGCACCAACCCGTGAACTAGGCATCCTAGTTCGTATGGGATTTGATCCCATCCCCCTGACTTGTTGGATAGGCAGTGAAGAACGATGTGCAGGAGAAACTTCCAATGATATGAGAAGTTGAATTTGTAGACGGTTAACCTGCTCACGTCTCCACCATATCCCATGAGGATATATGTGCCATCCAAGTCTTCTTTGGGAAACTCAGTAGGAGCTTCATCATCATGAAGATCTAGATGCTCCCTGATGAGTTGTTCACTTATGATCAACTCCTGTCCACAAATGCGGGTCCTTAGGACGTGAACCCCATTTAGGATTTCTGCTTGACCGTTTCTTTAAAATTCAATCATGTGGTTGGAGTAAACGGTAGGGTTAACAGTAAGCGCCGTGTAGTAGGTTGATTCAGAAAGAAAGGTGATGATTTCAGTGAAGTCAGCATCTCTTGACGAATCAAGTAATGCGACCTGGTTGTGCTGAGGGTTTAGCGCCATTGTAATAGAGGGTAAATTTGAGCATGGGTGAATTGCAGGATTGGAAGTGAAGGAAATGTTTAGGGCAGTAAATTGGTAAAAGAAGATGAAATTGAACAGTCTGGATTATTTAAATGGGAAGAATTGCGGATTATTTAAATGGTGGTTTGCGGTTATGAAATGACAGTGGCGGTAAGGGATAAATTTAAATAATCAGTCATCATCAAGAAAATCTTTACCTTTTACAGAGTGGGGCCCAAAAATATATCTGTTACACAGTAAAAACTCCTTTTCCGAGTATAAAACGTTTGCGAAGGTAATTAGTCTTCCGAAGGCAATTCTTTCTTCGTAAGCAAAGCATTGCTTCCGAAGGTAAGAACTGTTTTCTTGAATGAAGAGTTTTATGAGCTTCGGAAGTAGATCTGATATGAAATCAATCGCTTCTTCCGAGACTAAAAACTCTTTCGAGAAGAAAATTTCCATGGAGGAATTTGACTTCGGAAGATATTAAAGAATATCTTCCGAGAGTTAATTCCTCTTCGGAAGAAATTTACACTGGGAATATTTCAAGGATATCTTTTGTAACATGGCTTAAATTGTATTAACACAAGACTTAACACATTAAAAAGTTTTCAAAAGAGGTTATTTAATCAATGTTTATCATCCCAATAGCTGATATGAGATATTTAAATCTTTGTTCATCAAAAACTTTTGTAAACAAATCAGCATATTGTTCATTTGAGTCAACTTTGATTAACTTTATCAAATTTTTCTCATGAATATCTCTAATGAAATGATACCTGATATTAATGTGCTTTGTCTTGGAGTGCTTCACCGGATTTTCAGTAATGGAGATAGCACTGTTGTTGTCAATATGGATAGGAGTAGTCATGAAGTTGAATCCATAGTCCAGCATCTGATTTTGAATCCATAGCAGTTGAGCACAGCAGCTAGCAGCAGCAATGTATTCAGCTTTAGCAGTTGATGTAGAGACACAGGATTGTTTCTTGCATTGCTATGAGATAATCCTTCCACCAAGAAATTGACATCCTCCTGATGTTGATTTCTTGTCAATGTTGCAGCCACCATAGTCACTGTCAGAGTATCCATAGAGATTGAAATCACTATATCTTGGATACAGAGACCTAGTTTAGGTGCTCCTTTGAGGTATCTGAGGATTCTCTTTGCAGCAGCTAGGTGAGACACCTTTGGAGTAGCCTGATATCTTGCACAAATGTAAGTAGCAAACATGATATCAGGTCTACTAGCAGTGAGATACATCAGAGAACCAATAATTTCTCTATACTGATGTTGATCAGTATCCTCCCCCTCAAGGTCAGGGCAAAGATTATGGTTTCTGGGTATGGGTGTCTTGGCTGGCTTACAGTCCTTCATCTCAAATCTCTCTAAGATGTCATTGACATACTTGGATTGATTGATGAAGAATCCTTCCTTCAATTGCTTCACCTGAATTCCTAGGAAAAAGTCCATTTTCCCATGGAACTCATCTCAAATTTCTGCTTCATAGTGCTCTCAAAGTCCTTACACATTTGGTCATTTGAAGAACCAAATATGATGTCATCAACATAGACTTGAACGAGCAAAATGTCTTCTCCAGTCTTCCTGATGAAGAGAGTCTTATCAATGGTACCTCTGGTGTAGCCATTTTTCAGGAGAAACTGAGACAAAGTCTCATACCACAGCCTAGGTGCTTGGTGTAGCCCATATAGAGCTTTGTCCAACTTGCACATATAGTTAGGGTGATGTGGGTCTTCAAATCCTGGAGGTTGACATACATAGATTTCCCTATCTATATCCCCATATAGAAAAGCACACTTGACATCAAGTTGGTAGACAGTGAAGTTCTTGGATGCAGCATAAGCAAGGAAGATACTAACTGCCTCAAGTCTTGCAACTGGTGCAAAGACATCAGTATAATCGATTCCTTCCTCTTGGGTGTATCCTTGAACTACTAATCTTGCCTTGTTCTTGATAATCAAGCCTCTATCATCTTTCTTGTTTTTGAATACCCATTTAGTGCCTATGGGTACTTGACCAGAAGGTAGTGGGCATAGATTCCAGACCTTTTGTCTTCTGAATTGAAGCAGCTCCTCCTGCATCGATTCAACCCAACTACTATCTTTTATGGCATCTTCCACCTTCTTGGGTTCCATCTGAGATAAGAAGCAGAGTACAAGCAGACATTCCCATGATGAGTTTGTCCTCTTGTTCTCACACCTTCAGAGACATTCCCTATGATGTTTTAAGTTGGATGAATGTTGTGAATCCTAAGACGAGGAATCACTTCCAGTTGCAGAGATAGGTCCAGGTTGGACATATTCTGATCAGGAACTGGATCACTCTGTCCAGCTGCTGTTTCAAAGTCATTTAATGAGGACTGATTGAATGACTGAGAAACATCATCAATAGTTGGCCGTGAAGTAGTATTAACAATTGCATGTTCCTTCAAAATACTACTTATTTGAACCTGGTGTTGTAATGGATCACCTGAAGAGCTTTGAGGTTCATCAAGTGATTCACTTGTTGAAGCTTCACTATTCCTTGAGATAGTTACACTATCAGATCTGTGAATGGTTGAAGCTTGTTGTCTTTCAGCTCTTGGAGAATTTGAAAGAGGTCTGGGTAGCTCAAATAGTTGATTAGCATCAGCATCATTATCACCTTGAGCACATGTTCCATCTGAAACATTCTCATAAGATGGTTTAGAATAGTTTAGAAACAATTCTAAGTCAAAGATATGATCAGGTTCATTCCCCCTAACACAAGGAGTTTGCTCATTTACAACTATATTGGATGACTCCTCAAATTGTTGATTATTAATGTTGTATACTCTATAAGCTTTGGAGCTAGAAGAGTATCCAACAAAGATAGCATCATCTGACTTCTCAGCAAACTTTGCTAAGTTGTCTTTTGTGTTAAGTATGGTACACCTGCAGCCAAAGGACCTTAGAAAGCCAATGAACGGTGGCCTCTTGTTCCATAACTCATAAGGGGTTTTTTCATGGGGCTTAACTAGAAGAATCCTATTCTGCACATAGCATGCAATGCTAACTGCCTCTGCCCAGAATGTTAGATGTAGTTTTGAATCAGCTAACATGGTTTGAGCAGCCTCAATAAGTGTCATGTTCCTCCTCTCAGCAACACTGTTTTGTTGAGGAGTTCTGTGAGCACTATACTTTCTGGCAATCCCTTTTGAGTCACAAAATGAGTCAAGAACAAAGTTCTTAAACTCAGTTTCTTGATCACTTCTAATGATCTTAACCTTGTGATCAATTTGATTTTCTATTTTAAGAATAAAAGATTTTAATGTTTCAGCAGTTTCATCTTTAGTTCTTAGAAAGAATACCCATGTAAATCTTGTAAAATCATCAACAATCACAAGGCAGTATGATTTCCTTCCAATGCTCATTATACTTGTGAGACCAAAGAGATCCATGTGCAATAAGTGTAATGGAGTAGTGATAGAATTAACACATTTGGATTTATGAGATGTCCTGTGTTGTTTCTTTTTCAGGCATGCAACACAATTATCTTTGCAGAAAAATTCCTTTTTAGGCAAACCATGTACCAAGTTATTTTTAGCCAATTTATTCATTGTCTTAAAATTTACATGACACATACGTTTATGCCATAGTGTTGACTCATCACTATCAGCTTTGGAAAGAAAGCATGATACTTCACCTATAGGAGAAGCATTATTCATATCCAGCTTGTACATATCCCTTTCCTGGGAGATCTAAGAAGCACCAATTCCGGAGGAACTGTCATCCCTGGTTTGAGAATAATGCACTCATGTTCTGTGAAAAGCATTTGATGCTTTTGATCACAGAACTGAGAAACACTTAACAGATTGTGTTCAAGCTGTTTGACAAAATGAACTTTGTCAATGTTTATTCTACCATTGGATATACTTCCTCTGCCTGAAATATATCCTCCGGCCTCACCTCCAAATTGGACAGACCCTCCATCATAGTTTTGGAATTGTTGAAGGAGAGATCTGTTCCCTGTCATGTGCCTGGAGCATCCACTATCTACAATCCAGACATTGTTGTTCTTGTCAAATGGATGTCCCTGCACATAAGATGAGATTGTTAGTTTTGTTTGGAAGCCCAAGCCTTGCTGGTCTTGGGCTCTTCCAAAGATAATGACATAATTGAACCAGAAGATATGCATTGGGGTTCAATAGAGGTCGTTAAAGAAGAGGTTTGGGTTGCAGCATCTTCCTTGATCTTCCAGTCCATCCTTTGGTTGATCTTGGAGGATGAGCTTGTTGAAGCTTTTGCTGCATAGTCTTCTTCCGAAGCTTCTTTCTTTTTGCAAGAAGCCTTCACCACATTTTCTTCCGAAGCAGTCTTCTTCTGGGATGATTTCAAGGGAGCTCTCTTGTTCTTCCGATCCTTAGGGGCCTTGGCTTCCGAAGTCATTTTCCCTTCGGAAGAAATACTTTCTTCCGAAAGCAACTTGGCTTCTGAGACCAACTTTCCTTTTTCATCACTTGGACCGTTTGAAATGATCCAAATATGAAACCTTCCCTGACTCCTTCTTTTCTAACATTATTTGCATAATGTGTGATTGCTGGATTGTAGTAACAATCTTTAGCCATGTGGTTGTGCAGACCACACATTATGCATGCGATGTTAGTCTTTTGGGAATTTGAAAGTTGCTGTTTCTTGGACTTCTTTTCTTCATCAGCAACTTTTCCTTTCAACTTCTAATCCTTTGATAGGACAGGAGTGCTGGTACTACACTCCTTTCCTGAATCAAAAGTACCTTGCACTTGGAA
This sequence comes from Flaveria linearis, assembly GCA_024085815.1. Taxonomy (NCBI): domain Eukaryota; kingdom Viridiplantae; phylum Streptophyta; class Magnoliopsida; order Asterales; family Asteraceae; genus Flaveria; species Flaveria linearis. The sequence goes on along the minus strand of CM044015.1, from coordinate 55,720,513 downwards.
TCCAGCAGAGATGAAGACACCCTTTTGCTTTGGGTCAATCTTCAGCTTGGACTCAGCAACTTTCTTGGCAGTCTTTCTAGCAGCTTTAGCTCTGCTTCTTCTTGCCTTGGTGGTTAGGATTTAATCTTCACAGGTGGAGATGAGTGTATCTTCCTGTTTCTCCCCTATGGTGGCCACTATTTTTGCCTCATCCTTTAGTTCCAATGGAGAAGGGTCAGCAGTTGGAACATCTTGCTCCTCAGTATCACATCTAGGTAGTCTAATAGACTCATAAGAGTGTGGTGGAGCTATTTCATTGGTTCCCAACCCTTCTTTGTTTTGATAAAACATTTTGTAATGAGATGATGATGCAAGAATAGCTTGGAAGTTTTGCTCAGCAATAGCATGCTTCCTGGCCTGAGCCTTAACAGTGACAAGCCGGGCTTGTGCTTCAGATAGCTTGGATATCAGATCTTTGATTTGAGTCATGTAATCGGTTTGTTCATGTTTTAAAAGGGACAGTTTTCTCTAACTCCTCAATTTTCTTTTGATAATCAGATTCAGCTCTTTTAAAGTCAGATTTTAAGATATTTAAAGACTCAACATCAGATCTAATTTCCATATTATAATCCTTATAAAGTTTAACTTTAGCAATATAGGATGGAGTGCAAAGATGTTCATATACCTGAGCATCATCTGTTCCGGCTATGAGTGCTTGAGCGGGAGTCACATCCTGTACCATGAAGCTCCAGTCAACTTCTTGAGCTATTGCAGCTGTTTTAGTTGTCTTCTCTTCAGGCTTTGAGGTTGAAGGATGTGTAGAGGCCTGTGGGGTTCCCGGGTTGTTCTTGGGAGCCTTGCATTCCCTAGCAAAGTGACCTAGTTGGTTGCAGTTGTAACACTTTGCTTTGCTCTTGTCAAACCCAAACTTGCTGTTGATAGGGTTTTGAGGGAATTGCCTTCCAGTTCTCTTGAAGAACTTCTTCGCTCTATAGGTTAAGAGAGCCATCTGTTGGACAATGTCCACATACTCTACATCATCTGGACTGAAGCACTCAAGATCATCAAAGCAATATTGAAAGTCACCAGAGTGTCCACTTCCAGAGACAAAGGCACAACTATCCTGAAAGGAGTTGTGTTGAGCCTTTTGAGACCTTGGAGTCTCAGGTAGAGTAATGTAGGGTCCAATATGTGAGTTGTCAGGGTAGCACAGCAACTGATGTTGTGGTTCTGTGATTTCCCTTTCAATCACATGAAGGGCTGAACTCAGTTGGTTATTGGAGTTACCAGAGGAGTTCTGCATGTTCATCTCCATCTGGAATGCACTTAGGATACCATACAACTCTGTGAGAGAAAGAGTCTTAAGGTCCGAAGTTCTCTTGATTACAACATAATAGTGTGTCCATAGTTTAGGAAGGGAAGACTTGAACTTCCTAACTATGTCTCTATTCTCAAGAGGTACTCCAATATCCACCAGAGTATCCACTATTTCAACATACCTGAAGTATTATTGAGTCAAGGTCTCTCCAGCCTTGAAAGTGAAGTTCTCAAACTGCTGCTTTAAGAGATCCTTCTTGTTCTCTTTAGTTTCCTTAGATCCTTCATACATGAGCTTCAGTGCATCCCATAGATCTTTAGCTGTCTTGCACTTCTTGAAGCCTCTGTAGATGGAGTTTGGAAGAGCAGTTTGAAGAGAAGTCATAGCCCTTTGATCAAGCTCTATTCTTTTCCTATCTTCTTCTAAGTAATCATCAACATCTTTTGGAATGATGCGATTACCAGTAGCAGAAGTAGTGCTTGGTATGAAAGAACCATTAACAATGGAGTCCCATATCCTTGAGTCTTGACACTTGATGAAGCCTTCCATTCTTGTGCACCATGTGTCAAAGTCTTCAGGGGTGATCAGTGGGGACTTGGTCATGGTACCAGTTTCCATATCAGCTTTAGTGAGAGTGGCTATTTAAGTGAGTGGTTTGTAGGGAGGAGTGAAAAACAAGTTGATTTGGATGGTAAGATCTCACAATCAAGAGCCTGGTAGCTCTGATACCAATTGCAGGATCAGTTTTAGTCACTTAACAAGCGGTTTTCCTCTCAAACTCACCTGGAACGACACTCAGAATGAGTCTAGCAAGAGTTGATCATAATATAACAAGTAACAAGCAGTAATAAACACAGGAAGTAAATTTTCAAGGTAATTTTATATATTTCTTCTCAACTCAAAGGATTACAAGACTCTTACAGGCTCAACCGCTCAAGCTCTCTACTTAATGAGTTACAATGAGAATACATATATAATACTACCTACAGCCGGATATACTTTGATACCAGCTAGAAACCTCTAACCAAATGCATATACTACAAGACTATAGGTTAAGGTATCTCAGACATTTTATCTGAGATTTGGTAGTCAGGACATGTCTCTGACTTACCTTTTGTCACAAACTAAAGTTGGTAACATGTACTATCATAAAAAGGTAAACATTAGAATAAAGTATGGTCAACAACATGGCTCTTTAGGAAGAAGCCATGCTGTATCAGAGGTCTACAGCGGATTGTCAGAGACCATACTTATGTCTACTGGTCATAGCAATGTCTTCCGAAGGTTAAATTGCTTCGGAAGAATAACTTCTTCCGAAGCCACTTATACTTCGGAAGACTGCTTCTTCCGAGGCTTGGAGTCTTCTTTGTCTTCGAAAGTAGAGTTTGTCTTCAGAAGTTGTCTTCAGCTGTTGTCTTCAGACTTTGTCTTCAGCTCTTGTCTTCAGACTTTGTGTTCGGAAGATGTCTTCAGCTGATGTCTTCAGCTGATGTCTTCAGCTGTTGTCTTCAGAAGAACTCTTCAGACTTTAGAAGTTCTCATACTTGGCTTCGGAAGCCTTTGAATGTAGCACCAAAATTGACTATGTGAGGTGGTTTTGGTTGCACCAGCCTTATAATGACCCAACATATATATATATATATATATATTATATATATATATATATATATATATGTGTGTGTGTGTGTGTGTGTGTGTTGCTTTTTGTATGATGACAGGCAAAATCAATATACTTGGTAGGATTTTTGAAATTAGCCAAGTGTAAGAAACATCTACGGATGAACAATAATGTTAATCCGTAGATATGTTTCTTACAACACATCTCGTGAAGATTCCTACGGATGATAAGTATTGCATGAAGTGAAGACTTCTACGGAAGACAAACTTCCTACGGAAGAGCAAGACGTCTACAGAAGACCAAGTTTTCTACGGAAGAGCAAGACTCCTGCGGAAGTTCAGAACACTTGTATGATTTCAATATCAACAAGTCAAACAAGTCAACAAATCAATAACAAATCCCAAGAGATCCGGTGTTTCCTTAACTGACTCGAAGCGCATATAAATATGAGTCCTAGGTTTCACATCTTAAAGAACACAATCAAGCAATATTACGGCTGTCAAGCATTACATCATTGTGCAACCCTAGCCGCCGTCACATCAACAACATTCATTCGATTGAAGAAATCATTGTTCATAGTTATTCATAATTATTCTTTTGTAATCATTACTCAATAATTAACGGAATACTTTTGAATAATTATTGTGTTCGTATTTACTGTGACATTGTGTTTGTGTTGTTCAATAACAATTAACACGATTAAACAACAATTAATGATAATTCCGCGATCATTAATTTGATTTTGTTTTAATATTGATAATTCCTGAATTGAGATCCTTGGATTCATATATAACAAGACTACAAGTGTTACCTGCAAGAACTAGAAAAATTTGCATCAAAGAATAAAAAAACAAAAAGAACATAAAAAACATAGTATAGAAATATTAATAAATAATAAAAACTCCATAAAAATAGTAAAAGAAAAAACATAATTTTATAGTTTATTAAAAATAATTATAAAATACTAATTATATAAGTTATTTTTAATAAAAATAATCAAATGGATAAATATGTAATATTTATGTTTAGTAAAGCGGATATATGTAATTAAACTTGTAGTTTAGGTATATATATAATTAACTAAGTTTTAGTAGAGAATATATGTAATTAAAATTTTAATTTGAGTATATATGTAACTAGCTTTAGAAAACCCGTGTATTACACGGGTTGAATAAATAAAATAGTAATATAATAAAATTTATGGAAAATAAAATGATATTTCAAGATATGACATGAGTGAATTACGTATGAGTAAGTACTATAAGTAATAATAAAAACAGTGATATCAACTTTTTATAACTTTGTTTTTAATTTTTTTTCGAAATATTTTTTATAACTCCTAAATTAAATTATTTTTGGTTTTTAAATAATTTACTTTTTAAAAACACTAATTTTATAATATATCATATTTTTAAAAAATTTTAATATTTTAGAAAAAATATTATTTATAAAAAATTGTTTATTTATAAATAACATTAATAAAAAATCATTTTCTTAATTTTATAAAAAAGTATTTTGATCTAAAAAATGTTAAATAATATTATTAGTAATTAATGTAATTTTTTAATAGGAGAGAGAGGCGGGAAAATTTTGATGAGGAGAATTGCAGTGCTGACACGTGGCATACCAAGTTACTCTTTTATTATAATAGGTAGATTAATTAAGTTTTACAAGGGTAAATATGTAACTAAAATTTTAAGTTGGGTATATATGTGATAATTGATGAAGTTTATAGAAAAAAATATGTAACTGTCCATAAAATATAAATAGAATAGAATATTATGCCGTAAAGTTGGTTGGTACTAGAAAAGGCATTTAGATCCATTGCCTAAAAATAGATGAATACGTATCATCCTCTTTGTTACTTCCAAATATAAAATTTTATATGATCAGAGAAATGATAAAATATTGAGGATATATAAAGTATATACCATCAAATCAATTATTTGTATATTAATTTTGTAACATTTTATATGCACACATTTGCTTCCTTATGACATGTGGCTTCATCTAAACTTACGTGTATTATTTTTCCTATCACATTCGTTTGTTTATTTATTTAAGAATAAGAATTACGTATATGATCTCAATTGTTTACTAAGGGTCACACCTTGGTCGTTATCACGCTTTTGGTCCTTATAATAAATGAACGTAAAATTTTTTACTAATTAAGTATACATGTAAAGTTAATTTTACCCTTACAAAATCCATTGTTCTAAATAGTTTCATGGGATTACCAATAGGGTAATACGAGTAAAATCAACTGGTTTGAGATGATTGCAATTCAAGTTCAAACCCGATGTAAGTTGCAATAAATTAGTCATTTTTGCGTATTCGTTCTTAGCCTTTAGGCCAGCGGAAGCATCAATAGGTAGTGTGCTCGGGTACATGCAGGTTCAACGGGTACACCGCCCCAAGCGTATGGAGACAATGTTATCAACCATAATACATAATTGTATTGGCTTGTGATCGTAAGGTAGATTAGAATGTGGTCCAATGTTATCATATAATGCAATTGTTCTATGGTTGGAGTATACAAAGAGTATCGACCATTAGGTCTCCATTATTCAAGAATCATTTGTTCATAAGCATAAAGCGTCTAACTACATCTAATTAAAACATATTTAAAAAAGGTCATTAAACATAATAAACTCAATTCCGATGCCATCAGTCAACTATTTACCATAAAAAATAACATATATGTTTATTAAGAAAAACTCAATTCATAAAAGCAAAACAATGGTCAACAATCTTATTTATAAAACTAACAGTTTTTGGTGATAAAAACTATCAATTAATTAACTTACAAAATGATTACCAACAAACTCATAGCTATTAAATATAATTTTATATTAACATAAAAGATTTAATATTTCAAAGCATATTTCTCCAAAAAAATTTAAAAGCTTCTACCTCCATAAAAATATAAAATATACATAGGTTTATTATTTAAAGAATATATGCTAAAAGTGAAAAAAAAAGAATATATTCAGCCAAAATAATAGAAAGAAATGAAATAAAGCAAATTCCAGAAAGTTGTTTCATTTGCAATCCTCCATCAGAAAACAATAATTGTTTGTTCGGACCACAAATAAATAAATAAAATCGTAATTTTCAAAATTTGTATTGTTATTTCTGGTTGGCTTTTATGTAAATAATTTTATTTAACTATTCAGATTTAAAATCATTGTTTATGCAAATTTTGTAATTTCCATGAAATATAATATATACTTTTAAATTTTGTGAATATATAACCGCATTTTCTTTTTAAAATAAAAATGGTTAAAATTTATAATTCTTTTTAAATCTGTACTAGGGTGGATAAGAAAGCTGTTACAATTCAATTAAATAAACTATTTTCTTATCATATAGTGGACGAGAAGGAGAAAATGTTCGTGAAAATTTATAGTGTGGAAAATACATGATTGTCTCACATCTTATCTATTCGTTTATATATTATCTGATAGCGAAAAGATAGTTCTTTTATTTATTGTATTTATAATTATGTTTATTCTTTTAATTATTCATGTATATATTAATTCTTCCTTCACGAAATAAGCAGAAAATTCATGTAGGGGTCAATTAGTTGAAAGGTTCATCCTTCAAGTTTTTCTCAACCACATCGTCTTTCATATGCCTATAGCTTCACAAACTCTAGATGATATTGTATTTTTTTTCCATAAATGCTCCTTTAAATGCTTGAGTACAGGGTGGGCTTAACGTTTTTTAGTGTTCCAATCAAACTAAAAAATTAAAGCATTTTTTTAAAATACAATCTAAACATAAGTAATGTAACTAAATTTCATTGAATAAAAGCAATAGTGATTTCTTTTAAACAAAGGCATAAAATGGTTAATTAATCATCAAAATTTTTATCGGGACTTAACTATTAAGATATTCCCGTTTTAAAATTCCATTTGCCCATATAATACCAAAACTGAATATAATTTTTTTATAAAATAGAGGCCCCAAACCCAATACGTCATAAATTACTTTATAAAGCCGGCCCTGCTTGAGTGACGTCGTTTGTTGCACGTTTTAGCTTCACATAGTTTTTGTAACTATAAACGCCCAAGGTTTGGTAATAGCGGCCCATTACTGTTTCATACTAGTTCTTTGGGTAAACATCTTAGTTGATAATTACCATTCAAAAAATAATTAATTTTAATCATATTTTGTTTTTCTCTTATAACTTTTTAATCCATAACATTTTCTAAAAATTTGAATATACTATTATGACGTACTCATTTTATCTACATATTATGTAGAAATTGTTTAAACCCCTTCGCCATAATATACAAGTAATTAAAGCACAAGTATATGAGTTCCTAAAGTTGGTTAAGCTTTCAAATTTCATAATTTTTTTGTTTACATCTTACAACGTTTTAAAGGTGATGGTGGCGGACGGTGGTGGTGGAGGCGGACGGTGGTGGTGGAGGCGGACGGTGGTGGTGGAGGCGGACGGTGGTGGTGGAGGCGGACGGTGGTGGTGGAGGCGGACGGTGGTGGTGGTGGACATGGCTGGTGGTGGTGGTGGACATGGGTGGTAGTAGTTGATGGTGTTTAATCCTTTGCAAATTTTAAAAGACTTTAGAAGTGATTGTATCAAGTATGTACCGTGTAGACCTCACGTAAACTTTTTTAATGAAAAGTATTCAAAAACAAACACTGTGCAGATTTTAACGTTCGTACGTAGTCTACGCGGAGCAGACAAAAAAATTAAGAAGAACTTTTCTGAAAAAACAAACACAACGTTATACACTTACCAACGTCATAATAATAATTGTTACAAAGGGGGTTTTTTAATTAATGAATAATCAAAAAAGTATATATAAAATAATAATAAAATTTCAAAATGACTGACATATTTTGCCTTGTTCATATGCCTCTCTTACATGCTGTCAGTTTTGTTATTGAAACCGCATACTGCTTTACATGCTGCGGGGAAAAAAAGGTTTTAAGAAGGTTAATTAATATTATTATTAGAATATACATCTAAGTAATATTTAATCACAGTTTTATAAAAATATTAAAAAAAAAACTCAAGAATAAAGTTTTATACAAATATTATCAAAAAATTTCAAAAATTAAAAAAAAATTCTTCAGGAATTTTTATATAAGGCTGAAAAACCAATGGCCAGGAATTGAGGTTTTCTACCTAGCCAATATAAAGGATAACGTCAACAATAAAGAACTAAATTAAATAAATTAATAAAATAAATAAATAAAAAGTTGTGGAAAAAGCAAGGCGTATTGACGAGACAAAGCGGTGTTTGATTGACTGTTCTTTATTAACGTCACCCATTTCACCCGCAATGTGTTTTTCAACATTTTATATAAGTTTATATTTTTTATTTTTACCATATACTAATCCAGTGAAAATTCTTAAAAATTACTAACTTCTATTCAAAAAAAAAATTTGAGGACTTGTGTTTTATACATATTATTCCTTTTACACCATTTTTCATAATATTTCTATAAAAAGTTGCCTTAAGAGTTCGACAAAATTTAGTCACACAATCGAGAGCAAAAACTTTTACTTTACGGTCGTGAATTCGATCTTCACAAATAACATGATTTTTATGCCAAAAGCTAGTAATCAAAAATTGTTGGACGGAGACACTGGGTATGTTTGTTTGTTTGTTTTTATTTCTACGAGGGCGTGTAGAGAAGAGGGAAGATAGACTGGCTTTGTTCACTTTTGTTTTTGCATCGGATGTGGCTTGTTTATCGTCTTCCCCCGTCACAGATGTTCTTATCAATCTTAATACCGTAAGCAATCAATAGAAAATCAAATTGCAACTTCGGGTTCAAGTAGACGAAAGCAAATTACATTAGATCATAACTTGATGTATTTGTTTTGATTGAATCGGAAACAAATCATTGAAAGATAGTATTTTCCCAACTCTTGAACTGATTCAAAATATTTATAAACTAATATCAAAATATCAAAATATTTGTATATACAGGTGGACTTAGTATTTTTAAAGAAAGATTCTTTATTCACGCTACATCACCTTCCGGACGTGAATATCAAGTTTCAATGCGCTTAAGTCTCTTCCAAACAAACCGACACGTTTCTATCCATTTATTTTATATTTTCTTTTAATTTAAAGGAAATTTTATATATTTTTGATTTAATGATAAAGTGTTTTAACAGTTAAAATGTTATTGTAATAATTTATTTTTAAGTTTTAATTTATCGGTTAAAAATGCTCTTCCAAAATTCTTATAGCTAGTCAAACTTTAAGTTCTAGTTTAGCAGTTAAAGTGTTTTAACCATTAATTTTTCTTTTTTGTATAATAATAAAGTGTTGTAACCGTTAAAACTTTATGATATAAACTTCTCCTGAACTAATAATTTTTTTTTTAAATACGAACAAATGCTCATCTCAAGTTTCAATACTTAAAAATCTTATTTTATTGCCCTCTAAACTATTTTGGCAAATTATTTTCTTCTTTTAACTTTTATATTTACCAATACCTTTTTTAGGTAACTTTTCTAGAAGATCCGTTGATTTCTGGGAAATCTCCGGTCGCCATAGTCATATACCTATAATTCTAATCTTTAATTTAAGTGGTAGGTATGAGAAATTTTACTGAAATTCTAGACGCACAGTAGAAAAATTGAAGAAAACCGGACCTAACCGTTACGGTTTGGGCTAACCGTTACGGTTTACGGTTTGGGTTAACCGTGATGGTTTGGGCTAACCGTGACGGTTCGAAACCTGAAGGTCATGGTTCGGCCTAACCGTGACGGTTTGGGCTTCAGAGAATGTTCTGCATCTTGGGATTGGGTTAATTATTGGAAGTGAGTTTTATGGTTTTAGTAGTGTATATGTCACGGTTTTGCCAAACCGTGATATATTGGGCATAATATTTAATTTTTTAGTCATACTAGTTTGTGTTTATTTTTATTTTATCACACGGTTGAACCCAATCATGACATAAGAGTTTGTGTTTTGTGTTTATTTTTATTTTATCATATTACGAGTGTTTTTTTATCATATTACGAGTATTACAAGTTTGTGTTTTTGTGACGTTACAACTTTATATATAAAAACAAATATAGAAATTATCATAAACATTATATACAATTACATAACAATATTTGAAACATCACGGTTTGTACACGTACGTATCCGTGACGTTTTATTTTCTTTTTACACAATATAATTAGATGTTCATTATTTTAAGTATAAAAATATTATTATTTTGGTATAAAAATATTATTATTTTTATTATAAAAATATTATTTTTAGTATAAAAATATTATTTTTAGTATATCTCAAGTGTCACGGTTTCGCTAACCTTGACCTTTTGATTCAAAAAAATATCTCAAAGTGTCACGGTTTGACCAAACCGTGACCTTTAGGCTTCAAACCCTCACGGTTAGGCCTAACCGTGACGGTTAGGTCCGGTTTCTCCTCAAAAACATCCGCGGTGTCTCTAGCAGAACCCGTATTTTAACATTTCATTAATATATGAAATGTTTTGAGTTTAAGAGTCATATATCAGTATATGACAATAATAGTTTAGGTTTTAAGTTGGGACAGATGATTTTTCATATAAGATGAATTTCTTTTCAAGGGAGGTATCATATTCGGACATGATAAGAGTTGACTGATGTACAAGATTTTATTTGAGGACGTGCCATTCTAATGGCTCAATGTTCTCGATTTAAGTAATGGTGATGATCGGGTGTGTCAATGGTTCTTTAATAATCCAATAAACCGTTCAAAAAAATTAAGTTTATTTACACCAAAAGCCTTTTAGTATGACAGTATTATAACGTGTAGTAAAGAATATTAATAATAATCTGTGTAGTAAAGAATAGCTCATTGTGGACCTTCATAAGAATAAATCTACTAGTAAATTTAGATGGTGTATAATTTAACGTTTTTAAAAAGCTTATCTATTAACTTTAAAAATGGTAATTACCCTCAAATAAAAACACCGCAACGAAGACATTTTGAGCAATACCTGTTGCTGGTTTTGGTACCCGCTTGACATAGCTTTGATGGCAACGGCGATTTAGGCGCATATATATATATTCTCGAGCTATTTGATTGACATACTCGCATATGTCACTACTACCCTAATAAAATAGTTTCGTATTAGGCTTAACACAAAATTAAACTTATATTTCCACATACCTCCATCAAGCTACCTCTTTGAGCCTAAGAATTTTATATAAACATTTTCATACAACAACTTGTTTCTCTCTTGTTTATTTTACGAGTCTTCAGGTGAAAATTATTTTTTATATTTGTTAACATTATCTATATTCTCATATGTTACTAAAAATGATGGTAGTTATAGATATTTATCATATAAAAATATAAAATCTAATAATCTTCTATTAAGAAGCAAACCAACACACATAGAAGTTAGATGAATCAAACACGAATACTAAGCACACACATATAAATAAATATCCTTTCACCGTACCCATTGTGGTTTATAGACGTCGATGTCATTCTCAACTACTAACCTTCATGTGTATGAAACTTAATGTATGCGTAAGCAGTTTGTGATAGTAAAAATAAGTGTACTAAGTCTGCAATAAAGAAAAAGTTTGTAAAATTAAAGTTGATTAAGTCTATTATTATGATTTTTTTTGTAAAGCGAGTCTATTATTATGATAGATGGAAAGGACTTAAAGAAAAAACAACAAACTAGTAATGAGCTTTGATGATGATCACCAAGAGCCTTATCACACCCCTATCATACAAAATGGGTTGTGTTCTTTTGTAATAAGGGCACACGAGACCTTCTATTACAACATTATGGATGCTCTAAATTTGAGTTTTTTAATGATAAACATCGCTTTAAAAATCCTACTCAACAAATGCATTTGACTTTAAATTTTAATTTATATTATATATGTATCTTTTATATCTTTTATATCCTTTTATATAATAAAAGATAATAGGTTTGACACTTGTCATCTTATTAAGCATTTATTGTCACATGTCAAATTTATAAACAAATATTGTCACTTATCATCATATTAAAAAATTTTCAAACTCTTAAATTTCTCTTTTCATAATAGGGAATTTATAAAAATTTGTCATAACTATAGGGATTAGGTTTTCACATATTAATCTTATATACAATCACACTATGATTTAAGTTAACATGTTTCTCACGTTTGCAATAATGTTGTTATAACATTTTATCAAACTTATGTTTTAACAATTTATTAACTTTAATCTTTAGATATTCATAATATAGATATGTATACATAAGATTGAAAACAAATCATTTTAATCAACACCTATTAAGGATTTAAGAAGTAGAACAAAACAAAACCCTTTGTTTTTGTCTTTTTGCTTTCATCAATTATTCGTTTCATTTCTGTTTAAATCTTTTTTTTCACATATTAATGATTTATAATCTCATATTATTCATTCATTTTATTTACCCTCAATATTTGAAACTTCTATATAACTATTTACATTGAAAAATTTTAATTATTTATGTAACATTTTCTTCTCATAACTTAATTAAGTTACACGGAAATTTTTTATTTTTTAAATGCCTAAAAGTTGAATTATTTTAAAATACATGTTACAATAGAAATAAATATGAAGATGAAAACGTTAATTTATAAAATCTTACGTTTCCTCTCTAATTGTTTTCGTAAACTCAAAAACAAAAAATTATATATATAGATGATTTGATATTAAAATAAAAATTATGATGAACACAATCTTAATTTTTTTAAAATGATGTATTATTTTTAGGGTTAGTTTTTCACAACTGTTAGTGTTATTTTCATATTTTATGTTATATATAACTTATCTCCTAACATATTAATTAAGTTTTTATATTCTTATATATTATATACTAGGTTAGTCCCCGTGTATTACACAGATTATATAAATAAAATATTAAATAATTAGTACTAAAAATTTATGTATTATAAAATTATGCTTAAAGATAAATTAAATAGTTACTTGAAGTAGATAAATAATTATGTATTTTCTTAAACTTTTATTTTATCAAAAATTATGATTTTTAAATATTTTATTTTAAGAAAAATAATAAAAAAAGTTCATCGTATTCTGTATTTTATAATTTTTTTGTTTTTAAAAGTGTGTTTTTAATTAAAAATAGGTTTTTAATTTATTAAATTATATATTTTTAATTTGAATATGGTACGAGTAATATTAGTAGTATTTAATATTATTATTAATAATATAGAGAAATAAGAAAGTAAGTATATAAGTCTTATAATTATTTCACGCTTATTTTAGTTTTTTTATAGATAGATGGATAGGCTAAAAACCATAAATTAAACATATTATTGTTAGTAATAAACACGAAAAGTTATAGTATAATATTTTAATATAAAATATAATTAAAGTTATATACATGTAATAGTTCAAGAAATAAAAAGATTATACTATTTTTAACTCTCTTATCTAAATAGTTTTAATTTTAAACATTCGTTTTAAGATTTTTTTATAAAAATATTTTTAAAACGCTTGTTTGTAATGATTTTGGTTGTTTTATTAAGACAGTTTTTAAAAAAATTCACCAGTTTATAACTTTTTAAAAACAAAACAATTTAAAATATTTTATTTGAAAATGTTTAGTGTTTTAGAAATTTCATATTATATAAAATTTTAGTCTTTTTATTATTTAGATTTTAATTGAAAGATTTGATTTCTAATTTCCTTAATAAAATCTATTTTAAAAAAATAATTTGATTTTAAAAATTTTTGATAAAAGAGAGAAATATAGCAATTAATAACATTTATTTTTAATAAGAGAGAGAAATTTATATGAGTATGTAATTACTATAATACCCTTTTGGAGGGAAAATTGATATATGAATGTCTAGAAAAATAACAAGTGTCAAAAAAGTGGGAAAGAGAAGGACAAGTGGCAAAGAAAACCTTGTTTATTAGATACTATAGATTATTATATAATATGTTTTATATTTAATTTTTCAAACAGTATAACATACAAGTATTTAGAGTAGTATGTGTAAAATGGTAACATAAATTAACCATATTGTTCATCATTAATGTCATTATTGTAGTAAAACATCCACATTAAGGAGGCCCCCTTCCAAAAATATTAAGGATGCTACATACATGACTATAATTACTCCTATAACGACTGATATTTGCAACAGTAGAAAATGAACTCTTTAATCTTTTTAATAAAACTAGTTTATACACCTGTGTGCGTAAGATAACTGTTGGTCTCAGAAAGAATGTTCGGGTACGGCTGCTAACCATCAACGGTAGCTAGATGTGTTCAAAAAAACCGGTTTGGCAACCGGTTCGGGAAAAAAACCAAACCGGTTTGGTACCTAAACCGGTTTGGCCCAAACTGGTTTTAAACCGGCCCACCCGTCGGTTTAGGTTCGATTTGTAGGTTTCCTCTTTCAAACCGGTTTCTAACTTGGTCTAGTTTCAAACCGGTTCCAAACCGGTTCTCAAACAATTATTTAAAATTTTATGTTGTTTGAATTGTTTCTATGCTTTATATATTATATATTTCACTTTGATTTTAAATTGTATACTTTGTTTTTAAAAATAATTACATACTGTTTCTAATTTTATATGTTTTAATTTTACAAATTAAAATATGTAAATGCATCTTATAGGTTTATTTAGTTTATACAATTAATATGTAACATTCATCTTATAAGTTTATTTAATTTTTATAATTACTTTTTATTTAATTTATGAGGCTTAAAAAGCCCGTTTAAAATGTCATTTTTAAAATTTTTCTTATTATAACTCCTAAATTTGATTATTTTGACGTTTTAAAAATACCAATTTTAAATCTTTCGTATTTTTAAAAAAGTTTTATGCTTTAAAATTTTTTATTATTTTATAAAAAAATATTTATTTTGAAATAACATTAATTAATAGATTTCTTCTTAATTTATTAAATCTAAAAAAGTGTTAAATAATATTACTAGTAGTTAAGATAATTATTTAATAGGAGAGAAATGTGAAAAAATTTTGATAAGTATCATTGCGATGTTGCCACGTGTCATACCAATTTACCTTTTATTAGAGTACTAGCTATAGTAACCCGAGTGTTACACGGTTGAATAAATAAAAATTAATATAACAAAATTTATTAATTATAAAATAATATTTTAAGATATAATATCATTTAAATTATGTATCAGAAATGACTGTCAGTTATAAAATAGTGATATCACCTTTTTAAAACTTTTTTTTTCAAAAAAAAATAATAAACGTTTTGTTCTAAAACAAACCGTATAAAAATGTTATTTTTAAAAATTTTCTGATTATAACTCTTAAATTTAATTATTTTCGGTTTTAAAAAATAACTTTTTAAAAATTCCAATTTTAAATATTTCGTATTTTAAAAAAAAAGTCTCATGCTTTAAATAAATTTATTATTTTATAAAAAAATTGTTTATTTAGAAATAATATTAATAAATAGATCTCTTTATTAATTTATTAAATCTAAAAAAGTATTAAATAGTATTATTAGAAATTAAGGTAATTATTTAATAGGAGAGATAGGCGGGAAAATTTTGATAAGAATGATTGTGGTGTTGACACATGTCGTCCCAGATACCCTTTTATTATAGTAGGATGATAAACATGAAGATTAAGATTTAGTATTTACATATATATCTTGAATGGTTTGAAATCCTAACATTTAAAACATCTTATCATCATGTGCGACAATGTTTCGGAAAATAATAGCGCCTACCTGTTTGTTTCGGAAATGTGCGACAATGTTTCGGAAAATAATAGCGCCTACCTGTTTGTTTCCTAGCCAGAACCGCATCCTATCAGGAGGAAACTCGTTGTTAAGAAAACTCACTAGCTAAACTCTAAGCATTTTGCTTATAGTAAGACTTGATCCATAAATTTTAATTGTGTTGCTAAACTTAAGTTATTGTAAATGACATAAAACACGAAAATGTTTCAGATAATATACATTTATTATACTTACTAAAATTTAAATACAAGATCCATAACTTAATAATACTTAAAGGACAAATTATGTAATTTAATTTAAACTTAAAAGATCACATTAAATACTACCTTGAACGTAAATTATAATGTTACCACAATATAAAGTTTAATAAATATTATATTACAATGACGTAAGGTTTTGCTACTACTATTATTATATAAAATATAAAATAGAAATGACTCCTCACCCGCCCCAACCCCACCTACACGGCTACACCACACACACTTTAAAATGTTTCAAGAGATATCTTTACACTGTGTGTTGTCGTGTGTGTGATCGCGGGCGCGAACCAAGTGGGTGCTATCTTGGTCACGTATACCGCGATATATGATAGCACGATTGAGGCGTGATTGGGGAGGCGTGGGCTTGGTAGTGGAAGGAAAAGAGCCGTTGGCTCTTTGGGTTGTGAAAAAAGAACCGTTGGCTCTATAAAATGTGAAAATATATATTTTTTTAAAAAAATATATTTTACCTATAAATACTACACAATATTTTATTAAAAAAATACCACAATCCTCTCTATTTTTTTCTCATTTCTCTCTTGAATTTTTTAAAAGGGAGAATTACATATATCCTCCTATAAACTTTATCAATTACATATATACCCAACTTAAAATTTTAATTACATATATCCCTT
This sequence comes from Flaveria linearis, assembly GCA_024085815.1. Classification (NCBI taxonomy): domain Eukaryota; kingdom Viridiplantae; phylum Streptophyta; class Magnoliopsida; order Asterales; family Asteraceae; genus Flaveria; species Flaveria linearis. The sequence goes on along the minus strand of CM044015.1, from coordinate 55,703,971 downwards.
ATAAACCTAGTTAATTACATATATACTCAAATTAAAAGTTTAATTACATATATATCCTTCTAAAACTTAGTTAATTACATATATACTCAAACTAAAAGTTTAATTACATAACCGCTTTATTAAATATAAATATTACATATTTATCCATTTTATTACTTTTATTAAAAATAAATAAAAATAACTTATATAATTAGTATTTTACTCTTATTTTTATTAAACTATAAAATTATGTTTTTGCCTTCTTTACTTGCTTTTCAAGTTTAGATTATTTATTAATATTTCTATGCTAATGTTTTTTATAATCTTTTTTTTATCTTTTTATACTAATTTTTTCGGTACCTGTACGAGACACTTCTGATCTCATTATGCAACATAAAACTATGTGTTCGAATTATGTTGTATAAAGAGATTGGAAGTGTCTCGTATAGGAATTAGAAAAGACTAGCATCAAAAGGTAAAAAACAAAAAGAACATAAAAAATATTTGTATAGAAATATTAGTATATAATCAAACTTTGAAAACTAGTAGAAAGGAAAAACATAATTTTATAGCTAATAAAAATAAGAGTAAATAATAATTATATAAGTTATTTTTAATAAAAATAATCAAATGGATAAATATGTTATATTTATATTTAATAAAGCGGATATCTGTAATTAAACTTTTAGTTTAGTATATATATAATTAACTAAGTTTTAAAAGAGGATGTATGTAACTAAACTTTTAATTTTGGTATATATTTAATTAACTAAGTTTTATAAGGGGATATATCTAATTAAAATTTTAAGTTGGGTATGTCACACCCTCAATTTCCACAAACGGGGTTTTACCGTTAGGCGTGTGACATACCAGGATCTCAGACACGGTTATATCAAACGACACTATATGAATTTAAAATAAACGTTTGACTTAAATCAGAGTAACATAAATGAAATGAACATCAGTGCGGAAGCGAATAAACGAAATGTAAACCAATACTGAAAGTTAAAAGTGCTAATTCAAAACAAAATGTCCAATGCAAGAAAATGTGTATAATGATGCATGTCCTGAGTGCGTTCCTTAATCGTGCATCATGAGCTTAAGCGTTCCTGTTACCTGAGAAAACATGCTAAAATGTGTCAACATAAAGTTGGTGAGTTCACAGTTTTAGTCAACAATAAATGTGTTTGTAAGCGTTTCCATAGTTTGCGTTTCAATGGTTTAGTATATAGAGCATATCGTTAGGTAGCTAGCCTATGTTCTTGTTACTTAGTGTTTCGAACCGAAGCTGACTGTTTGCGTCCTATATGTGTTTGTTGTATCCCCGTCACGTCTCAACAGACAATGACAAATGTTAGGCCAATCAAGCACCCGTTTGACCTCCAATCAAGCTAGCGCGACTAGCCCGGGCGGGGTTTGTCAGACCCAGTAGTACTACTCAAAATTACCTCGCTAATCCCATTACTAACGGTTCGAGTGTGTCAGGACATGTTGTGTGTTTGCACTAACGTAACAAGCGATATCAATAATACTGGCAACCATTCATAAAATATGTTTGCATGTTTTCTCCCCCAAAAGGAAAGAAGGTAAAAATAGGGGCCGTGAAACTCACCTTGAGTGTAAAGCAACAAGTATATGTGAACACAAAAGATCGGGTTTCCAGTTAACCTGTGTTTCATTCAGATATATATATAATTAATATTATTTATTAACTACAAATATAAGAGTCATACGGTTTCGCGTTCGCGTTTCGGTTGATGTCGGTTGTCGATGTTTGCCTTGTGTACACAAACACACTCGTATGCAAAATATATATCAATTCCAAGTATATAGCATATGCCATACTCAATATTTATCTTATATATTACACATCACACTCACTGCTATATATATCATATATATATATATCCATGTAAACTCACAATGTAACACACATACACACACCACTTATATATAATATACATATTATCCACTAAGTAAAATAAATAACTCATGCATATTATACACATACACATAAACACATGCATACATACGTAAGGCACACACACACAAACTTAAGAATCCCATGCGCCCCACTATGGGCTGCCCTTGGCTTCCACGCACACCTAAACATACATCATGCATACATACAACTCATGTGCTCATTTTATCTCCACCTTGGCCTCATGCGCCTAAGGATTTTTAATCCATACATACATGTACACACATGCAAAACACCATGCGCCTACCCCATTCCCATAACCTCCCTACTGCTACAATATTGCATATATGCATCCATTCACATAAGGTTTACATATACATGCAGAATATATGGATCTATTCATATACATCACCATATCCGCAGGTTCATATTTATATATATGTCCACGCACACATAGATAGATATACATGCATACACATAACCCAAAATCAATAACTATGAATGAAGAAACCCACAAAACAAACCCACGACTCACATACACACACCAGAACAACCACATGACAACATGACGAGACCCGAAACAATAAAATAATCACCGGGAATGAAACCGCGTTTAAAACCGTAACCCGAAACTCGAAGCCGTATCGTAATGAATCATGAATAGAGAACGAGAAGAGTCGTACCGCGCGAGGCTGTTTTCGGTTGTTGATCGGGGCTGTCGAAGACGATGACGGTTGTCAAGAGTTTGCGGTTGCAAGCGGAGGAGACGTTGAAGGTGCTCGGTCGGGTGGTGTCGTTGATGCTTGTTCGCGCGAGGAAGTGGGTGTGGCCGTCTGGTGTCGTCGTCACGGGGTGTTTCGCCGGAGGAAGGATGAAGGCTCGAATGGAGATAGGGTTTTGGTTTGTTGGGGTTTTGCGAATGGAAGGGAGACTCTCAGATGTGGGTACCGTATGGGGGAAAAAGGGTTGGTTACAATAATATAATTTGAGTTGGTAACTTACATAATAGCCCCTCCTAATTTAGCCCAAAGTAAAATTTAGTCAATTTGTTAGTTGTTATTATTAATTATAACATTGGTTATTATTATAATGACATTAGCAATTGTAACATTATTCTTTATTTAACAATAATTAAATAGACAAAATTTTGGTTTATTCATAATATCGGAGAAAAGTTAGATAGCGGTATGATGCTAACCTGAAAAACTCGGGTTGTCACATCATCCCCTTGTTGAAGGAATTTTCGTCCCGAAAATTAAAATCATCGGACCAAAATTTATAGCGATAATAAAAAGGTGTTCAGGAGGTTGCATAGGACAGGGTTTCTAGAGTTTCTGAAACAACCCAAAACAAAGAAATGTAAGATTTCATAAGGAACGTAAGGTTTTGCGGGAGTCGTGACATCATCCCCTTGTTGAAGGGAATTTCGTCTCGAAATTTAAAGAAAGGTATCTCAAGAATGATTACCTTATGAAGTGGGTGTCTGATCGTTGAACAGTTGTGGGTACTTTTTCTTCATTTGATCCTCGCGTTCCCAGGTAAACTCCGGTCCACGCTTTGAGTTCCATCGGACTTTGACAATGGGGATACGACTGTGTTTGAGTGTTTTGACCTCTCGGTCCATAACTTCCACTGGTTCCTCGATGAATCATAGTTGTTCGTCAACATGTATCTCGTCTAACGGAACGACGAGAGTCTCGTCTGCAAGGCATTTCCTCAGGTTTGAAACATGGAACACATTGTGTACTCCACTGAGTTCTTCGGGTAGGTTCAGCTGATAGGCTACAGGGCCAACCCGTTTGACAATCTCAAACGGTCCCACGTACCTAGGGTTTAGTTTTCCACGTTTCCCGAAACGAATCACGCCCTTCCAAGGTGACATTTTCAACAGTACTTTGTCACCAATATGAAACTCCAGTGGCTTACGGCGCTTGTCGGCGTAACTCTTTTGCCGGTCACGTGCTGCTGCCATTCGGTTACGAATCTGCACGATCTTCTCAGTCGTCTCGTGCACGAGTTCAGGACCGGTAAGTTGGCTTTCTCCAACTTCCGCCCAACAAATAGGTGATCGGCACTTACGCCCATACAGTGCCTCAAATGGAGCAGCTTTGATCGACGTGTGATAGCTATTATTGTATGAAAACTCCACTAACGGTAAGTGAGTTTCCCAACTGCTGCCGAAATCAATCGCGCAAGCGCGCAACATGTCTTCCAAGGTCTGGATCGTACGCTCACTTTGGCCGTCAGTTTGAGGATGATAAGCCGTACTCATGTCTAACCGTGTTCCCAATGCTCGTTGTAATGATTGCCAGAAATGTGAGGTGAATCGAGCGTCACGATCAGAGATAATGGAAATTGGCACACCGTGCCGAGAGACTATTTCTCTTAGGTAAATACGCGTTAGCTTTTCCATTCTATCAGTCTCTCTGATTGGTAAGAAGTGTGCGGATTTCGTCAAACGATCTACAATTACCCAAATGGTATCGCATCCGCTGGGAGTCCGAGGCAGTTTCGTGATAAAGTCCATAGATATCTGCTCCCACTTCCATACAGGAATTTCTGGTTGTTGAAGTAAACCAGATGGTCGTTGATACTCCACTTTAACCTTAGAACAGGTTAAGCATTTGCTTACATAAGTGGCAATGTTAGCTTTCATGTTCGGCCACCAGTACAGGACTTTTAGATTGTGATACATCTTGTCTGAACCCGGATGTATAGAATACCATGACTTGTGCGCTTCGTCCATTACCAGCTCTCGTAGGTCTCCATACAAAGGAACCCATATTCGGTCCATGAAGTAACGAATTCCGCCAGTTTTGGTTTCCAGTTGTTTCTCCATGCCTCGTAGTGATTCGGCTTTCAGGTTCTCATCTTTCAACGCCTCGAGTTGAGCATTACGTATCTGATCGGGTAATCCGGTGTGGATGGTGAGTTGTAAGGCTCGTACTCGCTTCGGCTTTGGTGTCTCCTTTCGACTCAAGGCGTCAGCTACTACATTAGCCTTGCCCGGATGATACTTGATCGCACAATCGTAGTCGTTCAACAGCTCGACCCATCGACGTTGTCTCATGTTCAGCTCCTTCTGTTCAAAGATATGCTGGAGACTCTTGTGATCGGTATAAATAGTGCACTTGGTACCGTACAAGTAGTGTCTCCATATCTTGAGTGCAAATACAACGGCTCCCAATTCTAAGTCGTGTGTCATGTAATTCTTCTCGTGAACCTTTAACCGTCGGGAGGCATACGCGATCACCTTCTCGCGTTGCATTAACACACAACCGAGACCTTGAATAGAAGCATCGCAATACACCACAAAATCTTCGGTCCCCTCGGGTAACGATAATATCGGTGCCGTGCAGAGTTTCTGTTTTAAGAACTGGAATGCTGATTCTTGCTTGTCACCCCAACTGTACGCGGTGCCTTTTTGAGTCAACATTGTAAGCGGTTGGACGATCTTCGAAAACCCTTCGATAAATCGTCGGTAATATCCAGCTAATCCAAGAAATTGTCGTACCTCCGTCGGAGTCTTTGGTGTAGCCCAGTTCTTTATAGCTTCTATCTTTGCCGGATCAACGTGTATGCCCTTCTCGTTGACTACATGACCCAAGAATTGGACTTCCCGAATCCAGAAGTCACACTTCGAGAATTTGGCATATAGTTGTTCTTGTTTAAGTAGTTCCAAGATCAGTCGAAGGTGTTCCTCGTGCTCTTCCTTGTTTCTTGAATAAATCAGAATGTCATCGATAAAAACGATAACAAACTTGTCCAAGTAGGGTTTGCACACTCGGTTCATAAGATCCATGAAAACTGCTGGTGCGTTGGTCAAACCGAATGGCATTACCAGAAACTCATAGTGACCGTATCTAGTTCTGAATGCCGTCTTTGATATGTCCTCCTCTCGGACCCTTAGTTGATGATATCCTGATCTCAAATCTATCTTCGAATAGAAGCTTGATCCTTGAAGTTGGTCAAACAGGTCGTCAATGCGAGGTAGAGGATAACGGTTCTTAACCGTCACTTTGTTCAGCTCACGATAATCGATACACATGCGAAAAGTCCCATCCTTTTTCTTGACAAACAGGACTGGGGCTCCCCACGGTGATGAGCTAGGTCTGATGAATCCTTTATCCAAGAGCTCTTGCAGTTGCGCAGAAAGTTCTTGCAGTTCTTTTGGTGCTAGTCGGTATGGTGCTCTAGCAATAGGGGCGGCTCCAGGCGTCAAATCAATCTGGAACTCGACTTGACGATGCGGTGGAAGACCAGGTAAGTCTTCAGGGAACACTTCAGGAAAGTCACGAACGATAGGGATATCTTCAATCTTCTTCTCTTCAATGGTCTTCTCAGTGATCATGGCTAAGATAGCGGTATGGCCTTTGCGTAAGCACTTCTGGGCTTTCATATACGAAATGATGCTAGAAACGACACCACTTTTCTCACCCTGAACGGATAAGACTTCACCACTCGGGAGTGGTACACGAACGATCTTCTCGCGACAGAAAATTTCGGCTTGGTTTTTAGATAACCAATCCATGCCGACGACTATGTCAAAACTACCAAGAGTAACAGGCATAAGATCTATCTCAAATTTGTGTCCCGATAGCTCTAATTTACATCCTTTAAGAATGTGAGTTGCCTCGATTATTTTACCGTCAGCTAGTTCTACCGTATAACTAGGGTTCATTTCAGTCAAGGCTACATCTAAAAGCTTGATAAACTTAGTAGATATAAAACTTTTATCAGCGCCGGTATCGAATAACACAGAAGCAAAACAATCGTTCAGAGGAAACGTACCGGTAACTACGTTTTGATCGTTCCTCGCCTCGCCAGAACCAATCACGAAAGCTCTACCTTTGGCGCCATTTCCATTGTTGTTTCCATTATTGCCCCTGTTGTCATTCTTCAGTTGTGGACAATCCTTCTGGTAGTGGCCCTCCTTACCACACTCATAACAGCCTCTAGTCATTCCGCCCTGGCGTTGTTGCTGAGTCATCAGTTCACCCCTGCAGTCTTTAGCAGCATGGCCCATCTTTCCACACCTTTGACAACGGAGTCGATCACACTTACCAAGATGGTGAAAGTTGCACTTGTTGCATTTTGGATACTTGCCCACATAGTTACTCGATCCCTGACCATTGTTGTTGTTGTTCTGATTATTGTTTGTGAAGCTCCTGGATGAATCAAACTTTCTGGTCTGCTGTTGTTGGTTGTTGTTGGAGTTTGAGGACTTGTAGTAGTACCATCCCACTTTCGCTTATTATCAGTTGTGCCTGATGCAGCGCCCCGTTTAGGCAAAGTACCCTGTGCCACTGCCTGGTCAGTGAGTTTGTGAGCTAGTCGAATAGCCTGCTGAATAGTGACAGGATCAGCAGCCATAACACTAGCTTGGATTTGAGGAGCTAAACCATCGATGTACTTCTCAATCCGTTTGTAAGCCGGGGTCACCATCTGAGGACATAGAGCAGCCAACTCGTGTGAACGAGTCGTATATTCCTCAATGTCAGAACCAACCATCTTAAGATTCCAAAACTCGGTTTCTAGTTTCTGAACTTCATTTCTGGGGCAGTACTCTTCCTTCATCAGTGTCTTGAAATCATCCCAAGGCATACCGTTAGCAGCATCAAGTCCTAAAGTCTGGACCTGTGAGTTCCACCATGTCAAGGCTGGTCCCTCCAGTGTGCCAGAGGCGTACTTGACACGACTTCCAGCAGGACAGTTGCACATGGCGAACACTGACTCGAGCTTCTCCAGCCAGCGAAGTAGTGTTACAGCACCATCAGAACCATTAAAAGAGTGAGGCTTACAGTCCATGAATATCTTGAAGGTACAGATAGTCGGACCTGAATCAAAAGGACATATATAATTGTTTAAGAACCAATATGTGTTATCGTAGGAAAGATTAACGTGTCCGTTGATTCTAGATTACCTCCTTGATTCAGATTTTGGTTGTTCTGGTTCTGATTGCGGGCCTGCTCGTAAGCTGCAAGCGCGTCAGCAACACGCTCATTGATGATTGCATCCAACTCAGCTTGAGTCATGTTGATGTTCCCTCGTCCACTCGGGCGTCCAGGTCTTCTTCCAGACATGATTCTTCAATTCACAATACACAACAGTCACCAATCGAATAATAATTATTGATAAAATAAGTTGTTTCATGCTAGTGGGTATGAAAGGTTTGTTTGCATATCGATGGTGAGGTTTTATGAGAACCGGGACCTCAGGTCTCCAAATATAGAAATGAAAATTTGTACTGATTACGACCGTTATCACCCAATAGAGTTACCAGAATTTCCATGCACGACAAATTACAATTACGTGTGCACCCGTGATTCTAATTTGCTTTGCATGGTCACCCATGATTCCTCCCATTCGAGATAACAGACATTGTCAAGTACCAAATGTTATCTGTTCAGACTAGTGAAGATGATAGGGCATGTTGGAAATAGAAACAAGTACGATAGAGTTAGAAAAGTAATGTGTGTTGTTCTCCTTGTTTGTCATCGTTAGGTTTGTCGTGTGTGTTAGAAAAGAGTTTCGTGTTCCAATCATGGACATGTTTGATTCAATTCGTTGTTGCTTTCACTCCGCGGGTGAAGGATCAAGTGTAAGCGTTGGTTGTGAGCGAGCGGGATTCTCCGCCCCTCTGTCAGTTGGTAATGACACACATGTCATACCCCTAGTGTTATGTTTGCTCAGCAGTGTAATGTCAGTACACTAGAAAGTTGTTTGCACAACAGTGGTAACCATGTAAAAGTGTCTGTGCAATACTAGTGTTGTGTCTAAGGCTATAGTCTAGATGCAATGCAATCCTAGTTCTCTATAACCTGTGGCTCTGATACCAATCTGTCACACCCTCAATTTCCACAAACGGGGTTTTACCGTTAGGCGTGTGACATACCAGGATCTCAGACACGGTTATATCAAACGACACTATATGAATTTAAAAATAAACGTTTGACTTAAATCAGAGTAACATAAATGAAATGAACATCAGTGCGGAAGCGAATAAACGAAATGTAAACCAATACTGAAAGTTAAAAGTGCTAATTCAAAACAAAATGTCCAATGCAAGAAAATGTGTAATGATGCATGTCCTGAGTGCGTTCCTTAATCGTGCATCATGAGCTTAAGCGTTCCTGTTACCTGAGAAAACATGCTAAAATGTGTCAACATAAAGTTGGTGAGTTCACAGGTTTTAGTCAACAATAAATGTGTTTGTAAGCGTTTCCATAGTTTGCGTTTCAATGGTTTAGTATATAGAGCATATCGTTAGGTAGCTAGCCTATGTTCTTGTTACTTAGTGTTTCGAACCGAAGCTGACTGTTTGCGTCCTATATGTGTTTGTTGTATCCCCGTCACGTCTCAACAGACAATGACAAATGTTAGGCCAATCAAGCACCCGTTTGACCTCCAATCAAGCTAGCGCGACTAGCCCGGGCGGGGTTTGTCAGACCCAGTAGTACTACTCAAAATTACCTCGCTAATCCCATTACTAACGGTTCGAGTGTGTCAGGACATGTTGTGTGTTTGCACTAACGTAACAAGCGATATCAATAATACTGGCAACCATTCATAAAATATGTTTGCATGTTTTCTCCCCAAAAAGGAAAGAAGGTAAAAATAGGGGCCGTGAAACTCACCTTGAGTGTAAAGCAACAAGTATATGTGAACACAAAAGATCGGGTTTCCAGTTAACCTGTGTTTCATTCAGATATATATATAATTAATATTATTTATTAACTACAAATATAAGAGTCATACGGTTTCGCGTTCGCGTTTCGGTTGATGTCGGTTGTCGATGTTTGCCTTGTGTACACAAACACACTCGTATGCAAAATATATATATCAATTCCAAGTATATAGCATATGCCATACTCAATATTTATCTTATATATTACACATCACACTCACTGCTATATATCATATATATATATCCATGTAAACTCACAATGTAACACACATACACACACCACTATATATAATATACATATTATCCACTAAGTAAAATAAATAACTCATGCATATTATACACATACACATAAACACATGCATACATACGTAAGGCACACACACACAAACTTAAGAATCCCATGCGCCCCACTATGGGCTGCCCTTGGCTTCCACGCACACCTAAACATACATCATGCATACATACAACTCATGTGCTCATTTTATCTCCACCTTGGCCTCATGCGCCTAAGGATTTTTAATCCATACATACATGTACACACATGCAAAACACCATGCGCCTACCCCATTCCCATAACCTCCCTACTGCTACAATATTGCATATATGCATCCATTCACATAAGGTTTACATATACATGCAGAATATATGGATCTATTCATATACATCACCATATCCGCAGGTTCATATTTATATATATGTCCACGCACACATAGATAGATATACATGCATACACATAACCCAAAATCAATAACTATGAATGAAGAAACCCACAAAACAAACCCACGACTCACATACACACACCAGAACAACCACATGACAACATGACGAGACCCGAAACAATAAAATAATCACCGGGAACGAAACCGCGTTTAAAACCGTAACCCGAAACTCGAAGCCGTATCGTAATGAATCATGAATAGAGAACGAGAAGAGTCGTACCGCGCGAGGCTGTTTTCGGTTGTTGATCGGGGCTGTCGAAGACGATGACGGTTGTCAAGAGTTTGCGGTTGCAAGCGGAGGAGACGTTGAAGGTGCTCGGTCGGGTGGTGTCGTTGATGCTTGTTCGCGCGAGGAAGTGGGTGTGGCCGTCTGGTGTCGTCGTCACGGGGTGTTTCGCCGGAGGAAGGATGAAGGCTCGAATGGAGATAGGGTTTTGGTTTGTTGGGGTTTTGCGAATGGAAGGGAGACTCTCAGATGTGGGTACCGTATGGGGGAAAAAGGGTTGGTTACAATAATATAATTTGAGTTGGTAACTTACATAATAGCCCCTCCTAATTTAGCCCAAAGTAAAATTTAGTCAATTTGTTAGTTGTTATTATTAATTATAACATTGGTTATTATTATAATGACATTAGCAATTGTAACATTATTCTTTATTTAACAATAATTAAATAGACAAAATTTTGGTTTATTCATAATATCGGAGAAAAGTTAGATAGCGGTATGATGCTAACCTGAAAAACTCGGGTTGTCACATCATCCCCTTGTTGAAGGAATTTTCGTCCCGAAAATTAAAATCATCGGACCAAAATTTATAGCGATAATAAAAAGGTGTTCAGGAGGTTGCATAGGACAGGGTTTCTAGAGTTTCTGAAACAACCCAAAACAAAGAAATGTAAGATTTCATAAGGAACGTAAGGTTTCGCGGGAGTCGTGACATCATCCCCTTGTTGAAGGGAATTTCGTCTCGAAATTTAAAGAAAGGTATCTCAAGAATGATTACCTTATGAAGTGGGTGTCTGATCGTTGAACAGTTGTGGGTACTTTTTCTTCATTTGATCCTCGCGTTCCCAGGTAAACTCCGGTCCACGCTTTGAGTTCCATCGGACTTTGACAATGGGGATACGACTGTGTTTGAGTGTTTTGATCTCTCGGTCCATAACTTCCACTGGTTCCTCGATGAATCATAGTTGTTCGTCAACATGTATCTCGTCTAACGGAACGACGAGAGTCTCGTCTGCAAGGCATTTCCTCAGGTTTGAAACATGGAACACATTGTGTACTCCACTGAGTTCTTCGGGTAGGTTCAGCTGATAGGCTACAGGGCCAACCCGTTTGACAATCTCAAACGGTCCCACGTACCTAGGGTTTAGTTTTCCACGTTTCCCGAAACGAATCACGCCCTTCCAAGGTGACATTTCAACAGTACTTTGTCACCAATATGAAACTCCAGTGGCTTACGGCGCTTGTCGGCGTAACTCTTTTGCCGGTCACGTGCTGCTGCCATTCGGTTACGAATCTGCACGATCTTCTCAGTCGTCTCGTGCACGAGTTCAGGACCGGTAAGTTGGCTTTCTCCAACTTCCGCCCAACAAATAGGTGATCGGCACTTACGCCCATACAGTGCCTCAAATGGAGCAGCTTTGATCGACGTGTGATAGCTATTATTGTATGAAAACTCCACTAACGGTAAGTGAGTTTCCCAACTGCTGCCGAAATCAATCGCGCAAGCGCGCAACATGTCTTCCAAGGTCTGGATCGTACGCTCACTTTGGCCGTCAGTTTGAGGATGATAAGCCGTACTCATGTCTAACCGTGTTCCCAATGCTCGTTGTAATGATTGCCAGAAATGTGAGGTGAATCGAGCGTCACGATCAGAGATAATGGAAATTGGCACACCGTGCCGAGAGACTATTTCTCTTAGGTAAATACGCGTTAGCTTTTCCATTCTATCAGTCTCTCTGATTGGTAAGAAGTGTGCGGATTTCGTCAAACGATCTACAATTACCCAAATGGTATCGCATCCGCTGGGAGTCCGAGGCAGTTTCGTGATAAAGTCCATAGATATCTGCTCCCACTTCCATACAGGAATTTCTGGTTGTTGAAGTAAACCAGATGGTCGTTGATACTCCACTTTAACCTTAGAACAGGTTAAGCATTTGCTTACATAAGTGGCAATGTTAGCTTTCATGTTCGGCCACCAGTACAGGACTTTTAGATTGTGATACATCTTGTCTGAACCCGGATGTATAGAATACCATGACTTGTGCGCTTCGTCCATTACCAGCTCTCGTAGGTCTCCATACAAAGGAACCCATATTCGGTCCATGAAGTAACGAATTCCGCCAGTTTTGGTTTCCAGTTGTTTCTCCATGCCTCGTAGTGATTCGGCTTTCAGGTTCTCATCTTTCAACGCCTCGAGTTGAGCATTACGTATCTGATCGGGTAATCCGGTGTGGATGGTGAGTTGTAAGGCTCGTACTCGCTTCGGCTTTGGTGTCTCCTTTCGACTCAAGGCGTCAGCTACTACATTAGCCTTGCCCGGATGATACTTGATCGCACAATCGTAGTCGTTCAACAGCTCGACCCATCGACGTTGTCTCATGTTCAGCTCCTTCTGTTCAAAGATATGCTGGAGACTCTTGTGATCGGTATAAATAGTGCACTTGGTACCGTACAAGTAGTGTCTCCATATCTTGAGTGCAAATACAACGGCTCCCAATTCTAAGTCGTGTGTCATGTAATTCTTCTCGTGAACCTTTAACCGTCGGGAGGCATACGCGATCACCTTCTCGCGTTGCATTAACACACAACCGAGACCTTGAATAGAAGCATCGCAATACACCACAAAATCTTCGGTCCCCTCGGGTAACGATAATATCGGTGCCGTGCAGAGTTTCTGTTTTAAGAACTGGAATGCTGATTCTTGCTTGTCACCCCAACTGTACGCGGTGCCTTTTTGAGTCAACATTGTAAGCGGTTGGACGATCTTCGAAAACCCTTCGATAAATCGTCGGTAATATCCAGCTAATCCAAGAAATTGTCGTACCTCCGTCGGAGTCTTTGGTGTAGCCCAGTTCTTTATAGCTTCTATCTTTGCCGGATCAACGTGTATGCCCTTCTCGTTGACTACATGACCCAAGAATTGGACTTCCCGAATCCAGAAGTCACACTTCGAGAATTTGGCATATAGTTGTTCTTGTTTAAGTAGTTCCAAGATCAGTCGAAGGTGTTCCTCGTGCTCTTCCTTGTTTCTTGAATAAATCAGAATGTCATCGATAAAAACGATAACAAACTTGTCCAAGTAGGGTTTGCACACTCGGTTCATAAGATCCATGAAAACTGCTGGTGCGTTGGTCAAACCGAATGGCATTACCAGAAACTCATAGTGACCGTATCTAGTTCTGAATGCCGTCTTTGATATGTCCTCCTCTCGGACCCTTAGTTGATGATATCCTGATCTCAAATCTATCTTCGAATAGAAGCTTGATCCTTGAAGTTGGTCAAACAGGTCGTCAATGCGAGGTAGAGGATAACGGTTCTTAACCGTCACTTTGTTCAGCTCACGATAATCGATACACATGCGAAAAGTCCCATCCTTTTTCTTGACAAACAGGACTGGGGCTCCCCACGGTGATGAGCTAGGTCTGATGAATCCTTTATCCAAGAGCTCTTGCAGTTGCGCAGAAAGTTCTTGCAGTTCTTTTGGTGCTAGTCGGTATGGTGCTCTAGCAATAGGGGCGGCTCCAGGCGTCAAATCAATCTGGAACTCGACTTGACGATGCGGTGGAAGACCAGGTAAGTCTTCAGGGAACACTTCAGGAAAGTCACGAACGATAGGGATATCTTCAATCTTCTTCTCTTCAATGGTCTTCTCAGTGATCATGGCTAAGATAGCGGTATGGCCTTTGCGTAAGCACTTCTGGGCTTTCATATACGAAATGATGCTAGAAACGACACCACTTTTCTCACCCTGAACGGATAAGACTTCACCACTCGGGAGTGGTACACGAACGATCTTCTCGCGACAGAAAATTTCGGCTTGGTTTTTAGATAACCAATCCATGCCGACGACTATGTCAAAACTACCAAGAGTAACAGGCATAAGATCTATCTCAAATTTGTGTCCCGATAGCTCTAATTTACATCCTTTAAGAATGTGAGTTGCCTCGATTATTTTACCGTCAGCTAGTTCTACCGTATAACTAGGGTTCATTTCAGTCAAGGCTACATCTAAAAGCTTGATAAACTTAGTAGATATAAAACTTTTATCAGCGCCGGTATCGAATAACACAGAAGCAAAACAATCGTTCAGAGGAAACGTACCGGTAACTACGTTTTGATCGTTCCTCGCCTCGCCAGAACCAATCACGAAAGCTCTACCTTTGGCGCCATTTCCATTGTTGTTTCCATTATTGCCCCTGTTGTCATTCTTCAGTTGTGGACAATCCTTCTGGTAGTGGCCCTCCTTACCACACTCATAACAGCCTCTAGTCATTCCGCCCTGGCGTTGTTGCTGAGTCATCAGTTCACCCCTGCAGTCTTTAGCAGCATGGCCCATCTTTCCACACCTTTGACAACGGAGTCGATCACACTTACCAAGATGGTGAAAGTTGCACTTGTTGCATTTTGGATACTTGCCCACATAGTTACTCGATCCCTGACCATTGTTGTTGTTGTTCTGATTATTGTTTGTGAAGCTCCTGGATGAATCAAACTTTCTGGTCTGCTGTTGTTGGTTGTTGTTGGAGTTTGAGGACTTGGTAGTAGTACCATCCCACTTTCGCTTATTATCAGTTGTGCCTGATGCAGCGCCCCGTTTAGGCAAAGTACCCTGTGCCACTGCCTGGTCAGTGAGTTTGTGAGCTAGTCGAATAGCCTGCTGAATAGTGACAGGATCAGCAGCCATAACACTAGCTTGGATTTGAGGAGCTAAACCATCGATGTACTTCTCAATCCGTTTGTAAGCCGGGGTCACCATCTGAGGACATAGAGCAGCCAACTCGTGTGAACGAGTCGTATATTCCTCAATGTCAGAACCAACCATCTTAAGATTCCAAAACTCGGTTTCTAGTTTCTGAACTTCATTTCTGGGGCAGTACTCTTCCTTCATCAGTGTCTTGAAATCATCCCAAGGCATACCGTTAGCAGCATCAAGTCCTAAAGTCTGGACCTGTGAGTTCCACCATGTCAAGGCTGGTCCCTCCAGTGTGCCAGAGGCGTACTTGACACGACTTCCAGCAGGACAGTTGCACATGGCGAACACTGACTCGAGCTTCTCCAGCCAGCGAAGTAGTGTTACAGCACCATCAGAACCATTAAAAGAGTGAGGCTTACAGTCCATGAATATCTTGAAGGTACAGATAGTCGGACCTGAATCAAAAGGACATATATAATTGTTTAAGAACCAATATGTGTTATCGTAGGAAAGATTAACGTGTCCGTTGATTCTAGATTACCTCCTTGATTCAGATTTTGGTTGTTCTGGTTCTGATTGCGGGCCTGCTCGTAAGCTGCAAGCGCGTCAGCAACACGCTCATTGATGATTGCATCCAACTCAGCTTGAGTCATGTTGATGTTCCCTCGTCCACTCGGGCGTCCAGGTCTTCTTCCAGACATGATTCTTCAATTCACAATACACAACAGTCACCAATCGAATAATAATTATTGAAAATAAGTTGTTTCATGCTAGTGGGTATGAAAGGTTTGTTTGCATATCGATGGTGAGGTTTTATGAGAACCGGGACCTCAGGTCTCCAAATATAGAAATGAAAATTTGTACTGATTACGACCGTTATCACCCAATAGAGTTACCAGAATTTCCATGCACGACAAATTACAATTACGTGTGCACCCGTGATTCTAATTTGCTTTGCATGGTCACCCATGATTCCTCCCATTCGAGATAACAGACATTGTCAAGTACCAAATGTTATCTGTTCAGACTAGTGAAGATGATAGGGCATGTTGGAAATAGAAACAAGTACGATAGAGTTAGAAAAGTAATGTGTGTTGTTCTCCTTGTTTGTCATCGTTAGGTTTGTCGTGTGTGTTAGAAAAGAGTTTCGTGTTCCAATCATGGACATGTTTGATTCAATTCGTTGTTGCTTTCACTCCGCGGGTGAAGGATCAAGTGTAAGCGTTGGTTGTGAGCGAGCGGGATTCTCCGCCCCTCTGTCAGTTGGTAATGACACACATGTCATACCCCTAGTGTTATGTTTGCTCAGCAGTGTAATGTCAGTACACTAGAAAGTTGTTTGCACAACAGTGGTAACCATGTAAAAGTGTCTGTGCAATACTAGTGTTGTGTCTAAGGCTATAGTCTAGATGCAATGCAATCCTAGTTCTCTATAACCTGTGGCTCTGATACCAATCTGTCACACCCTCAATTTCCACAAACGGGGTTTTACCGTTAGGCGTGTGACATACCAGGATCTCAGACACGGTTATATCAAACGACACTATATGAATTTAAAAATAAACGTTTGACTTAAATCAGAGTAACATAAATGAAATGAACATCAGTGCGGAAGCGAATAAACGAAATGTAAACCAATACTGAAAGTTAAAAGTGCTAATTCAAAACAAAATGTCCAATGCAAGAAAATGTGTATAATGATGCATGTCCTGAGTGCGTTCCTTAATCGTGCATCATGAGCTTAAGCGTTCCTGTTACCTGAGAAAACATGCTAAAATGTGTCAACATAAAGTTGGTGAGTTCACAGGTTTTAGTCAACAATAAATGTGTTTGTAAGCGTTTCCATAGTTTGCGTTTCAATGGTTTAGTATATAGAGCATATCGTTAGGTAGCTAGCCTATGTTCTTGTTACTTAGTGTTTCGAACCGAAGCTGACTGTTTGCGTCCTATATGTGTTTGTTGTATCCCCGTCACGTCTCAACAGACAATGACAAATGTTAGGCCAATCAAGCACCCGTTTGACCTCCAATCAAGCTAGCGCGACTAGCCCGGGCGGGGTTTGTCAGACCCAGTAGTACTACTCAAAATTACCTCGCTAATCCCATTACTAACGGTTCGAGTGTGTCAGGACATGTTGTGTGTTTGCACTAACGTAACAAGCGATATCAATAATACTGGCAACCATTCATAAAATATGTTTGCATGTTTTCTCCCCCAAAAAGGAAAGAAGGTAAAAATAGGGGCCGTGAAACTCACCTTGAGTGTAAAGCAACAAGTATATGTGAACACAAAAGATCGGTTTCCAGTTAACCTGTGTTTCATTCAGATATATATATAATTAATATTATTTATTAACTACAAATATAAGAGTCATACGGTTTCGCGTTCGCGTTTCGGTTGATGTCGGTTGTCGATGTTTGCCTTGTGTACACAAACACACTCGTATGCAAATATATATATCAATTCCAAGTATATAGCATATGCCATACTCAATATTTATCTTATATATTACACATCACACTCACTGCTATATATATCATATATATATATATCCATGTAAACTCACAATGTAACACACATACACACACCACTTATATATAATATACATATTATCCACTAAGTAAAATAAATAACTCATGCATATTATACACATACACATAAACACATGCATACATACGTAAGGCACACACACACAACTTAAGAATCCCATGCGCCCCACTATGGGCTGCCCTTGGCTTCCACGCACACCTAAACATACATCATGCATACATACAACTCATGTGCTCATTTTATCTCCACCTTGGCCTCATGCGCCTAAGGATTTTTAATCCATACATACATGTACACACATGCAAAACACCATGCGCCTACCCCATTCCCATAACCTCCCTACTGCTACAATATTGCATATATGCATCCATTCACATAAGGTTTACATATACATGCAGAATATATGGATCTATTCATATACATCACCATATCCGCAGGTTCATATTTATATATATGTCCACGCACACATAGATAGATATACATGCATACACATAACCCAAAATCAATAACTATGAATGAAGAAACCCACAAAACAAACCCACGACTCACATACACACACCAGAACAACCACATGACAACATGACGAGACCCGAAACAATAAAATAATCACCGGGAACGAAACCGCGTTTAAAACCGTAACCCGAAACTCGAAGCCGTATCGTAATGAATCATGAATAGAGAACGAGAAGAGTCGTACCCGCGAGGCTGTTTTCGGTTGTTGATCGGGGCTGTCGAAGACGATGACGGTTGTCAAGAGTTTGCGGTTGCAAGCGGAGGAGACGTTGAAGGTGCTCGGTCGGGTGGTGTCGTTGATGCTTGTTCGCGCGAGGAAGTGGGTGTGGCCGTCTGGTGTCGTCGTCACGGGGTGTTTCGCCGGAGGAAGGATGAAGGCTCGAATGCAGATAGGGTTTTGGTTTGTTGGGGTTTTGCGAATGGAAGGGAGACTCTCAGATGTGGGTACCGTATGGGGGAAAAAGGGTTGGTTACAATAATATAATTTGAGTTGGTAACTTACATAATAGCCCCTCCTAATTTAGCCCAAAGTAAAATTTAGTCAATTTGTTAGTTGTTATTATTAATTATAACATTGGTTATTATTATAATGACATTAGCAATTGTAACATTATTCTTTATTTAACAATAATTAAATAGACAAAATTTTGGTTTATTCATAATATCGGAGAAAAGTTAGATAGCGGTATGATGCTAACCTGAAAAACTCGGGTTGTCACAGGGTATATATGTAATTGATGAAGTTTATAGGGGGAAATATGTAATTCTCCCTTTTAAGAACCCCCTCCACTAAACAATATCGAGTCATTGGGATGGTTCGTTCGACCAATCTTTTAATCTCATGGACGACGAGGCTCTTATAAACTTAACGTTTAGTAAATTTAAGTATCACGACGAAGTTCGGAGACACAATAGACTCAAAACGAACCACCGGTTAAAGATGTTCCTAATGCTTAAGTAAAGAAATTGACTTTTCTTATCCGGGACTGGTTCTCTCCCGGCATCGGACAAAACTTTAATGGAAAAAAAATGACTGTATTCGAAAGGAATTGGAAGAGGAAGATTAGTTAGATTAATTATTTATTTATTATTTATTATTTTTTTTATTTATTATGTTTTAAAGATTTATTTGATTATAATTTTTAATTTTATATTATTGTTGTACATTTATAAAAAAATTGATAAATTAAGTAATTCGTTAGAGCCCCTATTCATCAGAATAATACAATCGTCAGGCTATTTTTTTAAGAATATCTAAAATATAATAGGCACACCTAATTAATCTGGGAGTTGCCTCCCCCAGGCTCGAACTCACAACTTTGATTGATGTGAGCAGATCACTCTAACTATATCTAATTGTCACTATACCAACCCCACACCCCTAATCAGAGGCTCTATCTAGCATATAATCAGGCCAATAATATTAGAGGATAACGTGAGTTCAGACTCTATCACACAAAACATAGCCTTAGTAAATTGTAGAATCTCCAATGGTTTCTCCGAATTACGGGTTTCGTATTGATTACCTTTACACATTCGTAACAAGTTTATATAGGAAATACCAATTTAAACCGAAGCCAAATTCATCTAAACCCAAAGATGTACTGTTTTTTCTTCATCTTATATATCTTTTTGTGTGATGTCTTTTTATTTATTAAACTTTTTAAGATGAAATATATATATATATATATATATATATATATATATATATATATATATATATATTATTATAAATTATTACCATAACAAGTGGATGAACTCTTTGTCAAACTTGTAGATAAGTTTACTATGCTACTTATCTACCAAAATAGTTTACCTTGTCTACTAAAATGATTGATCTTTGTAGTATAAATACCACCTCAATGTAGAGGAGAAAATGCACCTCTTATATACACTTTCATATGATATACATTTCTCTTCTTCTTGCTCTTACAATTCTCTTTAAGTTCTTAAGGTTATAACACTAATCTTGTGTTAAATATTGTGGTATTATAACACGTTATCAGCACGAAAGCTCCTAAACTCGAATTAAGAAAGTCAATAAAGCACAAAGTCATTCACTAATCAAGGTAAGTGCTTCATTAAGAAATAATATATAATACCTTATATTGAGAAGATGATTAAGATAAATAAAGTAAGCATAAAATGAGATCTTATTATGGACATCTTGATAACCATGGGACTACTAACAAACTGTGACAACCCAAATTTTTCGGTTAATACTATTTAAATTAACTTTCTCCGTTTATCGCGAATTAATCCAATTTACTATTTTGTAAGAATAATAATAATAAAGATAATAATAATAATAATAATAATAGTAATAATAATAATAATAATAATTTATAAAAGTTTATTAAATTTTGAAATATTTAAAAACTTCGATTTAATAAGTTCAGGGGTTATTTTGCCAATTTTGAAACTTTAAAAGAAACTTTTCATATAAAATAATAATAACTGAAAACCACAGGGACCAATTGTGTAATTTTTAAAATTACAACCCAACCCCCGCCCACCCTCGATTTTCCGGCCGACCCTCCGGCCACCGCCGGAGCGGCTCCGGCCACCTTGCACGGCCATTTTTAAGCCGTTTTTAAATCCAAAAACCGTCCCGAATGCTTCTAGAACAAGGATCGAACCGGTACCCCACTTCAGTTTAATAATTTGAGTGCGAACTGGACCAAACCCACTCACCCCACGATTTCGGCCGACCATCCACCATTATCGCGCACTATGCTGTTAATTAATCGGAATAATCGTATATATAAGACCATATATCAGTCCCTAATCGATTACACCATTTAAATCCACTTGAAAACACACGAAAACGCACCACTGATCAAACCTTTCGGTCGTGACTGTTCTACCTAGTGTTCATCACCAATTCGAATCCAATTCTGGTAATTAAACACACCCACATGCTCGATTTTAGATGGGGATCAAAAGCCCCATGTTTATTTCTGTGATCACTATCGAATTGGGTTTCGATTTTGGATTCAAACGATCTAGAGTTCTTCGGATTTGGGGGATTGTTGATGGTTGTGTTTAAAGGATTTAAAACCCGGGTATTACCGCGGCCACGACCTTTGGTTCACCGGTTACACACCTGCGTCTCACACTGGAGGTCCCGGGTTCGAACCCGGGCACCCCTAACATTTTTAAGGCTTTTTCAGCCTTTTAAAAATACAGAAAAATTTCTAAAAATTATAAAAATCATTTTTGTAAACTTTGTTTATTTTAATCGTCAAATAATTTTCTGCAATTTTTTCTTTAAATTTTAATATTTATAAAACATTATTAAAAAGGTTATTTTTGGATATTTTCATGTAAAATGGACTATAAATTTATGGTTTAAATTAATAAACTATTATTAGGTCCAAATGTTACTTTTGAATTATAGTTTAATTCTGTTATTTAAAATAATTACAGAAATTATTTACACTTTACATTTAAGTTTACCCGTTCTTATAATGCTTCAATTACGTGAAATTATTTAAATGAAATAATATTTTTCATGGGATTAAAATATAAGAGATTCTATAATTAAAATTTTACTTATATATTAAAAACCCCAAATTCATATTGAAACCCTAGTTCGTACTTAATCGTTAAACCTTAATATTAACCTAAATCTTAAAATATATAAACATGTTTAGGTACCTCGTGAAGAAGTTCATTGGAACATCAATTATTATCCTATTCAATCATCTTATATACATACTGATACGCCAAGTGAGTTTACAGCCCCACTCTTACTTTATACTATTTTTGGGGGAGAGAAACATGCTGTGTTCATAAACGTTACATTACATTGAGTTTTTGTGATACTGCATATACATGATACTATGTTTGTATACTTTGCCCTTTGGACCGTTAATATGCAAATAGCAAGGTGATTGTTAGTAGATCTATTGGGATTGATATACCCAACCCGGGCTAGTCGCGCTAGCTGGTCAAACGGGTGAACGGTTATCCTGTTTTACTGTGTTGTGGTGGGGAATCCACAGCCGGGGCCTACTTTATTATTTGATTACATGTCAGCTCGGTCGCGACTTCATACACATAGTGATCATTATGGACTAGCTACCCATTATATGCTTTGATTACAAAATCCGGGAATTTTATTACTGATACTTACTGTTTTCTGATAAACCTGTGAACTCACCAGTCTTGTACTGACTTTTACATGTTTTCTCTCAGGACCATGATGTGGCACGATTAGAAGCACAGCATCCACTGCATGTCATTCCGCGTTCATCACAAACTGTTTTCAAGATTTAATTTCCTGTGCCTTACAAAAATTGGATTGGATGCGTGTTTGCGTGTTCCAAAACTGTTGTTAAATGTTTTCCTGTTTTCGCTTCCGCAATACTTAAATATATTTGGTTTGTTTCATTAAAATTAAGTAACTTATATGATTTGTGATTATCGAGTCGTTTGGTGTAACTGATGCTTATCTGAGATCCTGGTTATGTCACACGCCTGACGGTAAAACCCCGTTCGTGGAAATTGAGGGTGTGACAGATTCGTATCAGAGCATTAGTTATAGCGAACTAAAATGAACTTTGCATCTCATTTGCATTGCATTTTAGACTATAGTTGGATTTGCATTAGTTACACACATATAGATTATTAAGCTGTGCTTACTTAATTTGGTTGCCTGAGAACTTTTGCTTTAACATATCCCTGTGAGCTTACGACTACAGGGATGGTGACTCCGAGTTGCTGTGAGTCACGGGAAGGGTTACTTACGAATTTCCTGAACTTTTGGTTACCTGAAAACTTTTGCTTTAACATATCCCTGTGACACATAGACACCTGTATTCTGGATTTCCTGGCAAAAGGCCTTCGGGCTAAGGCAAGCATATCGTATAAATCTCATTGTGAGACCAGTTATGCTTACCTGGGGATTTCTGGGATGAGTGATAAACTATGGTCAATACACAGGTCTCTAAGGCAAATGGGTCAAATTACCTTGGCGTGTCAGCGATTCCTAAACTTTACTGATCCTTTCGGATACTTTGATTGATCGACCCCGATATAATACATACATATTTGGTACTTCTATTGTTGATGACCACTGTACTTGACAAGATATGTTAGCCTGATAAGAGGAACCGGGGATGATCATGCAAAGAAAATTACCATTACGGGTGCACACGTAATTGTAATTTTTCGTGCATGCTAAGTCCGGTGAATTTGGTCGGGTGGTAACATTTTAGTCGGTATAAGTCATCGTTTCTATACCGTGAACAAGAAACTTTCAATTTTCATGGAACATGACTATTGATGTGAATTCTATCCTTCAAATTCTACTTGTATGAATGCTCACTCTTACCTCGGATTCGGATGAAATTCAAACCATGACGTGTGTCTTAATCCCTCAGATTCGAACTGATCCTCTAGTTTGTCTGTTGCTTTAAATTCTTGGACTTCTTTTCCTTGTCATTCCAAGACAAAGGGGTTATTTTCACGCAACTGATAACTTTGAATTCTGATATCTGGTTGGATATTTACTTATTTATGTATGTGGTAATTTAAAGAATGTCTGGAATAGGACGTGGACGCGGGAGAGGTAGCATCTCCATGACGCTTGCAGAATTGGCGGCGATAATCAATCAGAGTGTTACCGCTGCGTTGGCAAGCCAACAACCTCCACAACGGAATCCCATTGGACAACCAGCTTGCACCTACAAGTCCTTTATGGACTTCAAACCAAATCCATTCAGGGGAATTGAGGGAGCAGTGGGACTGCCCCGTTGGTTCGAAAAACTAGAGTCGGTGTTTGAAATCTGTGACTGCCCTGCCGAGAGTAGGGTGAAATATGCTGCTGGTACTATGGATGGTGCCGCACTTTGCTGGTGGAATACGCAAGTCCAGATGTTGGGTGTTGAAGCTGCAAATGCCATGACTTGGGAAGGATTCAAGAGGTTGCTGAAAGAGGAATACTGTTCCAGAGATGAAGTGCAGAAACTAGAAACTGAATTTTGGAATTTAAAAATGGTCCGAGGTTGAAGCCTACACGACTCGTTCCCACGAGTTGGCCACCTTATGTCCCACTATGGTCAACCTGGCTCACAAACGGGTTGAAAGGTACATCGATGGGCTAGTACCTGAAATCCAGAGCATGGTCACCACTGCTAGACCAGCTACCATTCAGGAAGCTATCCAACTGGCCCACAAGTTGACTGACCAGGCTGTCGTTCAGGGTAAACTGCCCCCGCGTGGTGCTGCATCTGGTTCCAACGATAACAAGAGGAAATAGGAATCATCAGCCAGCGGGAAGCAATTCTCATCCTCTACTCATCAACCCCAACACAAGAAGTTCAACCCGTCCCAATCTTCTCGTGACATGGGGAACTCGGGTGGCTATCATGGAAATCTTCCGAAGTGCAACAAATGTAAGTTCCATCATATTGGGCAATGCACAAGGAACACTTGTGAGAGGTGTGGAAAGTTTGGGCATGCTGCCAAGGATTGCAGGGTAAACCTCTCGGGAAAGGCACCACAATAGCAGCAGCAACACTATAACCGTACTGGGTGTTATGAATGCGGTCAACCCGGTCACTTTAAAAGGGAATGTCCAAAGCTAAAAGGGAATGGAAATAGTGGTACTACTGAAAAGCCTAAAGACAACAACAATAGTGGTGGCGGTGGCAGAGGCAGAGTCTTTATCATGGGCTCAGGTGAGGCTTGAAACGACCCTATTGTAGTATCTGGTTGATTCTCTATTAATGGGTGTTATGCCTCTGTTTTATTTGACTCCGGTGCTGATAAAAGTTATGTATCCATGAAATTTAGCAAAGTACTAGGAATGGCACCTACTAACCTGATTTCTGAGTACACCATAGAAATAGCCGATGGTAGGACGATAACAGCAACCCAAGTGTTTAAAAACTGTAAGCTAGGCTTATCTGGACACACTTTCTGCATAGACCTTATTCCTGTCACACTAGGAAGCTTCGATGTAGTAGTCGGGATGGATTGGTTATCCCAGAACAGTGTTGAGATCGTTTGCAAGGAGAAGCTGATCAAGTTACCTATTTCGGATGATGAAATTCTTACAGTGGAAGGTGAAAAGGTGGGTGCGGTGGTCGGCATCATATCATATTTGAAGGCTCAGAAATGTCTCAGGAAAGGACACCTTGCCTTGTTGGCACTTGTTACTGAAACAAAGGCGAATGAAAGGCGAGTCGAAGATATTCTAGTTGTGAGAGACTTTCCTGAAGTATTTCCTGACGACCTACCTGGCCTTCGTCCACACAGACAGGTGGAATTTCAGATTGAGTTAGCACCTGGAGCAGCTCCGATCGCTCGAGCGCCGTACCGTCTGGCACCGAGCGAACTACAAGAGCTGTCTAAGCAATTGCAAGAATTGTTAGACAAGGGATTCATACGTCCCAGCTCTTCACCTTGGGGAGCTCCAGTGCTTTTCGTTAAAAAGAAAGATGGAACCTTCAGGATGTGTATTGACTACCGCGAACTGAACAAGGTGACAATCAAGAATAGGTATCCACTTCCACGCACTGATGACTTGTTCGACCAATTGCAAGGATCTAGATACTATTCCAAGATTGACTTGAGATCAGGTTATCATCAGTTGAGGGTTCGAGAGGAAGGCATCTCCAAGACTGCGTTCTGGACTCGCTATGGGCACTACGAGTTCACTGTAATGCCTCTTGGGCTGACCAATGCCCCAGCAGTTTTCATGGATCTCATGAACCGTGTCTGCAAACCTTATTTGGATAAGTTTGTCATTGTCTTCATTTATGACATACTGATCTACTCCCGTAATTATGGAAGATCATGAGGAACATTTGAAGACCATACTGGAACTACTGAGGAATGAACAGCTTTACGCGAAGTTCTCAAAATGCGACTTCTGGCTGCGTGAAGTGCAATTTCTTGGGCATGTGGTGAATGATAAGGGTATACATGATGATCCTTCAAAAATTAAAGCAATCAAGGATTGGCCGGCACCAAAGACGCCTACTGAGGTGCGACAATTCCTTGGTTTGGCAGGCTATTACCGGAGGTTTATCGAAGGATTTTCGAAATTGGCGCAACCTTTGACTGCCCTAACTCATAAGGGAACAATTTACAAGTGGGGCAGCAAAGAGGAAACAACGTTTCAGGCGCTTAAAGACAAACTCTGCAGTGCACCAATCCTAGCTTTACCAGAAGGAACTGATGACTTTGTTGTTTACTGTGAGTCATCCATCCAGGGTTTGGGGTGTGTATTGATACAACGTGACAAAGTCATAGCTTATGCATCTAGACAGCTCAAGTGCATGAGAAGAACTACACAACGCATGATCTGGAACTGGGAGCTATTGTGTTTGCCTTGAAGATCTGGAGGCACTACTTATATGGAACCAAGTGCACGATCTATACACATCATAAGAGCCTCCAGCACATATATGACTAGAAGGAACTGAACATACAGCAACGACGGTGGTTAGAATTATTCAATGATTATGACTGTGAGATCAAGTACCATCCGGGTAAGGCTAATGTGGTAGCCGATGCCCTTAGTCGGAAGGAAACCCTAAAGCCTCGGCGGGTGCGCGCATTGCAAATGACTATCCACTCTGACCTACCAGTGCAAATAAAAGCTGCTCAATCTGAGGCCTTGAAGACGGAGAATCTGAAAGCAGAATCCATACGAGGCATGGAGAAACAGTTGGAGATTAAAGCTAATGGAATCCATTATTTTATGGAACGGGTCTGGGTACCACAGTATGGGAATCTGCGAGAGCTGATAATGGATGAAGCTCATAAGTCACGCTACTCGATCCATCCAGGTTCAGATAAGATGTATCAGGACCTGAAAGAATTTTACTGGTGGCCGAAAATGAAAGTGGAGATAGCCACATACGTAAGCAGATGCCTAACTTGTTCCAAGGTCAAGGTGGAATACCAGAGACCATCCGGTTTACTCCAACAACCGGAAATTCCAGTGTGGAAATGGGAGCAGATCTCCATGGACTTCATCACGAAGTTACCTAGGACTCCCAGCGGATGCGATACCATTTGGGTTATAGTAGATCGGTTAACGAAATCCGCACACTTTCTGGCAATCCGAGAGACTGATCGAATGGAGAAGCTGACACGTATCTATTTAAGGGAAATAGTCTCTCGGCATGGTGTGCCGATATCTATCATTTCAGATCGTGACGCTTGGTTCACTTCTCACTTCTGGCAATCACTACTATGATCATTGGGAACACGGCTGGATATGAGTACTGCGAATCACCCGCAGACCGATGGTCAAAGTGAGCGTACGATCCAGACACTGGAAGACATGTTGCGTGCCTGTGTGATCGATTTTGACAGCAGCTGGGAAACTCATTTACCATTGGTTGAGTTCTTTTATAATAACAATTATCACACCTCGATCAAGGCAGCTCCATTTGAGGCATTGTACGGACGTAAGTGCCGATCTCCTATCTGTTGGGCAGATGTAGGAGAAAGCCAACTTACAGGACCTGAACTTGTGCACGAAACGACCGAGAAGATCGTGCAAATTCGTAACCGTATGGCAGCAGCACGTGATCGACAAAAGAGTTACGCTGACAAGCGTCGTAAGCCATTAGAGTTTCAGGTTGGTGACAAAGTACTGTTGAAAGTCTCACCCTGGAAAGGTGTAATACGCTTTGGAAAACGGGGGAAACTAAACCCTAGGTATGTGGGGCCGTTTGAGATTGTCAAACGAATTGGCCCGGTGGCTTATCAACTGAACTTACCTGACGAACTCAGTGGAATACACAATGTGTTTCACGTGTCAAACCTAAAGAAGTGTCTTGCTGATGAATCACTTGTTGTTCCATTAGAAGAACTGGAAATCGATGAACAGCTTCGCTTCGTTGAAGAACCAGTAGAGATTATGGATCGAGAAGTCTAAACGCTAAAGCGTAGCAAAATTCCCATTGTACGCGTTAGATGGAACTCCAAGCGTGGACCGAATTTACCTGGGAACGCGAAGATCAAATTAAGAAGAAGTATCCACAACTGTTCAATGATCAGGCATCCATTTCTTAAGAAATCTCAGAAAGAGTTTCTGACCTCCTATCGTTGCTGTTAAAACTGGCGTACTATGTGAACCTGATGTTCTATGTTCTAATTTTCGGGACGAAAATTTCTTCAACAAGAGGATAATGTGACAACCCAAATTTTTCGGTTAATACTATTTAAATTAACTTTCTCCGTTTATCGCGAATTAATCCATTTTACTATTTTGTAAGAATAATAATAATAAAAATAATAATAATAATAGTAATAATAATAATAATAATTTATAAAAATTTATTAAATTTTTAAATATTTAAAAACTTGGATTTAATAAGTTCTTTTGCCAATTTTAAAACTTTAAAAGAAACTTTTCACATAAAATAATAATAACTGAAAACCACAGGGACCAATTGTGTAATTTTTAAAATTACAACCCAACCCCCCGCCCACCCTCGATTTTCCAGTCGACCCTCCGGCCACCGCCGGAGCGGCTCCGGCCACCTTGCACGACCATTTTAGCCGTTTTTAAATCCAAAAACCGTCCCGAACGCTTCTAGAACAAGGATCGAACCGGTACCCCACTTCAATTTAATAATTTGAGTGCGAACTGGACCAAACCCACTCACCCCACGATTTCGGCCGACCATCCACCATTATCGCGCACTATGCTGTTAATTAATCGGAATAATCGCATATATAAGACCATATATCAGTCCCTAATCGATTACACCATTTAAATCCACTTGAAAACACACGAAAACGCACCACTGATCAAACCCTTCGGTCGCGACTGTTCTACCTAGTGTTCATTACCAATTCGAATCCAATTCTGGTAATTAAACACACCCACATGCTCGATTTTAGATGGGGATCAAAAGACCCATGTTTATTTCTGTGATCACTGTCGAATTGGGTTTCGATTTTGGATTCAAACGATCTAGGGTTCTTCGGATTTGGGAGATTGTTGATGGTTGTGTTTAAAGGATTTAAAACCCTGGTATTACCGCGGCCACGGCCTTTGGTTCACCGGTTACACACCTGCGTCTCACACTGGAGGTCCCGGGTTCGAACCCGGGCACCCCAACATTTTTTTAAGGCTTTTTCAGCCTTTTAAAAATACAGAAAATTTTAAAAATTATAAAAATCATTTTTGTAAACTTTGTTTATTTTAAATCATCAAATAATTTTCTGCAATTTTTTCTTTAAATTTTAATATTTATAAAACATTATTAAAAAGGTTATTTTTGGATATTTTCGTATAAAATGGACTATAAATTTATAGTTTAAATTAATAAACTATTATTAGGTCCAAATGTTACTTTTGAATTATAGTTTAATCCTGTTATTTAAAATAATTACAGAAATTATTTACACTTTACATTTAAGTTTACCCGTTCTTATAAATGCTTCAATTACGTGAAATTATTTAAATGAAATAATATTTTTCATGGGATTAAAATATAAGAGATTCTATAATTAAAATTTTACTTATATATTAAAAACCCCAAATTTTATTGAAACCCTAGTTCGCACTTAATCGTTAAACCTTAATATTAACCTAAATCTTAAAATATATAAACATGTTTAAGTACCTCGTGAAGAAGTTCATTGGAACATCAATTATTATCCTATTCAATCATCTTATATACATACTGATACGCCAAGTGAGTTTACAGCCCCACTTTTACTTTATACTATTTTTGGGGGAGAGAAACATGTTGTCTTCATAAACGTTACATTACATTGGGTTTTTGTGATACTGCATATACATGATACTATGTTTGTATACTTTGCCCTTCGGACCGTTAATATGCAAATAGCGAGGTGATTTTTAGTAGATCTACTGGGATTGACATACCCCGCCCGGGCTAGTCGCGCTAGCTGGTCAAACGGGTGAACGGTTATCCTGTTTTACTGTGTTGTGGTGGGGAATCCACAGCCGGGGCCTACTTTATTATTTGATTACATGTCAGCTCGGTCGCGACTTCATACACATAGTGATCATTATGGACTAGCTACCCATTATATGCTTTGATTACAAAATCCGGGAATTTCATTACTGATACTTACTGTTTTCTGATAAACCTGTGAACTCACCAGTCTTGTACTGACTTTTGCATGTTTTCTCTCAGGACCATGATGTGGCACGATTAGAAGCACAGCATCCACTGCATGTCATTCCGCGTTCATCACAAACTGTTTTCAAGATTTAATTTCCTGTGCCTTACAAAAATTAGATTGTACGCGTGTTTGCGTGTTCCAAAACTGTTGTTAAATGTTTTTCTGTTTTCGCTTCCGCAATACTTAAATATATTTGGTTTGTTTCATTAAAATTAAGTAACTTATATGATTTGTGATTATCGAGTCATTTGGTGTAACTGATGCTTATCTGAGATCCTGGTTATGTCACACGCCTGACGGTAAAACCCCGTTCGTGGAAATTAAGGGTGTGACACAAACTAACTTTTATTTATGCATCTAACTTTTGGTTATGCAACTAACATTTTATTTTATGTCAACTAACTTTTACTTATACATCTAACCTATTATTTATGCATCTAACTTTTACTTATGCAACTAACATTTTTTTATATTATGTTTACTAACATTTATTCATACTAACGTCTTATTCTTATCCTAGCTTGTAGTTCTTATTCTTTTTTTTGTTTTTATAAACTAAATTTATGTTTTTATAACATAATTATACTTATCTATTTTATTTAAAATTAATGTCGATATATACACACACAAGGATTATATAGCCGTTATAAACGGTTATATAGCCGTTGCACATAGCCGTTGCACATAGCCGTTGCAAGCGGTTATAATTTAAACTATAAATTCACCACAATCGATCTATTTTCAATAAACAGATTATCTCTTTTCTCAAGTTTATTCAAGGCGATCTTTCAAAGATGATACACCCGGTTTTAGTACTGACAACCATAATGCTTATTTTAATTCGTATCCCCATTGCTGAACTTCACCCTGAAGAATTTAAACTTTTCTTATTTCTGTATTTGTTTATAGCTCTACCACTTTATTGTATCGCAATGTTTATTGATATATATTGATTCTAATAATTATCTTACTATTTGCTTAATTCTTGTTTAGAAAACAAAATGTCGAACATTGCAAAAATCGAATTTCAAGCTCTTAATATCAATGGAGAAAACTATATGCCGTGGACGGCCCATTTAAAAAGACATCTAAAATCTATGGGCGTCTTAGAAACCATACAAGAGAGGAATGCTTGCTCTGAACAAGACAAAGCGAAAGCTTACGTCTTTTTACATAAACATATGGATGAAATGCTACAATTTGAATATTCAAATTGGGAAGATCCGTACGTTTTATGGAAAGATTTACAAATCAGATTTGATCACCAAAGGGAAGTTCTACTTCCCACTGCTAGAGATGAATGGAACAATCTCAGGTTCCAAGATTTTAAAAAGTAAATGAGTACACATCTGCTTTGTTTAGAATCTGCTCGACTCTCAGATTCTATGGGCAAAAAGTAACCGAGGAAGATATGTTGTAGAAAATTTTCTCCACATTTCATGCATTAAATATAAACTTGCAACAACAATACAGGTTGCAAAAATTTTAAAGATATTCTGATTTGAATTCATTTCTCCTCGTAGCAGAAAAGAATAATGACCTTTTGATGAAAAATCATCAAGCTCGTCCCACGGGATCATTAGCAATTCCAGAAATAAATGTTGCTACTAAAAACTCTGGAAGAAAGTGGGACCGAGGTCGTGATCGTGGTTCTTTTCATAAAAGTTACCCTAATAATCGCAATCATTCTTTTAAGGGTAACAATAACTACCGAGGTAATTTTCATAGCCGTGGACGTGGTCGTGGCCGTGGATATGGCCGTGGTAGAAATCAAAGAACTGTCAATTACCATGCCCCACAAAATAATAATTCCAACCAGTACAAAGGGAATGAAGCTGGACGGGCCGAAAACAATGACACTTCCTGTTTTAGATGTGGTAGCACAAACTACTGGTCGAGGCTTGTCGCACAGCTCCACATTTGTATGAACTATACAAAGCCTCTCTTAAAAGGAAGTGAACCATGTTGATAATTTCAATGATCTCAACTTGAGTTGAACACTGCAGACTTTGACATAGACCTCTGAAACCCATGTTGCTTGACCATAATAGTTATATGTAACAATTAAGTGTTTTTCTATCTTTAGTTATGTACTTTTCTTCATGTAATGTTTTCCTACGATTCAATAAAGTCTTTGTTAAAATATAACAATATCGTCGTTATTCACTTATTATTTTTCTTTATACTTTCAAGATTAAAATGAACATCACTGGAGCGCAAGATCAAACAAATGAAGCAGATATATGTATAGCAGATAGTGGAGCCACACACACTATACTTAGATTTAAGAAATATTTTTATGAACTCAAACAAACAAAAGGAATCGTTAATACAATATCAGGCCCTACAGACCTGATAGAAGGAGTGGGAAAGGCTAATTTAGCATTACCAAATGGTACAAAGCTTATAATAGAAAATGCTTTATTTTCCCCAAAATCAACAAGAAATCTGTTGAGTTTCAAAAACATATATCATAATGGATATGATACTCAGTCAAGGACTTTTGACAATGAAAAATATTTGCATATTATAAGCAAAGTTCAGATATTAGAAAAACTGCCAATGCTTCAGTCTGGTTTACATTATACACACATTAATATGCCTCAAGCATATATGGCAGTTAAAGAAACATTTTGTGATCCTAAAACACTTAACTTATGGCATGACAGATTAGGCCATCCAGGATCCACAATGATGAAAAGAATAATTGAAAACACACATGGGCATCCATTGAAATATCAAAAGATCCCACAATCGAATAAAATTCCTTTGTGTACATCTTGTTCTCTTGGGAAGTTAATCACAAGGCCTTCGCCTGTGAAAATTGAAAAGGAATCACCCCTGTTTCTTGAAAGAATTCAAGGAGATATATGTGGGCCAATTCATCCACCATGTGGACCATTTAGATACTTTATGGTTTTGATAGACGCATCAAGTAGATGGTCTCATGTCTCTTTGTTATCAACTCGTAATGTAGCATTTGCGAAATTTCTTACACAAATTATTAAATTACGAGCACATTTTCCTGATTATACTATTAAAAAGGTGAGACTTGATAATGCTGGTGAATTTACATCACATGCTTTTAATTACATGTCTGTGGGAATTATTGTTGAACACCCTGTTGCTTATGTACACACACAAAATGGCTTAGCCGAGTTGTTAATCAAACCTCTACAACTAATAGCTAGACCATTAATAATGAGGACAAAACTCCCTGTGTCTATTTGGGGTCATGCAATTCTTCATGCTGGATCACTAATTTCTATAAGACCAAGTGCAAATCTTAAATACTCATCGTTACAACTTGTTTCTTGCAATGAGCCAAACATTTCCCACCTTAGAATTTTTGGGTGTGCAGTGTATGTCCCTATTGCACCACCACAACGAACAAAAATGGGTCCTCAAAGAAGGTTGGGAATTTATGTTGGATATGAATCAGTTTCCATCATAAGATATGTTGAACCTTTAACGGGTGATGTATTTACAGCACGTTTTGTTGATTGTCATTTTAACGAGTTAGTTTTCCCGACATTAGGGGGAGAAAAGAAAATACAAGAAAATGATATCTCATGGTATGTTCATTCATTGTTGCATCTTGATCCAGTAACTAAACAACATGAGACAGAGGTTCAAAAGATAATACACCTACAATAAATTGCAAATCAATTACCTGATGCATTTACTAATACAAACAGAGTTACTAAATCTCATATACCAACCGCTAATGCTCCAGCTCGAGTTGAGATTCCAAATAAGCAAATAGAGAACACAATGGCTCATGAATCTCAGAGACATTTGAAACGAGGAAGACCAATCGGTTCGAAGGATAAAAATCCTCAAAAGAGAAAAACTCATGAAAAGGAAGTTGGCCATAAAGTGAATGACCTTGATGCAACGTTAAATACCCAAAACTCTCATGAGGAGGATTTGGATGAAAATAACAAAGAAATATCAATTAACTATGGTCACACACATATTTTATGGAATCGAGATGAAATGGAAAGTATTGATGAAATATTTTCTTATTCCGTAGCAAGTGACATCATGAGTGGAGATTATGATCCAGAACCAAAATCAGTTAGTGACTGTCAAAATAGACATGACTGGGATAAATGGAAAGGAGCTATGCAAGCTGAATTAGATTCACTTAACAAACGAAAGGTTTTTGGACCTATTGTTATTACTCCGATAGATGTAAAGCCTGTAGGGTATAAATAGGTTTTTATATGAAAACAGAATGAGAAAAATGAAGTTACAAGATATAAAGCTAGACTTGTAGCTCAAGGTTTTTCACAAAGGCCAGGAATTGATTATGAGGAAACATACTCCCCTGTTATGGATGCAATAACCTTTAGATACTTAATCAGCTTAGCAGTCTCTAGAAATTTAGAGATGCATCTTATGGATGTTGTCACAGCTTATTTTTATGGATCACTAGATAGTGACATCTATATGAAAATTCCTGAAGGCTTTAAATTCCCCGAAGCATTAAGCTCAAAGCCTAAGGAAATATATTCCATCAAATTACAAAGATCCTGGTATGGACTCAAACAATCTGGAAGGATATGGTACAATCGTTTGAGTGATTATTTAACAAGTAAAGGATACACAAGTAACCTTATTTGTCCATGTGTCTTTATTAAGAAGACAACATCAGGATATGCGATCATAGCTGTGTATGTTAATGATCTAAATATAATTGGAACGCAAAAGGAAATTAATGAAACAATTGCTCTTTTAAAGAAAGAATTTGAAATGAAAGACCTTGAAAAACCAAATATTGTCTTGGTTTGTAGATTGACCATATGCATAATGGAATACTTGTACATCAGTCAACTTATACTGAGAAACTCTTAAAGCGTTTCAATATGGACAAAGCAAATCCTTTAAGCACACCGATGGTTGTTAGATCACTCAATGTTAATAATGATCCATTCCGTCCTTGTGAAGATAATGAAGAGGTTCATGGTCCGGAGATACCCTATCTCAGTGCAATTAGAGCTCTTATGTATCTTACTAACTGTACGAGACCCGACATTTCTTTTGCAGTTAATTTGTTAGGAAGATTTAGTTCAGCTCCTACTAAAAGGCATTGGAATGGGATTAAACATATTTTTTGATATCTTTGACGTACTATTGATTTAGGCTTGTTTTATCCTAATAATTCAAAAGAAGGGTTGGTTGGTTATGCAGATGCAGGTTATTTATCTGATCCCCATAAAGGAAAATCTCAAACAGGATACGTATTCAAGAATGGAGCAACTACGATTTCATGGCGTTCTCAGAAACAAACACTCGTTGCGACATCCTCAAATTATGATGAAGTCATTGCACTACATGAAGCTTCAAGAGAATGTGTATGGTTAAGATCTATGACACAACTCATATCAACTTCTTGTGGATTGGAGAAAGATGAAAATGCAACACTAATCTATGAAGATAATGCAGCTTGTGTCTCATAAATGAAAGAAGGGTATATCAAAAGTGACAGAACAAAACATATACCACCAAGATTCTTTTCATACACTCAAGATCTTATTAAAGATAAACAAGTTGAAATGAGATACGTTCAATCTAGCAACAATTCAGCTGATCTTTTCACAAAGGCACTTCCTAAAACAACTTTCAAAAACATGTTTATGATATTGGCATGTGGCACGTGCACGTAATGTGATGATCTACGGAAGACAATTTGAGGGGGAGTTATAAGCTGCACTCTTTTTTCCTTAGCTAAGGTTTTTTCCCACTGGGTTTTTCTTTAGCAAGGTTTTTAATGAGGCAGTACTTAAACTCTTGAAGTTTGAAAAGTGTCATCCAAGGGGGAGTATTATGAATTATTACCATAGCAAGTGGATGAACTCTTTATCAAACTTGTAGATAAGTTTACTATGCTACTTATCTACCAAAATAGTTTACCTTGTCTACTAAAATGATTGATCTTTGTAGTATAAATACCACCTCAATGTAGAGGAGAAATGCAACTCTTGTATACACTTTCATAAGATATACATTTCTCTTCTTCTTGCTCTTACAATTCTCTTTAATTTCTTAAGGTTATAACACTAATCTTGTCTTAAATATTGTGATATTATAACATATATAACACAAATCAAAATAATTAGAATTCGCACGGAACTTTTTAAGATAGCATATACAGTTATCTTTTTTCTTCATCCTTTTCATGTTATTACACTTGAAGATGAATAAAAAGACATGATTATATATGCACGTACGTTGCAAACATAATTGTTAGGTACATAATATGTAAGGCCCCACTCCCCGGGCACCTCACAGTTGGTCGTCATCACCCATAAAACATACATTTCATATAACTTAATAAAAACTATGCAGCGGAAACTTTAAATTTTACTAAAAATGCTTTTGCAAAGTAATACAACACCTGTTACAAAATATCATTTGTTTGCATTACAATACAAAAACATTAACAAAAGAATGCCATCCCAAAATAAAGCTGAGTAGCCGCCTCGTGCCATCCTCAGCAACACTACCTGCCAACTGGAAAATACATAAAAGTCAGCGTTGCTGAGTGAGTTCTAGTTTTGTATTAAAATATACCTTTACTTATTTAAAAGTATCCTTTCGTTCATGCGTTCATACATCATACGTACACATAGATAATATTCATTATTATCTTCATCATTCGTTACTCATCATTATCTTTATCATCTCGTATGGATTCTGTCAGGCTTTACCCACTTCACAGCACTCGGCTATGATTACTGTGGTCGAATGACACGAATCCCGTTCATACTTACTTGCACGCATTGAAAGGTTAATTGTACCAATACCCTATGCTACACCCCGAACGTTATTAGCTACCGGGCCGAAGTCAATCCATAGACAGCAAAACGTAGTGCCACAGTACGGGCCGAGGTCAACAAATGAACAACAAGCGTATGCCACGGTACTGGGCCGAAGTCTATGGAGGGACAGCTAAACATGGTGCCACGGCACTAGAGGTAAGCGGTAGAGGTACCATGACCATGGTCAATCACATAGAAGGACCAATCGCGTTATTCAATGCTTGCAAGACATAACTCATTCGTTCATTAATGCATGTATTCATCATCATTCTTCATTTCGTTCATTCGTTAATACATGCATTCGTCATCATGTTCCTCTTTCATTATCTTTCACTTTACGATACATAATACTTCATTAATTCATTTCTCGTTAATCGCAAAGTTTCGGAAAGATAAGCATACACAATCACAAGGAACATACACACATCATACTTATTCATCATACATTCATCATCATACGTACATCATCATACGTACATCATCATGCATAGCATCATACCTTTCTTAACAATATTTTAATAATATTGTTATCAATATTATACTAATAATAATATTAGTAACAATTAGGGTTAATCATACTCATCATTATATGCATGAGACATCATCATTTATTAACCCTAGTCAACCCTGGTCAAACCTCGAACTTCGAACTTTACTGGAAATTCCTGAAAAAAATGCCAAGTGTTCTAGTCGTTTTAGCACTATTGGTCGTATAAGCCTCTGGGCGTATGAGCACTATTAGTCGTATGAGCACTGCTGGACTTTTCACTCAACACTTAGAATTATCAACTGGTCATACGACCACACTGTTGGTCGTATGACCACTGCTGGTCGTACCACCCCTGGACTTAGGAACATATTTGGATCATACGACCACTGTTGGTCGTATGAGTCCACACTTAGAAATTTCCACATGATCATACGACCACTGTTGGTCGTATGAGTCCTATTGGCCTCATACTTAGAAAATATCACATATTCATACGACCACTGTTGGTCGTATGAGTCCTATTGGGCTCAACACTTAGAAAAAATATTCTGGTCATACGACCACACTGTTGGTCGTATGACCACTAGTGGACTTACCAACTTTTGCTTATTTATTCTAAGTCCCATTTTCAGACACATTAGCATCCTACTCATATGTCTAATTCATATTTCAAGTCCAAAACATCATAATGCCTATTTCTAAACATATGCACATAATTCTAGGCATGAATCTAACATAAACATAAACATACATACAATTATTTCATACGGGTATTAACCCACAATTTTATAAAAACATATTTACATGCATTTCCAGCCCCAAAACATTTAAAAACAGTAAAACGGGGTCTAGAATTCACCTTAGTCGTCTTCTTCGAATTTACACTCTTCAACCCGAACCTTCTCAACTCGTTCTAACACCTAGAACACACACCACACCACCCGAACACACAAGACACACTTATAAGCACCCATACGGTTCTAGAATTATCTAAAACTTCAAAAACCCAAGAATTCTTACCAGAAGCTCCCAAGTTTACAGATCCTTCTTCAAAAATCCGAGGGTTTTCTGCTCATGCTACTTTCTCTCTCTAAAAAGTTCGAATGAAGTGAAATGCAGACAACATGGGTGGCCATACCACTTTTTGTACAAGAATTAATAGAAAGTTTGCCCATTTGACACTTTTGGCCCTTAAACAAAAGTTACTTTTGTTTTTTTTTCTTTCCTTTCTCTTTCTATTTTATTCTTTTAGATTCTTTACTAAAAATTTACGGGTGTTACAAGTCCACCCCCCTTATATAGGTTTCGTCCCCGAAACCTGTTATTCCTCAAACAGATGTGGGTAGTGTTGTCTCATCTCTTCTTCAGTCTCCCACGTAGATTCGGATCCCTTCCTGTGCTTCCACTGTACACGCACAAGAGGAACCACCTTATTCCTCAACCTCTTTTCTTTACGATCAATGATTGCCACTGGTTGCTCCACGTAGTTGAGCCGTTCATCTACTTCAATATCCTCCAGTGGTACAACCATGTCTTCATCAGCTAAGCACTTCCTCAGATGAGATACATGGAATGTGGTATGAATTCCACTTAACTCATCTGGCAGTTCAAGTCGATAGGCCACCTCTCCTACTCGTGCGATAATTCGGAAAGGTCCTATGTATCTCGGGCTTAGCTTATCTCGTTTCCTGAATCTAATGATTCCTTTCCAAGGTGAGACCTTCAACATAACTCGGTCACCAACCTTGAACTCTATCGGCCTCCGCCTCTTGTCAGCATACGACTTTTGCCTATCTTTCGCCGCCTTCATGAAGGCTTTGATCTTTTCTAATTTCTCAGTCGTCGCTTCGATCACCTCAACACCTCCCAGTTCTTTCTGCCCAATGTCTCCCCAGCATACGGGCGTCCTACACCTCCTTCCGTATAGCATCTCGTAAGGTGGCATGCCAATGCTGGCGTGATAACTATTATTGTACGAGAATTCTGCTAACGGCAGGTGATCATCCCAACTTCCTCCAAAGTCGATCACGCACGCCCGAAGCATGTCTTCGAGTGTTTGGATCGTCCTCTCAGACTGACCGTCTGTCTGAGGGTGATATGCTGTACTAATGTGTAGCCTCGTCCCCATCGCATCATGAAATCTCTTCCAAAACTTGGAGGTAAACCGGTGTCACGGTCAGACACAATAGACACCGGTACGCCATGACGAGCTACAATTTCTTTAATGAATAGATCCGCCAATCTTTCAGATGAATACGTCTCGCGGATCGGTAGGAAGTGGGCACTCTTCGTCAATCGATCAACTATCACCCATATAGCATCATACCCTTTCGGGGTACGCGGTAACTTCGTGATGAAGTCCATGGTGATGTGTTCCCACTTCCATTCGGGTATATCCAATGGTTGGATCTTCCCGTAGGGCTTCTGGTGTTCCGCCTTCACTTGTAAGCAAGTCAAGCACTTACTTACATACTCCACTACGTTGCGTTTCATGCCCGGCCACCAGTAGTCTTTCTTCATATCGTGGTACATTTTGGTAGCACCGGGGTGAATGGAGTATCGGGTCTTATGAGCCTCGTCCATAATTTTACTACGTAGATCCCCGTATCGAGGAATCCACATTCGCCCAAATCGGGTCTTAACACCTAAAGTGTTCTCACCCAACTCCGTCACTAGACCTCTCATCCTTTCGGAGTTAAGACGATCTTCTTTCAAAGCCTCATCTTGAAACTCCTTAACTTGTGTCATCACGTCGGAGGTCATGATCAACTGATAAGCCTTCACCCGGATCGGCTCAGGCCTTTCTTTTCGGCTAAGGGCATCAGCCACCACATTGGCTTTGCCCGGGTGGTAATGGATCTCACAATCATAATCTTTTATCAGTTCCAACCACCGCCTCTGCCTTATGTTGAGATCCTTCTGCTCGAAGAAGTACTTCAAGCTTTTGTGGTCTGTGAAGATAGTGCACTTCGTCCCGTATAGATAGTGCCGCCATATCTTCAATGCAAAAACCACCGCAGCTAGTTCTAGATCGTGTGTGGGATAGTTGACTTCGTGGGTCTTCAGCTGTCGAGATGCGTAGGCTATCACCTTTCCACGTTGCATCAACACACAACCTAGCCCAGAATAAGATGCATCCGAATAGACCACTAAGTCTTCACTTCCCTCAGGCAAAGTCAAGACAGGAGCTTGTGTTAGTCTTGCCTTCAACTCCTCAAAAGCCATCTCCTGCTCTCGACCCCACACGAATTTCACGTCCTTACGAGTCAATTTTGTCAAAGGTGAGGCGATCTTTGAAAAGTCTTGAATAAATCTTCTATAATAGCCCGCCAATCCCAAGAAGCTACGAATCTCGGATGGCGTCTTTGGTGATTTCCATTGCATCACCGCCTCAACCTTTGCTGGGTCCACCATTATTCCTTCTGCATTCACTACGTGACCCAGAAATTGCACCTCGCGTAACCAAAAGGCGCACTTGGAGAATTTGGCGTACAATTTCTCCCTTCTCAACGTTTCCAACACTTCCCGAATATGCCCGGCATGCTCTTTTTCACTTCTTGAATAAATCAAAATATCATCGATGAATACAATTACTGATTTATCCAACATTGGTCGGCACACTCGGTTCATCAAATCCATAAAAGCAGCCGGCGCATTGGTCAACCCAAAAGACATGACAAGAAACTTGTAGTGACCATAGCGCGTACGAAAGGCTGTTTTAGGGATATCTTGTTCCTTCACCTTTAATTGATGGTAGCCAGATCGAAGATCTATCCTCGAGAACCAACTGGCACCCTGGAGCTGATCAAACAAGTCATCGATTCTTGGTAAGGGGTATCTGTTCTTCACCGTCAGCTTATTCAGCTCGCGGTAGTCGATGCACATCCGCATACTACCATCCTTCTTCTTTACGAACAGAACCGGAGCACCCCAAGGTGAGATACTCGGTCGAATGAACCCCTTATCCAGCAGCTCCTGCAACTGATCCATCAATTCTTTCATCTCCGTCGGAGCCAAGCGATACGGTGCTTTTGCGACAGGTTGGGCACCCGGTATCAGGTCGATCTGGAATTCGATCTCTCGGTCAGGTGGCAATCCCGATAAGTCTTCGGGAAATACGTCTGGAAAGTCACACACCACTGGCACATCGCATAGCTGTGGTGTTGGCGTCTCTACATTCTTTACATAACATAAGTAGGGGCTACATCCGCGCCTCATACACTTTCCCGCCACCGCCATCGAGATCACCTTCGGAATCGTCGTAACCCGATCGCCATAAATCGTCACCGGACTTCCGTCGGTCGCCGTCAGTCTAATCATCTTCTTTCGGCACACGATATTCGCTTCGTAGGTTGCTAACCAGTCCATCCCTAACACTACATCAAACCCTCCTAGAGGCATCACATGTAATCTAGCAGCAAACCTATGACCTTCTAGCTCTATGGTACAGTCCTCTATCACATCAGTAACTCTAGTGGACTTACCAATAGCGGTTTCTACATAAAAAGGCTCACTAATGCATTTACTACTAACAGGCAATTTAGCACAGAAGGTAGCAGAAATGAAACTCCTACTAGCACCAGAGTCAAATAACACAGAAGCAAGAGTTTGGTTTACTAGAAACGTACCTGACACCACATCGGGGTCCGTCCTAGCCTCTTCCTGCGTCATGGTGAACGCCCTAGCCTTTGCCCTCGGTGCTTCTCCTCCCGTCTTCTTCTCCCCCGAGCCCTCAGCCCTCGGCTTCTTGCAATCTCTGCTCATATGACCACTTTCCCCACAGTTAAAGCACTTGCCCATCCGACAATCCTTGGCCATATGTCCAGACCTCCCACACTTGAAGCAGATGTTGTATCCCCACTTGCACTCCCCTGAGTGCTCCTTTCCACACTTACCACACTTCTTCACCCCAGCTCCAGACACGACCACTCGGCGGTCATCCACCCTTGCTTTCTTGTTGTTTGTCGAAGTATCACCCCGACCAAATCTCTTCCCCTGCCAGTTCTTCTCTCCACTCCCTTTCTTGCTTCCCTCAGCCTTCACCAAAGCAGCACGTTCATCGAATAACCTTCCCGCCAAATCCACTGCCGACCTGAAAGTGCTTGGTCGGGCAGAAATCAAGTGCCAACGAATCTCAGCCGGCAGTCCTTGAATATACCGGTTGATCTTCCGAGACACCGGCGTCACCTGCTCTGGCACCAACAGCGCCAACTCGTTAAACTTGGTGGTATATTGTTGGTGGGTCATGGTCCCCGCCTCTAGCTGCAGGAACTCCCTTTCTATCCTATCCATTTCCCGACGAGGACTGAATTCCTCGATCACCAGCCTTTTCAACTCAGCCCATTTCATCTTCCCTATAGCCCTGCTACCCTCGGCTTGGACTATATTCTTCCACCAGCATAAGGCCGACCCTGTAAAAGAGTGGGTAGCAAACTTCACCTTCTTGTCCTCCTGGCAATCACTAATATCGAGGACAGCTTCCATTTCCATCACCCATTGGTGAGCATCAGTAGCAGTACCAGACCCATCAAAACTTGGGGGTTTGCACCTCATGAATGCCCCGTAGTTACAACCCCGGGCGGTCTCCCGTAACTGTTCTTCTCCCTCTTCATCATCAGATAGTACCGTTTCTGTTTCCTCCTGTTGTTGTCTTCCTGAGGACCGATTCCTTCCTCGTCTATCGTCCTCACGTACTGCCTTTAACACTTCTGTCATTACAGACGGTAGGATCGTCTGCATAACCTGGTGCACCTCCTCAACAACTGCCTCTTTCACCGAGGCCCTAAAATCATCACTCTCATCCACTCCCCCCGAGGGAGTAGTATTGGGTCCTTCGGGAACCTTCTTCTCTTTTCTAGGCCTACCTCTTGTGACTCGTGGTTCCGTACCACTTCCGCCACTGCCTCCACCAATTGGGGCTTTAGATGATCTACCACCGACCATCTTCTATCACACTGAAAGATTTAAACACCAACACGGTCATTCAAGGAAATAGCTCAGTTTATGTTAAGTATAGTAAGTCCCTAATTACAGTGGCCAGTTGTGATTAGCCACTTACTCTACTCTTCACACCCCGAGCATTACCTGTCCTGACTACATTAGTATCTAAGTCTAACAGTACACATAAACACATAACATGCACACGTAACACTGGTTATCTTTCAAGAAAATACCTGATGGCACGCAGCTACTCAGATGGCATTCCCATTTCTCCCTGTCCCATTCTCAGTTTAAGTCTTAGGTTTATTCTAAAAATTTTACCCATTTCACTTAAACTTTGGCTCTGATACCAACTTGTAAGGCCCCACTCCCCGGGCACCTCACAGTTGGTCGTCATCACCCATAAAACATACATTTCATATAACTTAATAAAAACTATGCAGCGGAAACTTTAAATTTTACTAAAAATGCTTTTGCAAAGTAATACAACACCTGTTACAAAATATCATTTGTTTGCATTACAATACAAAAACATTAACAAAAGAATGCCATCCCAAAATAAAGCTGAGTAGCCGCCTCGTGCCATCCTCAGCAACACTACCTGCCAACTGGAAAATACATAAAAGTCAGCGTTGCTGAGTGAGTTCTAGTTTTGTATTAAAATATACCTTTACTTATTTAAAAGTATCCTTTCGTTCATGCGTTCATACATCATACGTACACATAGATAATATTCATTATTATCTTCATCATTCGTTACTCATCATTATCTTTATCATCTCGTATGGATTCTGTCAGGCTTTACCCACTTCACAGCACTCGGCTATGATTACTGTGGTCGAATGACACGAATCCCGTTCATACTTACTTGCACGCATTGAAAGGTTAATTGTACCAATACCCTATGCTACACCCCGAACGTTATTAGCTACCGGGCCGAAGTCAATCCATAGACAGCAAAACGTAGTGCCACAGTACGGGCCGAGGTCAACAAATGAACAACAAGCGTATGCCACGGTACTGGGCCGAAGTCTATGGAGGGACAGCTAAACATGGTGCCACGGCACTAGAGGTAAGCGGTAGAGGTACCATGACCATGGTCAATCACATAGAAGGACCAATCGCGTTATTCAATGCTTGCAAGACATAACTCATTCGTTCATTAATGCATGTATTCATCATCATTCTTCATTTCGTTCATTCGTTAATACATGCATTCGTCATCATGTTCCTCTTTCATTATCTTTCACTTTACGATACATAATACTTCATTAATTCATTTCTCGTTAAT
The DNA here is from genome assembly GCA_024085815.1 of Flaveria linearis. NCBI lineage: Eukaryota > Viridiplantae > Streptophyta > Magnoliopsida > Asterales > Asteraceae > Flaveria > Flaveria linearis. The sequence goes on along the minus strand of CM044015.1, from coordinate 55,659,003 downwards.
CGCAAAGTTTCGGAAAGATAAGCATACACAATCACAAGGAACATACACACATCATACTTATTCATCATACATTCATCATCATACGTACATCATCATACGTACATCATCATGCATAGCATCATACCTTTCTTAACAATATTTTAATAATATTGTTATCAATATTATACTAATAATAATATTAGTAACAATTAGGGTTAATCATACTCATCATTATATGCATGAGACATCATCATTTATTAACCCTAGTCAACCCTGGTCAAACCTCGAACTTCGAACTTTACTGGAAATTCCTGAAAAAAAATGCTAAGTGTTCTAGTCGTTTTAGCACTATTGGTCGTATAAGCCTCTGGGCGTATGAGCACTATTAGTCGTATGAGCACTGCTGGACTTTTCACTCAACACTCAGAATTATCAACTGGTCATACGACCACACTGTTGGTCGTATGACCACTGCTGGTCGTACCACCCCTGGACTTAGGAACATATTTGGATCATACGACCACTGTTGGTCGTATGAGTCCACACTTAGAAATTTCCACATGATCATACGACCACTGTTGGTCGTATGAGTCCTATTGGCCTCATACTTAGAAAATATCACATATTCATACGACCACTGTTGGTCGTATGAGTCCTATTGGGCTCAACACTTAGAAAAAATATTCTGGTCATACGACCACACTGTTGGTCGTATGACCACTAGTGGACTTACCAACTTTTGCTTATTTATTCTAAGTCCCATTTTCAGACACATTAGCATCCTACTCATATGTCTAATTCATATTTCAAGTCCAAAACATCATAATGCCTATTTCTAAACATATGCACATAATTCTAGGCATGAATCTAACATAAACATAAACATACATACAATTATTTCATACGGGTATTAACCCACAATTTTATAAAAACATATTTACATGCATTTCCAGCCCCAAAACATTTAAAAACAGTAAAACGGGGTCTAGAACTCACCTTAGTCGTCTTCTTCGAATTTACACTCTTCAACCTGAACCTTCTCAACTCGTTCTAACACCTAGAACACACACCACACCACCCGAACACACAAGACACACTTATAAACACCCATACGGTTCTAGAATTATCTAAAACTTCAAAAACCCAAGAATTCTTACCAGAAGCTCCCAAGTTTACAGATCCTTCTTCAAAAATCCGAGGGTTTTCTGCTCCTGCTACTTTCTCTCTCTAAAAAGTTTGAATGAAGTGAAATGCAGACAAAATGGGTGGCCATACCACTTTTTGTACAAGAATTAATAGAAAGTTTGCCCATTTGACACTTTTGGCCCTTAAACAAAAGTTACTTTTGTTTTTTTTTCTTTCCTTTCTCTTTCTATTTTATTCTTTTAGATTCTTTACTAAAATTTACGGGTGTTACATAATAACACAAATTATTTTGATATAGATAAGCACGCTTATGTTTTTGATTAATTAGGAGTTAGATTGTATACAACGGTGAATACGTGTAAACCAATTATGTATTATTTGTATTAATTTTAAAGTATCACAGTGTATAGCTTTTATATAAGATGTATTGAGTTAAAGTCTCACTTTAAACATGTACTAAGGTTTGAAGTATAGTGAGATTAGATTAAAGGCTTTTAAATTATTTTACTTATAGAGGTATTAAGGCTTAATGGATTTAAATACTCTCAACTATTGGGAATTGGCTGCTGTCACCCCCCAGTATCATTTTGGTGAATATAACTCCAAGTAAACACTTCAGTGTCTGTGTCACCTAAATGGCGGGTGATACAGACACCGAAGTGTTTACTTGGGAGTTATACAGACACCAAAGTGTTTACTTGAGAGTTATATTCGCCAAAATGATACTTGGGGGTGGCAGCGGCCAATTCCCAATAGTTGGGAGTATTTAAATCCATTAACTCATGTATTAATTAGTGAATAAAATGGTTTATTAGATTTTAAAATAATTTGTATCTTCTATTATAATAAAAGAGTAACTTGAATGACACGTGTCACCACCACAATTCTTTTCACCAAAATTTTCCCGCCTCTCTCTCCTATTAAATAATTACCCTAATTACTAATAATATTATTTAATATCTTTTTAGATTAAATTTTTTTTTATAAATTAAGAAAAATATTTTTATTAATGTTATTTCAAAATAAATAAATTTTATAAGTAATATTTTTTTCTAAAATATCAAACTTTGTTAAAAATATGATATATTATAAAATTACTATTTTTAAAAAGTAAATTATTTAAAAACCAAAAATAATTTAGTTTAGGAGTTATGATAATAAAATTTTTTAAAAAATGATATTTTTATACGATTTGTTTTAAAACAAAATATTATTTTTAAAAAATTAAAAACAAAGTTATAAAATATTGATATCACTGTTTTATTACTTATAGTACTTACTTATATGTAATTTCAGTCATATAATATTTAAAATATCGTTTTATTTTCCATAAGTTTTATTATATTAATATTTTATTTATTCAACCCGTGTAATACACGGGTTTTCTAAAACTAGTATCTATATATAATACTAAAAGAGTAAATTGGGTGGACACTTGTCACATTTCTATGCTCACTGAGTTTTTTTCCCGCCTCTCTCTCCTCTTAAATGGTTACCTAAATTAACGTTAAATAATTTTAATTCTTTTTAAGATTAAAAATATTTATTAATAAATTAAGAAAAGATATCTTTTTATTAATGTTATTTCTAAAAAATAAATTTTTATAAAATAAGAGTTTTTCTAAAACATCAAACATTTTTAAAAATATGAAATATCTTAAAATTGATGTTTTTAAAAATTAAACTTCTTTATAAAATAAAGATAATTAAAATTAGGAGTTATAATAAGAAACTTTTAAAAATGATATTTTTAATACTGTTTGTTTGGAAAAAATGGTTAAATTTTTTTCCCTAAAATTATTACTTATAATTATTACGCGTATGTAATTTTAACCATTTCTTATTTTAAAATATTATTTTACACTGCATAAACTTTAATCATAATTAATATTTTATTTTTTAACTAGTGTAATACACGGGTTTACTAAAGTTAGTAATATATAAATAAAATCAACAACTAATCAATTTTATTTTTTCAACTAATGACACGTGTCAACACCACATTCATTTTAATAATATTTTTCTCGCTCCTCTCTTCTATTAAATAACCACATTAAGTACTAATGATATTATCTATTTATTTTACATTATAATTAGTTTTTTAATAAATTAAGAAAGATAAATTTTTATTAATGTTATTTTTATATATATAGCTTTTTATACACAGATTTTTTTCTAATAAAATAAAATTATTTTTACGTAATATTTTAAAATTGGTTTTTAAAGTATTTTTTAATAAAACAAAAATAATTAAAATAGGGATTTATAGTAAGGAAATTAAAAAAAAACTTTAATGTTGTTTTAAAACAAAATGTCTAATTTATCTTTGAAAAAATAAAAAAAATTAAAAAATTCATATTATTGTTTTATTACTTATAACTATTACTTATACATAATTTCAATCATATCATGTTTTAATCTGTCATTTTATAATTAATAATTTTTATTCAATTTAATATTTTGTTTATTCAACCCATGTATTACACGGGTTTACTAAAGCTAGTACTTTGATAAACCATTAATTAAGTTTTTCAATAATTTCTGGAAAAAAAAATTAAAATATAGAATTGCATATTTTAAAAGGACAATCTAATTAAGACGAAATTTGAGCCAGCTTATTACCAAAATCAGGCCTGTAAACACGAACCGAATATTCAGTGTACCATTCGGCAAAAAGTTCATTTATTTTACGGATGAACACGGACAATGGTTTTTTATTTATTTAGTTAAACGAACGAACATTAATATTTGTCTTCTTCATTCATTTATGTCCATGAGCATTGGTTTATTTTTGTTTTAATTAGGTTGTTCACTTATATAGATTCATTTAATTTTTTTTATTTTTCATTGCAATTTAACTGTTTTATAAAAATAAAAGATCTCTCTCTACAAATATTTAATCAATTTAGTTTTTTTTTTTAGGTTGAACACAGTTCACCTTTACATTTAATTGATCTTATCTTCTAGTTTGTTTAGTTATCTCATTGAGTTTATGTTCTTAAACCGTTCGTTGATACTATCAACGAACGAACATAAACGAACTCGAACGCATTTATTTCCATAACGGACGAACACAAACAAAAAACTCTGTTCGTATAATTTGTGTCCGATCATGTCCGGTTAAAATTAAAGGAACGAAAAGAACATGCCTTATTTGGCTTCATTCCTTTCGGTTCATATACAAGAGTGATCAAAAGTATATTATATAATATAAGATAATTTAATTCAAATTTCATACAGGGTGGGAGGGCTCACCATTGTAAACTTCTCATTTTGCCACGAATTAGCCATGTAGAGATTTTAACTATGTAGTATTTGAGTTCTTACAATACATATGAATTGAAGTTGTATTAAGAGTAGGATGATGAGAGGTGTTGTGATGTGGCACTCGAAGGTTTAATACTTTGAAAATAACACTGAAAGGTGTTACAGGAAGCTTGTTACTTTACATATCTTGTACCTCATTTATTTTCTTTTCAATTAACCATGAATTTAAAATATGACAGTAACATAAATAATTGCTTTAGTAATCGTATAAAGCTTTTACAATCATATAATTTTGTTAATAGTGGGCTTTATTCATTGCAGTTTGCTTCTTGGTCCTTATGCCAATACTTTCAAATCATACATATAAGTGACTGTAATGGACTATCAAGTGTGATTCCATCTTGTGCAGCAGGAAAAATGCAAAAGCTTGAAGACTTGATTATAATGAGATGTAAATCTTTAACAGAGGTATTTCAAACCCAAGGGATCAATGACAACAACAATAGTGGTAGTGGTACTAACATTGATGAAGGTGATGGTAGTATGGATTCTACATATACAACAATGACCATTCCAAAACTAGAAAAATTTATGTGCCTCAACTGTCCAACCTCAAGACACTAAATATCACACAGTGTGACCTTTTGCGTCATGTTTTCACATTTTGTACACTTAAAAGCCTCGAGAAACTCGAAGAGTTAAAGGTACATAAATGCAAGGCAGTAAAAGTAATTGTGAAGGAAGAAAAAGGAGAGCAAACAACGACATCAAAGTTTGTGGTGTTTCCCCGTCTAAAGTCCCTTGAACTTTGTAGTTTACCTCAGCTTAATGGCTTTTTCTTAGGGATGAATAATTTTCAATGGCCTTCACTGGAAAAGGTTATGATAAGTGAATGCCCACAAATGATGGTGTTCACAACTCTTAAGTCAACAGCTCCAAAGCTTAAGTACATACATACAAGCGTAGGCAAACACAGACTTGAATGTGGCCTTAACTTTCATGTGGCAACAAACTTGCATAAGGTATGTTTCTAATTTATTCACTTAAACATATAAACAAACATACATAGTATATCCCACACATATAGTACTCACTATTTGTACATCTTGGAGGGGTATGGCGAAGGGAAGTCTTTCCGGATTCCTAAGTAAAAGACATGTCGCTTTCATTGAGACCCTTGACTCCTTCAAACATAAATGTGACACACACACACACATATGTGTATACATATGTATGTATGTATGTATGTATGTATGTATGTATGTATGTATGTATGTATGTATGTGTGTGTATATATATATACAGACACATATATATATACATATATATATACTATATATACATATATACATATATATTACATATACATATATATATACGTATATAGATACATATACATATATATATACATATATACATATAGATATATATACATATACATATAGATATACATATACATATACGTATAGATATACATATACATATACGTATAGATATACATATACATATACGTATAGATATATATATGTATACGTATAGATATATATTATATATATATATGTATACGTATATATATGTATATGTATATATATATATATATATGTATATATATATATCTATGTAATGTATATATATATATGTATATGTGTGTGTGTGTATATATATATATATAAAATAAGATAACATACAATACGATAACATGCATGCACAACTATATATAGAATGCAGTAAAATGGCTATCATGATGTAGCATACACAAAGCATACAAAACTACAACACACATTAAGGCTTGGCGGTATAGAACAAAGCAATCCAACCTTAATCCTAAAGAACCCAAAATTGTAGAAACAATCTAAGCTAAAAATATACTAAGGCATACAAGGGTGTAGACTCGCCTAGGTAGCAAAAGTGCTAAACCACCCCAAATATAAAAGTCTATAACCTTGGTCCTACGCTTCTACAAACTCATATCCTCGATAATATCCTTAGAAAGGTGTAAATATGTCAAACTCTTTTGAAGTCAACTTGGGTCTTACTATGCTCCTCCTTCTTTTTACAATAAGGTTTTTGTTAGGATCTCAGCCTCTAGTTTGATCAATTAGATTATATTCGCAGCGGATTTAGCATGAATATTAGCAATTAAAGCAAAAACATAAAGAATATTTCATGCAAACCAAAAGTAGAGAGAGAGAATAATTCTGCCTTAAAAGGAATAATATTCGTTTATTTCACATGTTTCGGCATGGAATACATTCAGGTCACTGCCCTTTTATAGGCAAATGACCCATACTGTTGTCAGATTCCACTGACATTAAACAATTATTTAACTAACTACTGATAGAACACAACTACTGAAGATGTCACAACAGCTGACATCTTCTTACAAAATTTCCTAAGTGTTCTACCTATTACAAGTACTAAAAAGGAAACTACTGAAAAGCTACAACGACTGAAGAACAAACTCTTCAGTCGTTTACAACTACTGAACTATAACAGCTGAAGAACAAACTCTTCAGCTGTTGTACAAACTACTGAAATGAAAAACATAAAACTACTGAAAGGAAAAATAAACCATCACAACAACTGAAGAAGACTTCTTCAGCTGTTGTGACAAACTCTGAACCTTCAGCACTTTGGTCTTCAGACTTTGGTCTTCAGATGATTCATCAGCTGATGACTTCAGTAGTTGTCATCAGCTGATGTCTTCAGTCGTTGTCTTCAGACTTTGTGCATCAGCAGTTGTTCATCAGTTCTTCAGACTTTGATCTTCAGCACTTGTCTTCAGTACTTGAAGTCTTCAGTACTTGTGTTTATCAGTACTTTAGACTTCAGTACTTATCTTCAGTACTTTGGGATCTTCAGCTGTTGTACTTCAGTTCTTTGAACTTCAGCTGTTGATTCTTCAGACTTTGTCAGAACAGCTGATGGGAGTCTTCAGCAGTTGTTGTGATGTCATGTGGGACTTAGAGGTTTTCCTGATCTTGGCTCATTGGTTCTTTGGTCCAACAAACTCCCCCTGAACCAATGCAGCCAAAACCTCTAATTATTTGTTGTCCTACTTATTGTTGGCATAAAGATTGGTCTATTTCCTTCTGGATCAGATCAGAAGTTGACCCTGATAAGCACTGGCCTGGGAGAAGGTTTCTGGTATTTGTTTGGCTGAGTATGGATGGGAGCTCTGTTTTGGGGAATTGGACACAGCGCTGTTATCCCATCCATGAAACCTACCTCCCATGTACTAGCCTGTAGGATTCTCTGGTGTAGGCTCGGACAAAGATCATTTGTTCTTCTTTGGTCATGCCTTCAGCCCCACCATCGAACAATCCTTCACGGACGTACATCTCTGAGACAAACTTGACCTGTTTGCCATTCTTGAGCTCAACTGTTGTGATTTGCTTATATGCAAATTCATCTGGATGTCTCCCTTCTAGCAACAAGTTGAGCTCATCTTTGCGGAAGTTCTCAAGCTTCTTATAAACTAAGCCTTTCCTCACCATTCTATTCTCCAACATCATTTCAGGAGGTTTCTTAGATTTATAAGCTTTCTCGAACTCATCCACAATTTCCCAGGGTGTTACTACAAGAGCCACTGTGATTACTTCATCTACAATCCTCTTCATCTGGCTCTTGTACCTCACAGGAATATCTTTCTTTGTGATCCTGTGAGCCACCCTAGGATCAGGCCAAGTCCTCACTCTCTCTTTGTTATATTGGAAGGTTTGTTTGAGAGTGAAGAGTCTCAGAGCTTCTTTCTTCATATTCATGATAGAGGTAGAGGCAGCATATGCTTGGCCAATTGACTTAAGCATTTCAGCATCATGAAGCTGCTGTTGTGCCTCTTCCTCTATCTTTACCCTCACAGTGTCCATCTGTGAGGTGGGAGTGATGGTTTGGGATTTGGCTTTTGGTAGAGGGATGACTGCTGAAAGAGGCAGTCTATCCTCCTCATCCTCCTCTTCTTCTTCTTCTTGCAGCCTCAACACCCTTCTCTTCTTCTTCAAGGGTGGATCATTGGCTGCGGGTTTTGATGGTGAAGGGGTTGGTTTAGTGGGTTGTGGTTGGGTTGTTGGTATGGGAATGTTGGCAGGCACTGCTAGTAACCTAGAGATAAGGGCTGGTTTGGTCTGTTTTACTAGCAGTGTCCTGTTCCCAGCACCTGCTTCAGAGAGGGCCTCAGCGACCAGTCCTTAGTGAAATCACCAGCCGAACAGATCTTGGTGGTTATTACCAAGAGTCTGTCCCTGGTCCATGCCTTGACATCAAGGACTGGCCTGCCCAGGTACTTCGAAGTGAACCTACTCATAGCCTCAAGTTTCTTTCTTTCCTCTTGGCTATAAGTAGTCCATCGGTACTCAATCTCTCTTCTCTCCATATTCCTGATCTCTTGATCTAGCAAGGCAGTGTCCTTGTCAAAGCCTTGCCTGAACAGCTGTTCAATGACAGAGTCCATTGAACGGCTATGCTCAGCATCAGCCTCCTTGACAAGGGCTGCTAGATCAGGATCAGCACTCTCCCTCACCTCTCCTCTCTTCTCTCCTTTCTTTTGATAAGTGACACTGAAATCCTTTTGGATTCCAGTCACTTCTTTTTCAGCTCTCTCCTCCTCCCCTCCCCTTCCCCTTGGGCTCCTGAACTTCTCCCTCTCAGTCACCTCCTTTCTACCTACTTCTAACTCCTCCTCTCCCCTCTTCCTCTTAACTTGCACTGAGGTCTCCCCCTTTTTGGGTGCATTGGTTGGGGTTTGACTCTCAGCAAGTGCTTTAGCAACAGCAACCTCCACCAGAGGTTGGATATGTGTGGGAAGCCTCTCATCAATGGTTTTCATCACAATTTCTGTGATTATGGGTGTGTGAGAGGCAGGGATTTCTGAAGGATAGCATCTAGCTGCTCAGGGGGGTTCTGGCCCTGAGAGCTAGTGCCAGAAGCAGGGGCTGGTGGCTGAGTTTGTGGGAGTGGCTCAGTGTATGTGAGACCTTCAGGTGAAGGTGCCATCTGTGGGTTGGTGGTGGCAGATGGACTTCTATCTTGAGTCATTTGAGCAAGCAGCTCTTTGAGTCTGCTTATCTCATCCTCTAAGATAGTGTTGTGAGCAACTATATCATAGAAGAAGCTCAGGTCATCATCAGTATTAACTGAATCACCTGACCTCCTGACAATGTCAGGATGTACATGCTCTGAGTGTGGCTCAGTAATAGCATGTGCCCCTTGTTCATGGTACTGGGGACTTCCAGCCTCCGGATTGGATCCATCATTGGCAGTTGCCTCTGGTGAGGTCTTATTGCTTGTACCAGCTTCACCCTGCTCATGTGCTGATGCAGGGGAAGTGGCAGCCTCACCAGATTGTCCTATCTCCCTAGCCACACTGGGAGATTGGACTTGTGATTCTCTGTGCTGTGGGCTCCCACCGGCACTAGTATCCACCCCCTCTTCGGTTGGAGTCTCCCCAGTTGTAATAGGTTTCTGGGGAGAGGGTGGAGTGCTCAGGTGGGTCAACACTTTGGCAATTATTAGGGTTGGACTTTGTGGGGCAGCTTCTGTGGGAGATGGGCTAGAAGTAGAGTGCACATGGGGAGGATTGTGCATTTCAATGGCAGTCTCCTCAAGTGAGAAAGACCCCAGATGTGTAGGTGCCCCAGTTGTGGTTGCATCAGGCTCCTGTTGAGAGGAAACCTGTGCGGTTGAGGTGGGTGGAGTCATGGTAGCTGCTGGGAGAATCGAACCAGCAGCCACATCCTGCCTTTATGTTGCAGGGGCATCCTCAGGGGACTCATTTCCCTGAGTAGCCGTTTTGGGCTTCTTGGCTTTTGGCTTGGTGGGGACTTTGGATTTGGAGGTGGAGGCTGTGGGTTCCTGCTGCGTGGGTTTTCGCAGCCGGCCAGCCTGTTTGAGTGTGTGGTCGGTGTTGTGCCTGGAGTATACCTCGGCTAGAACAGCCATGGCAAGGACTCCAGTGCCAACAAGTCCCTCAGCTTGAAGCTGGCTTTGGATGATGGCCATTATAAACCAAGGATACAAGATCCAACGGTTAGAAATGGGTTTTGTGGCCATATCCCTGAGTTCCCAAAATATAATATCAGTAAAGTTTAGGGGTTGTTTCTCGAGGATAGAATACAATACCTGTTGCCACCTTGTTGACATCTGGTCCCATGAAGAAGTTTTGGGAGCCAGACACACATTCACCATGTGGAAGATCAGTCGTTGGGGATCTGGGAAGTGTTTCTTCAACAAGGTGGTGGCAGAGAGGTCGCCCTGATAGTCGTTTGCAGTGAAGCATAGATCGAGGGCGCCTTTGGGGTAAGAGGTTGGGTAGGTGGCATCCTCCAGCTTTATGGTTTCTCGAAGAGTAGCTGGAGTAATAACCACTGGGTGGTTGTTGACGGAGGACCGGAGAGAGACCTCGCCATTATTCTCTCCGGTTTGGACGGTGATATTCATCCAGAACTCCGCCAAGGAGTCGTTGTATATGGTGGGGTTGAGGAGGAATGCCGTCTGGTATTGTGAGTCGGTCATCAGATCGACGGCATTATGAAACTTGGCCCAGAATGGCGGTTTGGTGAGATGAGCGACACAGTTGTGTCGAGGTTTGAGTTGCATGGCCGCCATTAATGGTGTATGGGAATTTCAGAGGTTTTTGAAAAGTTAGGTCAAGTGAGAATGAAAAGCTCTGAAGGTTGGGTATTTATAGGGTATGGCAAAGGCTGAAAGAAAACTACTGAAGGTTTGGTGTTAGTTATCAGTTGTTGAAACTACTGATGATGTGGTTTTAACCTTCAGTGGTTGTAACATCTGAGGACTTGGTGTTAGTCTTCAGTAGATGAAACTACTGAAACCTTGGTTTTGTCCTTCAGATGTTGTAAACGGCTGAAGACTTGTTGTTAGTCTTCAGTAGTTATAAACTACTGAAGGCCTAGTTTTCGTCTTCAGACGTTGTAACGACTGAAGAGTTGGTGTTAGCCTTCAGTAGTTGTGAACTACTGATATCAGTAGTTGTGAACTACTGAAGACATGGTATTGCTTCAGTTGTTGTAAACAACTGAGGACTTGGTGTTAGTCATCAGTAGTTGTGAAACTACTGAAGACATGGTTTTGTCCTTCAGTTGTTTGGGTATGAAACAGCAGCTGTTGGTATCAGCTGAAGAGTAAAATTACTCATCAGTTGTTTCCGTCAAATCAGTTGTTTCATGCTGACCTCCACATTTACTCATCAGCTCTTTGGCTGACTTTCAGATGTTTCATTGACCCTTCAGCTCTTGTGAGTATTTATGCCTTCAGCTCTTGTGATCAGATGTTCACAAGTGCTGATGAAATACTCCAGAGCTGGTGAACAAATTTTGTCTTCAGTACTTGTGTAAATTACTCATCAGTACTTGTGAACAAAATTTGTTCTTCAGTACTTATTTGTTTGAAAATAATACATCAGTAGTTGTAATCCACCTCACTACATCAGTTGTTTTTAACAAATAATGTAAATCAGTACTTTGAAGCCTTTTAGTCTTCAGTAGTTGTGAAAATGCTGAAGACTAAATTACTCATCAGTACTTATATTTGACCTTTGCACACTAATGCTCATCAGTACTTGTGAACTGAGAACATCAGTATTGGTCAAATTACTCGAGCTGCAGCATACCAAGCCTTAGTACCAAGTTTTGAAATGTGGCACTATCTAAAGGCTTAGTAAATATATCTGCAAGCTCATCAGCACTAGGCACAAACGTTGGATCAATCAGACCTTTTTCATAGCAATCCCTAATAAAATGATGTCTGATCTCTATATGTTTGGTCCTAGAGTGTTGGACTGGATTTTTGACAATGCAAAGAGCTGAAGCACTATCCATTAATAAGGAGTCTTAGTCTCTGTAATGCCATAATCCAAGAGTTGGTTCTGAAGCCAGAGTATCTGAGATGTACAACTTGCAGCAGCAATGTACTCAGCTTCAGCAGTGGATGTAGCAATTGATGTTTGTTTCTTACTCTGCCAAGAAACTAAACAATTGCCTAGGAATTGGCAACCACCAGAAGTGGATTTTCTGGTGACTTTGCATCCTGCATAGTCACTATCAGAGAAAGCAACTAATTTGCAAGAATGCCCAGTTGAGTACCAAAGACCTAGTGATTGGGTACCTTGCAGATATCTAAAGATCCTTTTGACTGCAATCAAATGGGATTCTTTAGGTGCAGCCTGAAATCTAGCACAAACACATGTTGCAAACATGATGTCTGGTCTAGAAGCTGTAAGGTACATCAAGGACCCAACCATACATCTGTAAAGGGTTTCATCAACCGCTTTACCTTTCTGATCTACATCTAGTTGTGTGATGCTGCTCATGGGAGTAGAACAGGGCTTACAGGTTTATAAATCAAACTTATTCAACAACTCTTTGGTGTATTTGGACTGATGGATGAAAATTCCATCATCCCTTTGTTTGATTTGCAAACCTAGAAAGAACTGTAATTCCCCCATAGCACTCATTTCAAACTTTTGCTTCATGAGCATTGTAAATTCATCACACAACTTTATATCAGAGGATGCAAAGATGATGTCATCTACATAAATTTGAACAAGGAGCTTATGTTGTCCCACAGTCTTGATGAATAAGGTTTTATCAATGGTGCCTCTAGTGAACTTGTTCTCTAAAAGAAAAGTTGAGAGTGTCTCGTACCAAGCTCTAGGAGCTTGCTTCAGCCCATAAAGAGCCTTATCAAGCTTGTACACCCAATCAGGATGTTTGTTGTCCTCAAAGCCTGGTGGTTGACACACATAAACTTCTTCTTTATTTTTCCATATAAGAAGACACTTTTGACATCCATTTGATAAACCTTAAGACTGTGAAATGCAGCATAAGCTAAGAACAGTCTGATTGCTTCCAGTCTTGCCACAGGAGCAAAGGTCTCATCATAATCGATGCCTTCCTCTTGTGCAAATCCTTGGACAACCAGCCTGGCCTTGTTCTTAACAATTTGGCCCTTATCATCTGTTTTGTTCCTGAATACCCATTTGGTGCCTATTGCACACTTCCCTTGGGGTAAAGGAACAAGCTCCCACACTTGCTGTTTCTTGAACTGAAGAAGCTCAAGCTGCATTGCTTCAACCCATCCATTGTCTCTTAAAGCTACATGATAGTTCTTTGGCTCTTGCTGACTGATGAAGAGAGCATAGAAGCAGAAATTGGACAATTGACTCCTGGTTGAAACTCCAGCATTGATATCACCAATGATTTGAGATGTGGGGTGATTCTTCAGCTCTTGATAAACTATAATGTCAGTGCAAGTGTTTGTAGGACTTTCAGCAGCAACAAATGGTGATGGAGATTCTTGAAACCATGTAGGAGATGGCAGCTCAAATGAAGTTGAGCTTGCAGAAATCTCATCAGCATTTGTTGTGGATGGGGCTGCTGAAGCTACAGGAGCATCAGGTTTAGTGAACTCAGGTAGGTTGTCACTAAACCTGAAGAGGTGAGTACTGACTACATCATCATCAGTACCATCAGGTGGAGAACTATTGACAGGCTCAACAGCTGGAGGCTGATAAGGAACATATTGCAGTATGTCCAGATTAAACAACTCCACAGGCTTTTGTGGAATCTTGTCCTTTGGAGATTCATTGAACTTAACATGCAGAGTTTCTTCAACCACTTTTGTCCTACAGTTGAAGACTCTGTATGCCTTGCAAGTTGATGAATAACCAACAAAATACCCTGCATCCACCTTACTAGCAAATTTCTGGAGTGGGTTGCTAGTGTTGAGAATAAAACATGGACACCCAAAGGCTCTAAAGAATGAAATTAGAGGAGCCAAATGATGAAGAATTTCATAAGGAGTCTTCATCAACCTCTTATTCACTAAAGTTCTATTTTGTACATAGCAAGCTGTATTGACAGCTTCAGCCCAAAAGGTCAGTGGCAAACCTGAGTCAGCCAACATTGACCTTGCTGCTTCGATGAGAGTCCTGTTCTTTCTCTCCACCACTCCATTCTGCTCAGGAGTTCTAGGAATACTAAACTGCCTCTTAATTCCCTTGAACAGGTAGAAGTCATCAAGTGTGTGGTTTCTAAATTCTATTCCATTGTCACTCCTCACACACTTGACCTGTAGGGAATACTGCTTTTCTACAAATAACACAAAGTTCATGATAGTCTTGGCTGCTTCATCCTTAGAGTGCAAGAAGAAAGTCCATACATACCTGGAATAATCATCCACAATTACCAGGCAGTATTTCTTCTTTGCCATGCTCATCACTCTGACAGGACCAAAGAGATCCATGTGTAGGAGCTGCAAGCAGGCAGTGGACTTTGGTTCTTCTATTGAAGGGAATGAAACTTGTGTTGTTTTCCTTTTAAGCAAGCAGTGCAGTTGTCTTCACACTTGAACTCCTTCAAAGGCAATCCTCTTACTAAACCATGGCTTATCAACTGATTCATGTTCTTGAAATTAACATGCCCCAGCCTTCTATGCCATAGAGTAGACTCTTGAGAAGATGCCTTGGAGAATAGGCAAGGATGGCCTTTTAGATCTATCTTTTTGGAAAGATCTAAGGCATACACTCTTCCTGTCCTGTTGGCCTTCAGGAGAGTGTATTCATCCAACACCTTGTCAATCAAATTTAGAACTTTGGATGACAGAATCCGACAGTTCTGGCTTGTGAAAAGGGCAACATGGCCTTTATCACACATTTGACTGACACTCAAGAGGTTGTACTTGAGATTCTCCACATGGTTAACATCATCAAACCTTATTTCCCCATTGGAAACAAAGCCTTTTCCGATAATGTAACCCTTTGCATCATTGCCAAAGGAGACAAATCCCTTCTTTCTTTGAGAGTAGTCATTAAGAAGGGAGCTGCTTCCTGTCATGTGCATAGATCCTCCACTGTCTACATACCAGATGCTCTTTTGGCATGTTGAAGAACCCTTCAATCATAACCACACGTTAGTTAGTTTTAGAGACCCAAACCTGTTTGGTTTTGGGTCTGTTCTCAACTATAGGTGCAACACTAACAGGTGTTATGTGTAACAGCCTGAGGTGAAGAAGATTGTGTAGAAGAGGAACCCTTTGGCTTGGACTTCCTTTTCTGTGGTCTCAACACAGGAGCATCTAAATGGTTGACTCTTCCCATTAGATGCTGAACCATCATCACTAATTGTGTCTGACTTTGTGATAAAGCTTTCAGCTCTTCAGACACACTGGAGTTTGCTGATGATGGATTCCTATGTTGTACCATCTTTTCAGAGCAACCTCAGCTGTTGCCTGAGTATTCCCTACTTTCTTTTTAGATTTAGCTTTGGGCTTAGGGATTTCAGGCTTTGATGTTGCTAGTACAAACTTGGTTTCAAACTCATTTTTCATTTTCTTTATTTGCTCTTTAATTTCCTCCTGTTGTTTGAGTTTGGAACCCCTTTTGTACCAGCAATCATCAGTAAGATGATTGAACAAGCCACATATCTCACATGGCTTCTTCTTCATCTTGTGTTGATCATCAACCAAAGAAGATGAAACTACTGAAGACTGTTCTTCAGCTGTTTTTATCAGTACTAGCAGTTTTCTTCCCTTTAGTACCTGCTTTCCTGACCTCTTCTTTAGTTGTCTTCAAACCTTTTCTACTGTCAGTTTTCTTCTCTTCAGTGCTGGCTGTAGTTGAGGTTTGAACTTCAAGTGTTATCACTTGCTCTCTAGTACTTTCAGTACTTCTAGAGACAACACCTGAGTTGATCAACTTTTTGATCATGTGACAGTCAGCATTGAACCATCAGCTCTTGTAGCATCTGCTGATTGGTTGCTGACTTCTATCTCTGATGATGTTGAATCAGAAGATAGTAGGTCACATGATGAGAAGGATTGGTTATTGCTCTCTCCATCAGATTCAACTTCTACTCTTGAAGTGAAATCTGTAGGAGGAGCAGTGTGATTATAACCAATCCCAAACTTCACATTGGAAGCTGATTGCTTCTTAAGAAGCATTTCAAAACCCTTGCATGATTGCACCCATCGATCACACTCTACTTGGGTGTTTGCAAGAGTTTTTTTGAGGTCTCTGTACTTCTCTAGAAGTACATCTTCCCTAGCTTTACCATCTTTGATTTGGCATTTAAGCTTGTAAATCTCATCATTTTTCTCTTTTAGTACAACCTCAAAATCAGCTTTTCTTTTGGAAATAGTGTGCTCTAGCTCAAGATTTTTATCTATTAAAGCTACATTTGCTTCTCTAATAGAAGCAAATGCTGCTATGCATGATTCAGAACAAAGCTTGGCTTTGGCCTCAGATGATACCTGTGATGAGGCATTGGATGATGACCCCTCAGCAGACTCAAGAGCCATCAGAGCAAGATTTCCAAAAGGACTATCACCACCATGTTGACCAGCACCTTGGAGTAGTTGTTCCTGACCAGATAGATCATCTGTAGACTACTCCAGTCAACAACTCCTGGGGTGAAGAAGCTGTGTTGTTGAGGTTGTGTTTGATGATGAGATGGGGAAGATTGAGGCTCAGGAAGAGCCTGTGGTGGTTGAGCTGAAGGTGCTTGAGTTTGACTGGACTGAGGCACATAGTAGCAGGGGTATGAGTATGGCATATACCCTTGAGGCACAAAATAAGCAGGTGATGCCTGTGCTTGTGATGGATGACCAGAACTGGAGGAAGGTTGCCCTCTGTGCTGTGAGCTATTGCTTGGAAAAGTCACAAAGGGTGCAGAGGAGTTAGATCCAGATGATCTACACTCTCTAGCAAAGTGTCCAAGCCTTTGGCACTTGTGACACCTCAACTTGCTCTTGTCAAAACCAACTTTGGTTTTGCCAGAGAGACCAGGGAATTTCCTGCCAGTTCTTTTGTAGAACTTTTGAGATCTGATATTGATCATTGCCATTTGGCTCAAAATATCCATATCTTCCAGATCATCATCTGGAATGCCCTTCAAATCCTCCATCAAGAAGCACACAGTTATCACTGCAGCCTCCTGAACTACTACCTACACCAACAAAAGCTTGTTCTGAGTTGGTAGAGAAATCAATATGCTCATCATAAGAACTTTCTGATGAAGCATATTATGACTCCTGACTTATCAAGGCAGCATTCCTTGAACAAAGTCATCAGCGAGCTTCCAGAGGTGGACAACTTCCTCTTTTGCTCTATCTCTCTCTCAAAGGTGAGCAGTTTCCATGAAGTTGGGTGAGAGATAGAGTTTCCAGATTTGCACTGGAGCGTAGGACAATGGTATAAGTGTCCCATCTCTCAGGCAGTGATCTGAGGAACCTGTTGTTCATCTGGCTGTTGGAGTACTCTTGTTTGACCATCTTCAGCTCAGAAATCAAACAAGAGAACTGCTCAAACTGCTGGGTCAGAGTCTCACCCTTTCTATATAAGAATGTCTCATATTTTTGGGCGAGGATTTCCCTATTGTTTGCTAAGACCGAATCAGTTCCTCTAAATTGTTCCTTTAGAGCAACCCATAGGTCATGAGCAGTTTCATGATGCAAGAGCCCTGAGTAAATCTCATTTGGAATAGCCATGGCTAAAATTCCATGGGCTCTAGCATCAATCTCGAACAGCTTTAGATCTTCGTCCGAATATTGTTCAGGTTTCTTTGGAACCTGTTCATTAGATTCAGGGACGCTCACCATAGGCTTGTATGGTCCATGCACCACTGACTTCCAACAACCAGCACTGTTAACAGACAAGTGGTGAAGCATACGTCTTTGCCATATGTTGTACTCATTCCTCACAAGCATCGGTGGCTTGGTTGAGGAACCAGTATTGTGAGGATCGTTTGTTGGTGTAGTCATCTCAGTTATTAGTCAAACTCAAGTTTAAACAAAACAAATGTAGCTCAAAACCACCAAGAGAACCTCAAGTTTTTGGCCAGAAACAGCAGAATCTCTCTCTCTACAGCTAATTCTTGCAAATTGCTAATTCGATCAAACTTAGAGATCAAAAGAACAGTTTCAAATGATCAATAGTGAAATCGATCAATGATTAACCTGCTCTGATACCATTTGTTAGGATCTCAGCCTCTAGTTTGATCAATTAGATTATATTCGCAGCGGATTTAGCATGAATATTAGCAATTAAAGCAAGAATATAAAGAATATTGCATGCAAACCAAAAGTAGAGAGAGAGAATAATTCTGCCTTAAAAGGAATAATATTCGTTTATTTCACATGTTTCGGCATGGAATACATTCAGGTCACTGCCCTTTTATAGGCAAATGACCCATACTGTTGTCAGATTCCACTGACATTAAACAATTATTTAACTAACTACTGATAGAACACAACTACTGAAGATGTCACAACAGCTGACATCTTCTTACAAAATTTCCTAAGTGTTCTACCTATTACAAGTACTGAAAAGGAAACTACTGAAAAGCTACAACGACTGAAGAACAAACTCTTCAGTCGTTACAACTACTGAACTATAACAGCTGAAGAACAAACTCTTCAGCTGTTGTACAAACTACTGAAATGAAAAACATAAAACAGCTGAAAGGAAAAATAAACCATCACAACAACTCTTCAGCTGTTGTGACAAACTCTGAACCTTCAGCACTTTGGTCTTCAGACTTTGTCTTCAGATGATTCATCAGCTGATGACTTTAGTAGTTGTCATCAGCTGATGTCTTCAGTCGTTGTCTTCAGACTTTGGCATCAGCAGTTGTTCATCAGTTCTTCAGTTCTTCAGACTTTGATCTTCAGCACTTGTCTTCAGTAGAAGTCTTCAGTACTTGTGTTTATCAGTACTCTAACCTTCAGTACTTGGTCTTCAGACTTTGGTCTTCAGATGATTCATCAGCTGTTGACTTTAACTTTGTCAGAACAGCTGATGGGAGTCTTCAGTTGTTGTTGTCATGTGGGACAGGTTTTCCTGATCTTGGCTCATTGGTTCTTTTGGTCCAACAGTTTTCTATGGCGCATTCATATGGCTCATCTTCTTCCATGTTTAAATTTTCTTCACTAGTTTCTCTCAAGAAACCACTTTCATTATCTTGCCCATCCTTGTGTGTCCACACATCCAGCTTAGCTTGCATTTCTACCACCTCTAGTTCTCACCCATGTCACTTCTTGGTGGCCTAGGAATCGGTTCCATTTAACATAAATTGGTTGAACTACAATCTCTAGAATTTCCCCATTAAACTTGCTGGCAGTGGCGGATCCAGAACTTTTGGTCAGTGGGGCTAAAGAATGGACCTTCAAGACGGGTCAAATACACCACTAAATGATCTATTTAAAACGGATCAAATAAAGATAGTTTATTAGCTAATTTCTAACAGCGATAAAAAAAAGTCACATTTTGCATTAGGCTCCTACAATACCCTTAGTTTGAATAGTTAAAAGCTCATACTTTTTAGATGTAGTAAAAGTATTACAACTATCCACTGTCTGGAGACTTAACATGGGATAATTTGACCGATCAACCCAACTAAAACAATGAAACACCATGAAAGTATTCCTTAAAATTATGCCAACCAACCAAGCTAAAATAATAAAACACCAAGATAGAAAGCAATTAGCCAATAAACGTTTACGAGCGAATCTAAACCCTAAAAGACTACTCGACTACGAAAATTACAAATGCCAAAATTTAATTTTAAATAGATAAATTGTAAAATTAATTAAATTAACTAGTGTGTTTCATTGATGTTTCGGATTAGAAACCACTTAATTGATGGGGTGCCAATGGGCTTCAACAGGCCTAAATTACAAATAAAATGAAAATATAATTCAAGTAACAGTGCCTCAACATGAGATGGGTGCCTTTTTTTCTAAATAAGATGGATGCCTATTTCAATATATAAGAATTTTTTTTTGATAATTCATACGCATGTGAGTGGGTGCCTTGGCCCCCTTAACCCTCAAGTATATCTGCCCTTAAGTGGTAATTGGGTTTTGTTAACTGAGCTTGATGTATTGAAACTTAAATGAGTATGGACTTAATAGTAAATGGTTTAATTTAAACTAGAATTATCCTACAAAGTTTTTTAACGGAGTTATCATCCAAACTAATTTATTTATATTTGTTAATTATTTTATGGAGGTCGGTTTTAAAATTATTATGTCAGTATTAAAATTTCTTAAGGTCTGTGTCAACATTTCTTTGGGGTTGACTCAAAGTTTTATAGGGGTAGGCGCCAAATTTTCATGAAGTCGATCATGATTTGATTTTCTATATATAGCATTAGAGCATTCAAAGTAGGTGCCCATTTTAATGTGAGTGTGTGTCCTATACTATGAGGGATAGTTATAAGTGGTTGTGAATGAAAGATAGAAAAAATTTATGGGGATTGTATCGTGATTCCCCATATTTAGAGAAACACGGTACAACCCCTATAAATTTTTAATATTTTTAAAATGGTTGTTAGTAGAGGTGAGAGAAAATGTAACAATAAATATATAAAAATAACTAAAAAAGAGAGTAAAAAAATTGTTTTTAATGAAAATATATAGATGGAGATGTGGATGCTAGTTTAGAAGCGGGCGACCCTCACCCGAACATTGGGTCCGCCACATTCATTTTAATAAAATTTTTATCTATCTATTATAATAAAAGAGTAACTTGAATGACACGTGTCACCACCACAATTCTTTTCACCAAAATTTTCCCGCCTCTCTCTCCTATTAAATATTACCCTAATTAATAATAATATTAT
Source organism: Flaveria linearis (assembly GCA_024085815.1). Taxonomy (NCBI): domain Eukaryota; kingdom Viridiplantae; phylum Streptophyta; class Magnoliopsida; order Asterales; family Asteraceae; genus Flaveria; species Flaveria linearis. The sequence continues at coordinate 55,637,977 of CM044015.1, read as the reverse complement.
TTAATATCTTTTTAGATTAAATTTTTTATAAATTAAGAAAAATATTTGTTATTAATGTTATTTCAAAATAAATAAATTTTTATAAGTAATATTTTTTTCTAAAATATCAAACTTTGTTAAAAATATGATATATTATAAAATTACTATTTTTAAAAAATAAATTATTTAAAAATAAAAAATAATTTAGTTTAGGAGTTATGATAATAAAATTTTTTAAAAAATGATATTTTTATACGATTTGTTTTAAAACAAAATATTATTTTTAAAAAAATTAAAACAAAGTTATAAAATGTTGATATCGCTGTTTTATTACTTATAGTGCTTACTTATATGTAATTTCAGTCATATAATATTTAAAATATCATTTTATTTTCCATAAGTTTTATTATATTAATATTTTATTTATTCAACCCGTGTAATACACGGGTTTTCTAAAACTAGTATCTATATATAATACTAAAAGAGTAAATTGGGTGGACACTTGTCACATTCCTATGCTCACTGAGTTTTTTTTTCCCACCTCTCTTCCTCTTAAATGGTTACCTAAATTAACGTTAAATAATTTTAATTCTTTTAAGATTAAAAATATTTATTAATAAATTAAGAAAAGATATCTTTTTATTAATGTTATTTCTAAAAAATAAATTTTTATAAAATAAGAGTTTTTCTAAAACATCAAACATTTTTAAAAATATGAAATATCTTAAAATTGATGTTTTTAAAAATTAAACTTCTTTATAAAATAAAGATAATTAAAATTAGGAGTTATAATAAGAAACTTTTAAAAATGATATTTTTAATACTGTTTGTTTGGAAAAAATGATTAAATTTTTTTTCCCTAAAATTATTACTTATAATTATTACGCGTATGTAATTTTAACCATTTCTTATTTTAAAATATCATTTACACTGCATAAACTTTAATCATAATTATTTTATTTTTTAACTAGTGTAATACACGGATTTACTAAAGTTAGTAATATATAAATAACAATCAACAACTAATCAATTTTATTTTTTCAACCTGTATAATATATTTAGTTTTATTTATTATGTTATTTTATTTTAATAATTAACACTCCACATCCCGTGTAATACACGGGTAACTAAAGCTAGTTAGTATATATTTGACTAAAAGGGTCGTTTGAAATAACACGATACGGTCATGTATATATTAATCTGCATTAATTTTAGTTTGAGTATTAAAGGGTTTGATTAAGTTCAAATTTGTTTTCATTTTTAAAGTTTGAGTTTCTTTTTATATCTTTATCATATTCAATAAGAAGAACATGGAAACGCCAAATTAAAAGGCTTTCTAAAAATTTTATATACAAATATTCTGACTTGAATTATAAATTGTTTTGATATCTAAAGTTGAGAGTTTTTATTAAGAAAGAAGTATGTTTTCAATATATTCAAAAACAAGAGTCACGAGACGGGATGCCAGAGAAATAAAATAACTTTTTAACCCATCTCATGTGATATATATGATGGGCTTAACAACCGCCGGTTGACGACCGTTTATATCAGAAATTAATTAAACGATGTTTAAAAATATAAAAATATAGGTTACCGGCCTAATACAGATGGTTTTAAAACTAGTGGTTTTTGTTGCGAATGGCCAGTGTGTTTTGAAACTAACGAAAATTATACTATATTATATTCGATCCACTAGTTTTGAACGCGTGTTTACGGTGACTTGATTTTGAACAAAATTTATATCAAAACATAGATAAAATTAATCACCGCATCCGTTATTCGTAATTTAGAGAACATTAAGTTGTTGTGTAAAAAATTATAAAAATATATTATATTTGGCAAAGATTAGTTTCATATAAAACTTATATTAAAACGTAGATAAAATAAACACGTTACAAAGGTGTATTTGGAAATTTGTAAAACATTAAATTTCAAAAATTATAAGACAAAAATAAATATGGTTAAAAGTAATAATAGTTGTAAAATAAGGGAAGAGTTATAGTAAAAAAAGTGTTTAATCTAAAAACTTAAAAAGGATTGTAGAATGACACGTGTTCTATTGCTTTTAAGATGAGTACATTTTAATCATTGTGTTAAATGCGTAAGCTCATTGTTTTTATACATTTACTGTGTCAAATATCTTTTCATTGTGTCATATATTTTACATCATTGCTATATGTATTAATTTTTGTGTTTTACATTTATATCATCTTGTGTTATTTTTATTATTGTTTTTATAGATTATATAAACTTGTTATCTATCATTGTGTTTTACAATTAGAAATGCATAATGAAATACTTACACCAATAAATTTTTCAAAACCCATAGCGTTAAAGATAACACAATGTATTATTTATGTTATTATTTTTAATATATTATATAAGCTTGTTATCTATTATTGTATTTTAATATTAGAAATACAATGATTTTATTTCATCAATGTATTATTCAAAACTCATACTGTTTAAGATACATAATGATTTATTTCATCATTATATATATATATTTTAAATTTATTATTTTAAAAAACATAATAGTATTTAGAAAAACATTATAATTAAGAAAAAGACATAATAAATTGCACTAAAAACAGAGCAATAAGATATGAACTTAAAAGGGTTATTTGATTTGCTATTGATTGCGACAAAAATTTACAAGTGGACTGCACTAAAAATTTTACTACTTGGATGGCTTATCTTTTCTCTCTAATGAGGTAGAGATCGCTAACTTCTCTAAATAATCCAAGTAGGATTCGACCCTTTTTTTTTCACTAACTTGATAAAGATCACTGTTTATAAGTATATCTAAGGGGCTATTTTATTTGTTCTAACCCGATCAAAATGTCTGATCCACTGACTCGGTCAAACATTTTGATCGATCAACGTGTTTGATTTTCACTCTTTCGCGTCTGACCCGGTCCGACACCACTGACCCATGCATATTTTTCCCCTTACCCGATCAGTTTTGAAACAACTCTTACCCGGTCACCACCTTCTGACCGAGTAATGGATTTCATACAGCCCCTAAGATTTTGGTTACGAATGTTACTATTTTTGTTCTAACCTTTTGATCTTGATCTTTGAAAGATCATGAAATGCATCCAAGTATAGATCTTCGATAATATATGATATATATGATATTTTATATTCTGGTTTTTCAAAAGGATTTATGCAAAGAGTAAAATACCAAAAATGGATATCAAGATGTGTAGGTCCGAGCCTGCTAGGTCGTGAGATTCAAATGATCAATACCTTTAAGTATGTTAATACGTTGGAAGACTTTTCTTAAGGATTTTTTTAAGAAAGATTATTCCATCCAAAGTGTACTTACATATTTTATAAAGATTTGACATGTTCATAGATTTTAATTTGTTTTTATAAAACTATAAAAATTAGTCAACTTTTGAATTTATTTAAAATAGTATACATACTTTTAAATTTGTTTTATAAAAATCCGCTTCCATAATTAAAAATTAAATTTAAACATTAAGAATGTCCAAACATTGTGCGTAAGATCTACGACGAAGTTGTCTATGGGTCGCATTTTACTATTAGAAAACAGTCACATTTGCTATGGAAATTTGTGACTGATTATCTAACAAACTATTTTTGTCGCAAATGCGTAGCAAATTCTGTTCTCCTACGCATTAGCGACGGAAAAACGCATATCAGTTTTTTTTGTTGTAACTTTGTAAAATAGTAATCAAGTTTAGATTGTTTTAATTAGGTCACTCATAAAGTTTTTTGTTCCATTCAGGTCACTTATAAATTTTTCGTCCCAATCAGATCACTAAAGTTTCAGGATTGTTCTAAATATGTCATTCATAAGTTGCGAAAAAATTAAAAAATAACAATATTTATAAAAAACTAAAATATTTTAAAAAATTTGTGAATTATTTAAAATAATTAGAAAAATGAGTGACCTGATTATAACACTCCTAAAACTTTAAGGACCTGATTGAAACAAATAAAAATATTAGTGATGCAATTGGAACACTTTTAAAACTTTAGTAACCTGATTAGAATAAATAAAAATATGAGTAACCTAATTAAAACGTTGTTAAAACTTGCTTACTATTATATGAAGTTTTCTATTTTTTTTTCTACAGTAGTGATTCTCATGTGAAAATTTTCCATTTTCTTTTCTATAGTAGTGATTCTCATCTTCTTGACATAGGGTAGTAGGTTGTGAACATACGGTGATTTGTAATCACAATTTACATAACATTTTATTATTTTTATTTTATCATAATTAAAAAATATAAGAAATTCTAAATGCTATATACGTACGTATGAAGTAATAGTATTTATTGTTGAATAGAGACGATGGATGGAATATTCGTTGTGTTTTATTGAATGCAATGAATGGGATGATCCTTACTAACTAAGGCAATGGATGGATTGGTCTTTTTGCTTTGGATAGTTTTAGTTTTATGTTATAGAATTTTGAAATCACAATTTTAATGAATTTGTTGCTATAAGTTTCCTCAATAAAAAAAGTCTATATTCTTAATGCCAACATGCAGAACAAATCATATTCAATATTCATAATCTCGTACAAGTAAAATAATTTGCCATTAGTCAATTACTCTTCCATTTTTCCCTATTTAAGTACATCATTAAATGTTAGAATATTTCTATCCTTTTATTCTTTAAGACTATTCATATCATTGCCAAGATCCTAAAATTTTTATATTTAGTTTGTTGGCTCAAATATGAAAAGATATTTTATTTATATTTTAATCTTTTAAAATATATGTTCTCATCTTTCCGTCTTTTCTTAAAATGCACATAAAACTTTTACATATTCACTACAAGAATATGATATTTTGCGGCAACTTAGGTCGTCGCAAAAAGTACCACTTTTCGTCGCAATATATATTTTGCGACGAAATTTTCGTCGCTATCCATTCGCCGTAATAAAGTGGTCGCAAAAAACTTTTTGCGACGACATATTATGTGGGGTCCACCGCATTTAAAAAAAGGGAAATTCGAAAGAACATTTTTGCGACGAAACCTTTTTGCGGCGATATTAGCTTATTTGCGGCGAAATGTCGCCGCAAAGCTTATGACCAAATTCTTTTTTGCGACGAAATCTTACATTTGTTAAAATGTTTTTTGCGGCGAAATATCGCCGCAAAAAGGTCATTTTTTAAAAAAATTGTTGCTGCATTTGCAGCAATCCACCCAGATATTCCTGGGTACCAAACCTGCTTTTGAAAATCGCTAATACCATCAAACCGTTCCCAAATACAAAATCATAGCATATAAACAAAATATTGTTTAAAGTTAACAAGTTAAATATCATACAAACACAATGTTTTAAAATGTTTAAAAATATTCATAACAAATATCAAAGTGAACATTTTATGACGACCCACCTTCATCATCTTCATCATCTTCATCTTCATCATTTGGTTGAGAATGACCACTTCTCTTCAACGCGCTCTGGACTTGACTTTGGATTTGACTTTGCATTTGTGTCATCATATTAGCCATCATCTGTGACTGCCATTGTTGTTGTTCACTTGTCAGTCTCGCTGCTATCATCTCCTCAACCTCAGATTGTGAGAACATCCACTGATCTGTTCTATGAGGTGGAGGTGGGGGTTGTGAAGGCACGCTCGGTATTGGACCGATGCCACGTTCCCACCCGGGCCGCTCCCCGAAGACCTGCCGCATGATCTGCTTCTCTGACATTTCAGGGTGTTGTTGTTGAAGCGCGACCATTTGCTCATGTATAGTTTACAAAAAACAATAAACAATGTTATATATATATGGGGATGTTATATATTACTTTATTTTTATAAAATTTTAAGATGTGTACATTACTTACATAGTATGCAGCGGGTTCAGGCTGATAGAAATTACCGTTTGAATCGGTATAGAAGCGGCGGTATGCTAATATGACACTCCCAGTTTCATCAGAACCCTCTTCACGCTGTAAACACATTAAATAGTTATATAATCATATAAAATTAACTTACAACACATAAAACAAATTATAAAACAAATTAGATTAAAACAACTTACAAACATATAACGACACTGGGCTAGAGATGTCCGACCGCCATGACCTTTGATCGTCTGCTTCCCTTTGTTTGACTTGTTGGTTGCAGACCGAGCCTTGACTTCAGGAGAAGTGTAGTAATCCACATAGCCTTTCCATTCAGATTCTTGCATATCAGGTGGCACAACATCAGAAATATCAACTCTGTCTTCCCCGCCTATTTTGCTAAAATGTTTTTGCTTGAACCGGTATTTGTGATCTTTATACCGGTTTGCAGCATATTTCTCAATGTCTGCCCTTAATCCTTCGTGGGGAGTCATATCAAAATACATCTACTTATTATGAAAACAAATAGCTTAGTGTATATATATTTAATCACTGAATTTAATTATCAAAAACTTAACCTGTAAGTCAGGCCAGATAGTCGCCTTCAACTCTGCAGGTATCTTTCTCCAGCTTTTATAGTTTTGAAGAAATTTGTCAACGAGTGTGCCAATCAGTGAAGCGAAGGTCGCCTGATTGACACCTACAGGTTTGTAGGTGTCATGCGTACCTTGCTCAAATTCAATTGTCAGTAAATTCCCTTGAGGATTTCTCTTGCGCATACCCTGAAGTGTGGTTTTCCCACGCTTGCCTTGTCCTGCAAGTTGATAACAGTATAAAAATTCTATGTTAATTATATATATTAATTTTAAAATATAATAGTATAAAAATTCGGCATACCTCTTCCGCTACCGCTGCTGAAGTCATCACTGACCTCGCACTGTCGTGGCGGCTGCCACGATCGATCTTCATCGGGAGGACCACCACCAGGTGGACCACGACCATAGGTATCCCCATCATGACCTCGTGCCACGTCTGCCATCTGTAAAAAAAGATTATACAAGTATACAAATATACCACAAATAACATTATGCTTATAATATTTTGGATCATTAGCTAAACACTCATAATTAAAAAAACAATTTAATAAACATAATAATTCAAACATAATAAACGATTCGATTAAAATTAAAAATTAAAATCAATCGGATTCATCGGTAATTAAAATCAATCGGATTCATCGGTGTGATAAGAATCTTCTCCACAATCATTATTAAGTCCGTCTAAATCATCATCTGAATTATCAGAAACGTCAATAGCTTTATCTGCATCGTTGTCTTCACCCTCATCCGTATCTTCATATGTCTCGTCCTTTACATTAACATGCTCAAAGGAAACATCGACTTCTGTTGCTTCATCTATACTCAAACCATCATAAGTCAAATTTATCCAAGTCAGCAGACAACAAAAGGTCAGATGAAGTGCTGCCATGAATTAAATCTGCTTCGTTATTTTCATGATAATATCTCAGTCCCAAATCTTCCGATGATTCACCTCTTGTACGACCTTCCAATGTCTGTTTGATTGAGCTCTTTGACCGGCTTTAGACGGTTCATCAAGATAAAAGACTTGCTCTGCTTGTGTTGCAAGAATGTATTGGTCATTTGTAAACTATTCAGTTTGAGTAGAAATACTGGTTATGTTATTCTTAGTGACACAAAGTTTGTTGTTATTAGTTTTAAACCATTTACATCGAAACAACACAATCTTGCAACGATCTAGATAGCCTAGCTCCAGAATCTCTTCCAACAAACCGTAATACTTTGTTCCGTCTTGCCCAGTAGTTGAGATGCCGCTGTTTTGAGTTGTACGGCGTAAGTCTCGGCTATGAACTACAAATCTCACACCGTTAACTATACAAGCGGTGTAAGAGTTTGCATGTCGTGGTCCATTTGCTAAAGCAAATAACTGAGGACTAACACTAGATTCATCATTTACTCGCCGACGGTTGATCTATTTGAAATAAGAGAAAATTATAGTGATTATGATATTATTAGTTTGTATAATCGGTTTTATATAAATGAGTTTACCTTCTGTTTAAACCAGTTAGGAAAATTTGCTTCCAAGTCAGTTGCATGCGGCATTTCCGTAATAAATTCACTATAGATAATGTTACTTGCGTTAATAATAATCATCTTAAAGATAACTTACGAAAAGACAACCTGAAATACAAAATACATACTCCTTATATTCTTCGATCTTGGAGCTGTTGTTAAGGACAAACCAATTTAGTTTTGCCCAAAGCACACCATCCATTTTTTTATCAACCCCCTTGCTGATTGGTGTGCATAGCGATTGGAAGACATAAAACTCACGTGTGGGAATTGGGGCGTCTTCGTTTCTGTCCGGCCGATTAAATCTCGTCGGTACACCGTCAAGATACCTTGAACAGAAAGTTAAGGCTTCATCTGCGACATACCCCTCCGCAATGGAACCTTCGGGCCTAGCCTTATTTCTAACATAATTTTTCAGCTTTTTCATGTATCTTTCAAATGGATACATCCACCTCATGTAAACTGGCCCACCTTGAATGGCCTCTTCAGGTAAATGCATAACCAAATGAATCATTATGTCAAAAAATGACTGAGGAAATATTTGCTCGAAAGAACACAAAATTTAATCAACTTCTCCTCAGCATCTTGCATGTCAGATGACATCAAGTTCCAAGCACAAAGTTGCTTAAAGAATAAACACATCTCAATTATTGGTGTTGAAATATTTTTATCCAAGTACGCTTGAGCACCAATCGGAAGCAACCGTTGCATCATTATATGATGATCATGTGATTTCATCCCCGTTATTTGGGTATCATTATCGGTTACCTTATGTTTAAAGTTAGAGCCAAAGCCATCAGGTAGTTTTACTTCCTTAATGAATTGACAAAAAAGACTCCTTTCGGCGTTTGAGAAAGAGAACTTGGGATGAGGCTTTGAGAGCTTACCACGACCTTTATCTACAAGCCACAAGTCACGTCGAATGTTCCATTGTTCTAACACCATTCTTGCCTTATTAGTGTCTTTGGATTTTTCCTTGTTCATCATCAACATATTCAACAAACTCTCGCACACATTTTTTCGTTATGCATGACATCCAAATTATGTTTTAGTTGAATTGAAGACCAATATTCAAGCTCGAAGAAAATAGAACGCTTTGTCCAATTCAATTCAACATTGGAATCACGTTTTCTCTTCTTACCACCAAACTGAACATGTTTCCCAGAAATACGGGACGGCAATTTATTAAGTTGTTGCAAAATCTGACCATTAGTTTTCCTATTAGGAGGACCTCTAGTCTCGTTCTTACCATTGAATGACTTTTCCTTTCTCCATTTATGATTCGTTGGTAACCATCTTCTATGCCCAACATAAGCAGTTTTTCCCAATACATGAACAGATGGAGTGTCTTCCTTACATGTTGGGCATGCAAAGTAACCTTGCCCACTCCAACCAGACAAGCTACTACGAGCAGGGAAATCATTGATAGTCCATAAAAGCATTGCACGCAATGTGAAGAAAGTGTTTGTAACCGCATCTTTTGTCACGGCTCCGTCCGACCAAAGACTTTTCAATTCATCAACCAATGGTCTTAAAAAAACATCAATGTCCTTCCCAGGTGATTTAGGGCCAGGGATTAATAACGTCAGCATGAATGAAGACTCTTTCATACATAACCATGGCGACGTATTGTATGTTGTCAATATTACCGACCACATGCTATACGACGTACTCATGTTCCCAAATGGATTGAAGCCATCAGCAGCCAACCCTAATCTAACATTTCTAGGTTCTTTGGCAAAATCAGGATACATTGAATCGAATTCTTTCCATGATGTACCATCCACCGGGTGACGTAACTTACCATCTTTCATGCAACGTCCAGAAGCATGCCATGTCATATGCTTTGCTGTGTGTCTTGAGCTATAAATACGCTTTAATCTAGGAATTAATGGAAAGTAACGCATAACCTTGTTGGAGACTTTCTTCCCCTTAGTGTTTGCGTCCTTCCATCTACTTTCATAACATATTGGACATTTTTGCAAATCTTTGTTATCCTTCCCCAAAATAAACAACAGTCGTTCTTACAAACGTGGATCGATTCATATCCTAACCCAACTTTCTTCATTATCTTCTTGGCTTCATAGTTTGACGGTGGGATTTAGCAAGCAGAAATGCAGTTTTCAGAAATTCTAACAATTGGTCAAACGATGTATCGGTCCATTTATTGATGGCCTTCATGTGACTCAGTTTTGCCAAGAAATCCAATGAAGACATCCCGTCACAACCAGGGTATAGTTCGGTGTCGGCAAGTTTCAATAATTCAACAAGTTCATCATTTGTATCACTCGGTGTATCTATTGTGTTCCTTGTCTCGTCGTTGTTATCCTCTTGTGGGACATTCTCCTGACGAACATCGTTGATAAAATCATGTATTGGATCTATCGTTTGAGGTGTGACTGAAACTACCGGGGACGAAACATATGATTCACCATGATGAGTCAACGTTTTGTAAAATCGGCAAAAACCATTATTATGTATGTGGCGCTCTATTATTGGAGGAGGAAACCAGTAACTGTTATTGCAATTATTACACGGACATCGAGCTTTATTTTGACTATTCGTATAATTCTTACACCTTTTCATGAATCCTTTAAGACCAATCAGATATTCTTTAGAAAATTTATTTTCTAAAGAAGTCCAACTCTTATCAATCGTCATAACTGTGTTTACAAACAAATATTAAATATCTTAACACGTTTAAAATTACTTAAATACAATATAAAAATTAAATATTTAATAAATTTCCTAACCCTAATTTCAAACAATCTCAACTAAGTTAAACATCCATGTTTTCATAACCATATAAACTTCCTAACCCTAATTTTAAACAATCTCAAATAAGTTAAACATCCATGTTTTCATAACCATATAAACTTGCTAACCCTAATTCCAAACAAGAACCACATATTAACATAAAATTAGCATACCAAATACATACATTCTTTGTATTCATACATACACACATGTTATTTCAAACAATCTTAACTAAGTTAAACATCTATGTTTCATAACCATATAAACTTCCTAACCCTAATTTCAAACAATCTCAACTAAGTTAAACATCTAAGTTTCATAACCATATAAACTTGCTAACCCTAATTCCAAACAAGAACCACATATTAACATAAAATTAACATAACAAATACATTCTTATATTCATACATACACACATGTTATTTCAAACAATCTCAACTAAGTTAAACATCCATGTTTTCATAATCTTATAAACTTTCTAACCCTAATTTCATAACCACATACATACATTCTTAAATACAAACATACACACATGTTATTTCATTTTTTCATAAACATAAAACTTGCTAAACTTAATTTCAAACAAGAACCACATATTAACACAAAATTAACATACCAAATACATACATTCTTATATTCTCTCATCTAAGTTAAACATCCATGTTTTCATAACAATATAAACTTCAAAACCCCAAATAACTACAAATTAACACAAAATTAACACACGAAAATACATACATTGTTAAATACATACATACACACATATTACTTGATCTCAACTAAGCTAAACATCCATGTTCATAACTATAAAAACTACAACTTAGGCCAAATGAACACAAAATCCCTAATTTCAAAATATTAACTACAAAGTAACACCAAATTAGAAAAAATTGAGGTTATTACTTGAAATCAGAAGTGGTGGTGGTGACTATGATGCAAAAGAGGCTGTGAAGGAGGAGGAACAGCGGCGGTGGACGTGGAGCAGCAGCGGTGGTACGCAGGTGGGGTAGTGACGGAGAAGGGGGCTGGCCAACGGTGGAGAACGACGGAGTAGGGCCGGCCGACGTTGGAACCGACGGTGGAAGGGCCGGCCGACGGAGCGGTGGAGGGGGCCGGTGCGCAGTGGTGGTGTGGGGTGGGGTGCGTAGGTGGTGCTGTGGTGTGGTGTTTGTAAATGACTCAAAAATGGAACTGAATCCCGACTTAAATCTAGTGTGGGTTTTTTGCGGTGACATATCGCCGCAAATAACCAATTGCGACGATATTATATTAATTATTTATATATTAAAATTTATTGACATTTATTGCGATGAAATATCGCCGTAAATGATTACGCGGGATTTTTCCCGCCTTAGAAAAAGGTTTTCGTGATATTAAAAAAACCAATAATAATTAATTTACAGTTATTGCGACGAAAAATCGCCGCAAAAAACTTTTTGACTTGAAAAGTCAAAAAAGTTATTTTTTTTGTCGTTTTGTGACTTTTTTGCGACGAAACTATAATCGTCGCAAAAAAAAATAGTCGCAAAAAGCCATTTTTCTTGTAGTGATTTATCAAATGTAAATTTCAAGGATAAAAATGTAAGAAAGTTAGATTAGCACAAATGAAAGAAAGTGCAAGAATATTAGACTTGCAAATTGAATATGATATTTTAGTAATGACCTAAAAGGAGAGAGATATGTACACCTGTAAATTCGTGTATTATGCGTGTTAAATAAATATAATATTAAATATAATAAAAATTTATTAATTATAAAACGATATTTTAATATAAGATATGATTGAAATTACGTATGATTAAGTACTATAAATAATAAAACTATGAGATCAACTTTTTAAAGTTTTATTTTTAAACATTTTTTTTGTTTAAAAAAATAATAATAAACATATTGTTTCAAAATAAAACATATTAAAAATATTATTTTTAAAAAGTTCTTTATTATAACTCTTAATTTTAATTATTTTTAGTTTATTAAAATTTTACTTTTTAAAAACATCAAATTTAAATTATTTCGTATTTTAAAACAGTTTGATATTTTAGAAAAATTTCTTATTTTATAAAAAATTATTTCTTTAAAAATAAACTCAATAAAAAGATCTATTTTTAATTTATTAAAAAATATTTTAATATAAAAACAAATTAAATAGGAGAAAATTCTGGTTAGGAGAAATATGATACCGCCATATGTCTCTTTTATTTACTATTTTATTATAGTAGAAAGATTAATATGGGAAATATTAGGAAATCATACGTTGAACATAAAACAAAAAAATGATATAGGTCGTTTACTTTACAAAGCAATTTTTACATATAAATGTTATGAAGTATCCAGAAGCGACACGTGTATTTCATGGCAGTTGTTTATGCGTCTATTTAAATTAAGTTGCTTTAAGACACACCATTATAGTAATTTAAACATACCGTAATATCACACAAATCCTTTATGTCTCGAACCTAGATAGTTTGGACGCACTGTTTCACGTTTAATACCCTGTTATAAGTTGCATAAACACCCACCCGTAACTAGTTTAGATACATTGATAAATGAACAATTTAGACATACCGTTATTAAATATGTATAAGCTTCTTTAACAATATATTCTTTAACAATATATTCTTTAACAATATAGAAAAATTGTATTCAAATTAAGTATAATAAGATTATTATTCATTTAAAGAAATAATAAAATACGTAAAGTTATTTAAAACATTAAACTAATTTATACAAAGAAAAACATCAAGATTGAAGACTCGTTTCGTTTCAAGCTTCAATTACTTGTAAATTCCTACTATTCATAATCTTGTCACCTTTTAACCCAACTAGGTTTATTTCCATGTCGCGCGTTGCGCGATTCATCACTGTTGTTTTTTAACGGCTCAGAATAGGCAATCCGTAACGGCTGTAACTCAGAATTACTATCACGTAAACAACGGATCCCTTTTTATATCATCATAGCCTTGATGTAATGTGAATAACATTATCTTTAATAGTAGTTTCTCAATCGGACAATGGATACTCACATGAGCAATCACAAATCACACTGTTTCCCATGTCTCAGAAGGGCATACAATATATGAACAACAACCCATCATCATTGACCTGCCATAAATAATCAGGCACAAACCTCAACAATATGAATCTACCTATCGTGACAACTTGAATTATGTCCCAGCTGGCCCATACGCACAACACCATCAACCACATCACGGCTTATTAGTACCACGTAAGCAACCCAACAACGTCTCAAATGAGCAATAGCTCAACATCATAGACAAATCAACAAAGAAAAATAGAATAAATGCTAATAAAAAAGGGCCATAACAGATAGGAGAGAACCCACATGATCTCATATTAAAATTCATAATCTCAGTAACCAAACTAAACAAACACCAATTGTTTCAGCAATAACATCAACAAAAACACACGGGTTACGACAACCCGCTTCGCTCTCCAAACAACCCTAACCTCACCAACAACAAATCCTGATCACCAAACAACACCGACCTCACCACCAACACGTCCACTGACATTACCATTGCCCAAGCAAGGTGTCGCAAACAAAAGAAACCCAAAAAAATAATAAGCAACCCGAATCTACGTTCCAGTAGACAAAAGAAAGAAAACACAACTCAGACCCAAATTCATCATCATCGTTGCAAAAGAAAGAGGGTCAGAGGCAGCCACGGCTGCAACCGGAGTTACCACGCCGAATGGCGTCGTACCATCATTGCACCCCAAAAACAACCGTGCTAATAAAAACCGAGGTCGTCGGAGACATGTAAGGGTCGGCGACTCCTCAACACCGCTGTTTCCATCTCCAATAGACCCAGATCTACAATCATCATCGTCGTTGCAAAATAAAGACCCCTCTGATGCCCCCACGGCTGCAACCGGAGTTGCGTCGCCAAGTGGATGGCCACCATCATCGGGTCTCAGAATGAAAACCCTAGGAAACAGGGAGAGGGTGAAGGGGAACAACAGAGCACCCAAACCCCTCTGAGCTGAGCAGCGTGCTTAAGGTGAAAAATCAAGAGAACGCGTCTGGTATGGCGGGAATCCCAAGAACCGATGATGATACACAACCCAAAACATGCCGGAAGATGAAGAAGAAGAGAGAAACCGGACGGCAGGTGGGCGGCGATGAGGCGAACGGCGACGCAGACGACGGTTGAGCCATGGACAACCGCCGCCTGCTTCACCTCAACCACAGAGGGGAGGCGAAGCAGCAATAGAGCCACCGTAATAACCGCCGTTGTCGCCTTCGCTACAGCCGACCACCACACAAAACCCTAGAAAACCCCCCTCGCCTTTGGTACAACCGACAACAGAGGCACCACCACAAGAACCGCCTTTGGTGTAGGCGATCACGCTGTAGTAATGCTTTCCGTTGAAGGAGACCACAATGGTAGCGTTGTAGACGGTGGCGGTGGCGGTGGCGGTGGCGGTGCCGGTGATGATAAGAGAGAGCACTTTATCTCTCTAAAAATGAAACGGATGGGACACAGGAATGATTTCCCCTCTTTATCACAATTGCAGGGGTGCAATCTGTCAAAGTGAAGAAAGATGTGTGGCAAAACCACAAACACACTGAACATAACTGCTTCACTATTCATTCCATTCTAATATTAATAGATAGTTAATTATCTTAATATTTGAACATGATGGTGTGTGGAAAACAAGTCAATGAGTTGTAAATGAGTTCTAATTAGTTGTAAATTTGGTGTAAACATGCTAGAAAGTTGTAATAAATGCGTTAAACGTATCGTAATTCGTAAGTGTTTGACCTCATAAATTAATTTTTTATTATATTTTTATACGGACTAGTGAGTTTTAATGAATATAGTTTAAACATATTCACCAAAAACAATATATAAACATGACATCCAAAATAAAACCTTATATTATTAAAACTTTATTATTTTCTTATTAGGTCGGCTAAAAGTAATACGAACAAAAGCGAAGTTTTGTGTACGTCTTAATTGTGCAACTCAAAGAAAGAAACACATAACTTAATAGAAGTATCGATCATCAAAGCTTAGTTTCAACATATATAATTGATTATAGGTGAAGTTTAGCCATCTGGTGTTCAAGTTAAATTGTAAGGAAAGTATACGTAATTATTCTAAACGGTGTAAACACCACAATTGTCCTTTTTAATGGCACATATAATTTATATTCTTAATTTCATGCTAAGTGACATAATTATATAAATGTCGTAGAGTGAAAAGTTTAATATGCCCGATATCTTCATATATAACAAAAGAAAATAGGTTTTAACACTTGGCATAACATTAAACCATATATTGCCACATGTCAACATTCTGCACCTACAATGCCACATACGCGGATCCTTAAGAGAACCGGGTTCCAATTCGGGTTTTAAGCGCACCCGTTAATCAGAACATACCCAAACCCTAAATCACAGCCTCCATGTCTTTGCTTCATCTTCCTCGACTCTCTGCCTTACATCAATACATAATCCCTTTTCAAACTCTAATTGAAACCCTAAATCAGAGCCTTCACCGTCTCTACCTCATCGTATGCGACATCCCCTGCATTTTCTCCATACACCATTGTTATTAGCACTAAGATGGTTTCAAGTTTTCTCCATCCTTCGCTTCAATCATTGACAAAGGTTTCGGCCGAGTATGATGCATACTAAATATTAGGTTTGTTTATGAACACAAAAGGACTGATGCAGGTTTGTTTTATTTGACCTGCATTGATTCTCAAGCTATAAAGTATTTTGTAGTGCACAAGGTTTGATTCACCACCTGGGTGCTATGATAGAGTAATTTGATGGTCACATATCATATGCTATTATTGTATATTTAGTATGAATTCTTGTGTAAAGATGTTTTGTGTTTTGGTTCTTGACAATTGGCTTTAATTGAATTGGAGTTCTTGTGTGTATAATAAACAGTAGTGCCAGGATGTGTATTATTGTATATTGTGTTCATAGCTAATTACTAAAATTTGTAGATTACTTGATTGAGATATGGCAAATAGTGAATTGTTTAGTGGTATTGATTTGGAGGTTTTAAGTAGGAGAATGCTTTTACATTTTGAATACAATTATGTATCCTTTCCCAATTAGTGGGGATTTTATAATCAGGTTCTTCTAACATTTAAATGAGACCTGATATTGAATGTGAATTGGTGTTACTTTGGATGTCTTCTAAGTAGGAAAAGCTTTTAAATTTTCACATTATTATCTATTTTATGTGTTCTTAATGTTTTCAAAATTTTAAGCCTGGGTTCGTTAAGCTTTGAAACCATGCATTTAACCTGAGTTATTTTAGATTTTTGTAATAGATTATCGTGTTAAGGTAACCTATTTAATAGAAAGGAAACAGATGAAACGGGTTTAAAGTGCATTGAGCCTATTGTGAAACATGTTTTTTGTGCAAGTTTTGGATGTTGAGATGCATATGCATTATACAACATATGACCTATTAATCGCTCTTTTTCAGGTAAATAAAGTTATTACGTTTTTAATCTTTTAGGTACTCTACGATCTTCGATCATTTATCAACCACAATTTTGTAGATTTTAGTTTGATGTTTTGTAACATCTTGTAATTTTAAATTAATATAAAGTTAGTTCTGCTGATAATAAATAATAAATTAATAATAATAACAATAATAATAATTATAAATATAATAATAATAATAATAAAATTACAAAAATAATAATAATAATAATAATAATAATAACTAATAATAATAACTAATAATAATAGTAATAATAATGCTAATCTAATTATAAAAATAATAACCATAATATTAATGGAAATAATAATACTAATAATAATAATAATAATAATAATAATGATCTTAGAAATAGATAAAACAATATTGGTTATTTGTAATAAATGAAAATCTGCCAAAAATAAAAAGTATTAGAAACTACAGGGACCATTGTTGTAAATATTTCAAACTCCCAAAACCCCCCCGTCGATTTTCCCCTTTCCCCGCCGGACTTCTCGCCGCCGGCCATCGGCTCCGGCGAGCCCGCAGCGGCCAAATTACTCAATTTTCAATCAAAACAAACACACCGACACCTTCACGTGCAAGATTCGAACGCGTGACTATAGTTTAATTCGAAATCTAAGTGCGATTCAACCTCTGTTTATTCCCTCGCGTGGTCGACAACTTTTCAGGTCTCAGATCGCATTACAAACTATAATAATCAAATTGAAATCGCACTAACACACTTAAGATCGGTTATAACGCTCCTGTAACTTCAATTTCGTTCAAAACAATTGAAAACATTCCTTTCGATCGACTCCACTGCCGCAGACCTACAAGTTAGTCGAGGACCATCATTCGAACAACCTGAGACGAAATTAGCAGAGGGCTTTGCATCGAGGTCATCACACGAAGCTTCCTGCCAAGTTAATTCGATTATTATCAACTTTTGCATCTTGAATTGTCTTCAACTCAGTCGCGACCATATTCGAGCTTGCAACCGACGAATTCCATTGAACTAATAGGTGATTTTACATTCTTTAGGTTCGGTTTTACATGGGGAACAAAAGCCCCATGGTTAATTCCATTAACATCTGTGTTTGGGTGCTCGATTTGAATCCAAACGAATTAGGGTTCATCGGTTGAAAGGAGGGTTGTTGTGTATTGCTTTTAAGATTTAAAAACCATGTTAAACCGCGGCTAAGGCCTTAGTTTACTGGTTCACGCTTCACCTGCAAAACTCGGAGGTCCCGGGTTCGAAACCCGGCTACCCCACTATTTTTTTAAATAGCTTTTTCAGCCTTAAAAATTGTAAAAAAAATTCTAAAAATTATTGAAACCAGTTTTATAAACTTTAAATATTTTTCTTCACATCAAACCAAATTCTGCAAATTTATTTCTTATAATATCTTAATATTTTATTTTATTTTATTAAAACAAATAATAAAACTAGGTAAATAATCTATAAGATAGACTTCAAAAGTTGTTTTAACAAAACGTTACAATTGGATTACTTTCATGTTTTAGGTTACTAATTATTATTGTTTCAAATAATAAATAATTATTTGTCTCAAATAATAAATAATAAAAGTTTTATCATAAGAGTTTGTAGAAATTATATATTTTATAATTTCATAAATCATTCTAAAATATTATTCTCTTATAAAATATACTAACTAAAGGTTAGATTAATAATTCGTTATTAATCAAAACGTTATTCCAATTAATCTTAAATAATTATAAAGTTTTATATATATATTAAACCTTATCAATTTTCATACTTAAAATTCATTCTTAAAATACTTAAACACACATATAAAATTCTCCTAATGGATCGAAACGCGAATAATTACTTTATAAATTTAATTACTCGACAAACCTCACAATTTCAATTGAAACCCTAGTTCACGTTAAAACATTAAAGCTTATTATTAAGACTTTAACCTTGTGAATATATATTTACATATTTAGGTGCCTTGTAACGATTCACGTTGGAACGACGTCTACTATTATTCTTATTAGTCGTCATTATATACTTATTTGACATGTGAGTTTTCCTTGCCCCTTTTACTTTATTTCACACCATTTTGGGGTGAAACATGATACTTATACATTACACACTTATAAACGTTTGAGACTTGTAAAGCACTTGCAATTCATCTTTATATCTTGTCATGGTTATTTGTATGTTGTAAGTGATTATATGAGATACATAGTTTGTTACAATCATTAACTATTGCTAGCCTGGCGACGTCTTAGATCTTTGGGCCTGACAAGCCTATTTGGTGCTAAAGTCGATGTATTGCCGACTCCTAGGAGCCGTATGCTTGTGCACTAGGGAACCAAATACACTTAGCCAATCTTATATACTTGTAATCAAGTCGAGGTTTGATTGTAAAGATATGTGTTCTATAACCTTACTAGCTTATAATCTATGACACGAATTGCAACTTATAAACTTTTCATATTATGTATGAAAACATTGGAAACTCACCAACTATTTTTAGTTGACCTTTTATTTTTATCATGTTTCAGGTGACCCCCAAGTTTAAAGTGGTCTTTTGAAGCTTGCAATAAAACTAGGACGTGGACCTAGTTAAATAAATGAAATGTTATGTTATGTTTTGATATTTGTTTGAATGTATTTCGTGATTGAGACTTATGTTTGTAATTCCTATTGAAACTATTAATTTGATTATTTACATTTAAACATAGCGTTATGTGGCTGTGAACAATCTTATCCCTCACACCTCGACGATTCCGCCGTCAAGGTTGAGGTGTGACAGATTGGTATCAGAGCCCGTAACTATAGGGAATTAGGTTATTAGAAATGGTGACCTAGACTATAGCATATGCATGAACCTTATAGAATTATATTTCTATCTTTTAAAGTATATGGTTTGCATGCTACATGATGCTATGTTCCCATATGTGCAATTTGATGCCTTAGCATAGGATTGCCTAAACATTTCTACATGTCTCCCAAAACTTACATTTGACTCGTAGACTCTCCCCGAACATGAAACCTCTTAATCTTATTCTCGACGACACGTGGAAATCGTATACTTATGCTTATGACTTGGATCTTTAGACGTTATGTCTAATCTATATAAATCTCATCAAGGTTTTGATTTCATGAACCTAAGAAATATTGTGTGACACATAGACACCTGTATTCTGGATTTCCTGGCAAAAAGCCTTCGGTCTAAGGCAAGCGTATTCGTATAAATCTCATTGAGGGGCCCGTTACGCTTACCTGGGGATTTCTGGGATGAGTGATAAACTATGGTCAAAATAGACAAATCTCTAAGGCAAATGAGTCAACTTACCTTGACGTGTCCACGGTTCCAAATGATAATGCGTTATCAAATGGAATCATTCCGTGTACCTTACAACCTTTAGCCTACCTTTGTCTAAACTAATATTCTTGTTATCCTCACTCCCGTAACTAGCTCTTTTTTGTATGTCCAGCATGTCTCGACAACTTGCAAAACGTGGAAACTCCAACCGCAAGCTGGCAGCAATGATCGCCAAACAAATGGCTGCTGTGCTCCCAACCATGGTTGCTGAACTTACTAGCACCATGATGGCTAATAGCAACAACACCAATGGAAACAACAACGGTGCTCAAGGAGAAAATAGCAACAGCCGAAATGGGAACGATCGTACTTGCACCTTCAAACACTTCAACTCGTGCAAACCCACCAACTTTAGTGGCAAGGAAGGAGCCACTGGTCTTCTTGAGTGGTTCGAAGGCATGGAGAACACTTTCGCCAATTGTGAGTGTCCCGAGGCACTCAAAGTCCGTTATGCCACTAGTATGCTCCAACAAAGAGCACTTACCTGGTGGAATAGCGAGAAGAGAAACCGAGGAGCTGATGCTATTTTGGTACTCTCTTGGGATGAGTTCAAGAACATCGCCATCGCGAAGTTCTGCCCGAGAAGTGAATTGCAAAAGCTGGAAGAAGAATTCTAGAATTTGAAGCAAAACGATGGTGATCATTTGGCCTACTCAACTAGGCATCATGAGTTGAGTTTATTATTGCCTCACATGGTCGATACCGTTCCCCGCAACATCGAGAAATTCATTAAGGGTGTACCGCCCAAAATTCAAGATGCTGTAGTGGGTAGCCGACCCACAACTTTAGAAGAAGCCATTACTATCACCGCTCAACTCACCGAGAACCATATTCGAGCAGGCACCATGTCTGTGAAAGGTGCAAAGAAGGTGGAAAAGATGGCTAGTGAGGACATTAAGGAGACCAAAGCTGAACCATCCAACAACAACAACAACAACAAGAAGCGCAAGTTTACACCGGCACGCAACTATGCTGTGGCTGCAACCAAACAACCCCAAAAACAACTTGTACCTACCACTGCACCTGTGGCACAAGTGCCTGGGGCTAGAGCCTATGCTGGTCCGCAACCCATGTGCAACACGTGTAGGTATCATCATCCGGGGAATCAACCATGCCGTATCTGTACCTTATGTGGTAAATATGGTCACTGGGTGGCGACTTGTCACCGTGCTCCTAACAACGCCGTCATGGTCACAAACCGTGTTTGCTACAATTGTGGAGAACCTGGTCATTTCCGCCCACAATGCCCTCGCCCTGTGGGTAATGTGCCACCAGCCCGAGGACGTGCTTTCAATATCAACGCTAACCAAGCACAAGTCAGCAATGACGTTGTGAATGGTACGACGTTGAATTCTGTTTAAATCATTTCATGTACTATTGATGTTTTCTATCTTTGTATTCAACGTATTCAATAATAAAATTTTTACCAAACAGGTATGTATCTTGTGAATGATCATTATGCATCTGTATTATTTGATTCGGGTGCGGATAAGAGTTTCGTGTCGTTAGAATTCGAACCCGTACTTGCTAAACCACGTATTAATCTGAAAAGACCCTACACGGTCGAAGTCGCCGATGGGAAATCTATTGTCGTTGACGCCATAATACGTGATTGCATCATAAGCCTTAACGAACACGAATTCTCCATTGATCTTATTCCTATGGAACTTGGAAGCTTCGACGTCATCATTGGTATGGATTGGTTAGCCAAACACCATGTCGAGATCGTTTGCTTTGAGAAGTGTATCCGTATACCGTTACCATTTGGGGATACTTTGAAAGTGTTCGGCGAGAAACCATCCCAAAGACTTAAACTCATGTCTTGCACTCAAGCCCAAAAGTGCTTAACCAAGAAATATATGGCCTTCTTAGCTTACGTGGTCAACACAAAAGTCAAAGGGAAAGAACTTAAGGATGTCCCTATCGTACGAGACTTTCCTGAAGTATTTCCCGATGACCTTAGCGGTTTACCTCCCGTACGTGAAGTCGAGTTTAAAATTGACTTGATACCGGGAGCAAACCCCGTGGCTAAGTCACCATATCGGCTCGCACCATCGGAAATGCAAGAACTCTCTAGTCAACTTCAAGAATTGACTGATAAAGGTTTCATTCGCCCTAGTTCTTCTCCTTGGGGTGCACCTGTTTTATTTGTAAAGAAGAAAGATGGGTCATTCCGTATGTGTATCGATTACCGGGAGCTCAACAAGTTGACCATCAAGAACCGGTATCCCCTTCCTCGTATCGACGACCTGTTCGATCAACTTCAAGGAGCTGCTATATTCTCGAAGATTGATCTACGTTCTGGATATCATCAATTACGAGTCCATGACGATGACATCCCAAAGACCGCGTTTCGTACTCGTTATGGACACTACGAGTTTACGGTTATGCCTTTCGGCTTAACAAATGCTCCTGCGGTCTTCATGGATCTTATGAACCGGGTGTGCAAGCCATACCTAGACAAATTTGTCATCGTTTTCATCGACGACATTCTCATTTATTCCAAGTCCCGTTCCGATCATGAACTTCATCTCCGTCAAATCCTCGATCTGTTGAAGAAGGAACAACTGTACGCGAAGTTCTCTAAGTGTGATTTCTGGCTCGAGGAAGTTCAATTTCTAGGACACGTGGTGAATAGCCAAGGAATTCACGTTGACCCTGCAAAGGTGGAAGCTGTGAAGAATTGGTGTGCTCCCACGACTCCGACCGAGATTCGTTCTTTCCTTGGTCTTGCTGGTTATTACCGGCGATTCATCGCCAACTTTTCAAAGATCGTGAAGCCACTCACTTCCTTGACACAAAAGAATAAACCATTCGAGTGGGGGCCCGAACAAGAAGAAGCTTTTGAAGCATTAAAGCACAAACTGTGCAATGCCCCTATCTTGACCCTACCCGATGGAAACGAGGATTTCACCGTATATTGTGATGCATCAAAACAAGGCCTTGGTTGCGTTCTTATGCAACGAGGAAAGGTCATAGCATATGCATCAAGACAATTGAAGGTTCACGAGGTGAATTACACAACCCACGATCTCGAACTTGGTGCTGTTGTTTTTGCCTTGAAAATTTGGAGGCATTACCTTTATGGTACGAAATGTATAGTCTACACCGATCACAAAAGCCTTCAACACGTTTTTACTCAAAAAGATCTCAATATGAGACAACGTCGTTGGGTTGAGTTGATTAACGATTATGACTGTGACATTCGTTACCACCCTGGGAAGGCAAATGTCGTAGCCGATGCACTAAGTCGTAAAGTCCATAACAAGATGACCTCGTTTCAAGAGATTCGTGATCGACGACAGTGGTTTGATGCTTTGAGAAGATTCGATACTGAAATTCGACTAGATGTCAACAAGGCTACCGTACTGCTACAAAATTTGAGAATAGATAGTGACATCGAGTCTAGTATCTTGGAGGCTCAACAAATGACTCAACAAGAAGGAAGAATGAAGGATGAACTGGAGCATAACCTTCTAACTCAACTGGAGACGAAACCTAATGGGTTGATGTACTTCGCGAATCGAATTTGGGTTCCAAATCGTGATAATCTTCGTACCCTTGTCATGGACGAAGCTCATCAAACTCGTTATTCTATTCATCCTGGCTCCGATAAAATGTACATGGACCTGCGTGGTCAATATTGGTGGCCTGGGATGAAGAAAGACATAGCGACTTATGTAGCTAAGTGCCTCACATGTACGAAGGTTAAAGCCGAACATCAACGTCCAAGTGGGTTACTTGAACAACCCGAGATTCCTATGTGGAAGTGGGAACACATATCCATGGACTTCATAACTAAACTACCCCGAACCTCTCGAGGACATGATAGCATATGGGTGATCGTTGACCGATTGACCAAATCGGCACATTTTATACCCATACGTGACACTTACAAGACATCAAGGTTGGCTCGTATATACGTTGATGAAATTGTAAGTCGTCATGGGGTGCCTCTTCACATCATATCCGACCGTGACGCCCGTTTCACTTCGCATTTTTGGACGTCTATGCAAGAACTCTTGGGTACACAACTAGATCTAAGCACGGCTTACCATCCTCAAACTGATGGTCAAACCGAGCGGACGATCCAAACCCTGGAGGATTTGCTACGCCTGTGTGTCCTCGACTTTGGTGGTGATTGGGATACGCATCTATCGCTTGCGGAATTTTCGTATAACAATAGTTATCACTCGAGTATCAAGATGGCACCATTCGAAGCACTTTATGGTCGAAAATGTCGTTCACCGATCTGCTGGACCGACATTGGTGAAAACCTCATCACTGGTCCTGAACTAATACAAGAGACGACCGATAAAGTTTCCATCATCCGAAAGAACCTTGAAGTGGCAAGAAGTCGACAAAAGAGCTATGCTGATAAGCGACGTAAGCCATTGGAATTCCAAGTTGGGGAGATGGTTCTTCTTAAGGTTTCACCGTGGAAGGGTGTTGTTCGCTTTGGAAGAAAGGGTAAACTGGCTCCAAGATTTGTAGGACCTTTCAAGATTCTGAAAAGGATTGGGAAAGTGGCTTACAAACTGGAATTACCTTCCGACCTTAGTGGAATTCATCCTGTGTTCCATGTTTCGAATTTGAGGAAGTGTCTGGCTGACGAAGGTCTGCATGTCCCGTTGGATGACATCCAGATCGACGAGTCATTACACTTTGTCGAGAAACCCGTTGAAGTTATGGATCGCATTATGAAGAAGACTAGAACCACCACAACCCCAATCGTCAAGGTTCGTTGGGAGAATAAGCGTGGCGCTGAATTTACTTGGGAACGTGAGGAGCACATGAAGAAGAAATACCCGTACTTATTCGCATAGTTTCATTTTAATTTCGGGACGAAATTCTTTCAAGTTGGGGAGACTGTAACATCTTGTAATTTTGAATTAATATAAAGTTAGTTCTGCTGATAATAAATAATAAATTAATAATAATAACAATAATAATAATTATAAATATAATAATAATAATAATAAAATTACAAAAATAATAATAATAATAATAATAATAATAATAACTAATAATAATAACTAATAATAATAGTAATAATAATGCTAATCTAATTATAAAAATAATAACCATAATATTAATGGAAATAATAATACTAATAATAATAATAATAATAAAAATAATGATCTTAGAAATAGATAAAACAATATTGGTTATTTGTAATAAATGAAAATCTGCCAAAAATAAAAAGTATTAGAAACTACAGGGACCATTGTTGTAAATATTTCAAACTCCCAAAACCCCCCCGTCGATTTTCCCCTTTCCCCGCCGGACTTCTCGCCGCCGGCCATCGGCTCCGGCGAGCCCGCAGCGGCCAAATTACTCAATTTTCAATCAAAACAAACACACCGACATCTTCACGTGCAAGATTCGAACGCGTGACTATAGTTTAATTCGAAATCTAAGTGCGATTCAACCTCTGTTTATTCCCTCGCGTGGTCGACAACTTTTCAGGTCTCAGATCGCATTACAAACTATAATAATCAAATTGAAATCGCACTAACACACTTAAGATCGGTTATAACGCTCCTGTAACTTCAATTTCGTTCAAAACAATTGAAAACATTCCTTTCGATCGACTCCACTGCCGCAGACCTACAAGTTAGTCGAGGACCATCATTCGAACAACCTGAGACGAAATTAGCAGAGGGCTTTGCATCGAGGTCATCACACGAAGCTTCCTGCCAAGTTAATTCGATTATTATCAACTTTTGCATCTTGAATTGTCTTCAACTCAGTCGCGACCATATTCGAGCTTGCAACCGACGAATTCCATTGAACTAATAGGTGATTTTACATTCTTTAGGTTCGGTTTTACATGGGGAACAAAAGCCCCATGGTTAATTCCATTAACATCTGTGTTTGGGTGCTCGATTTGAATCCAAACGAATTAGGGTTCATCGGTTGAAAGGAGGGTTGTTGTGTATTGCTTTTAAGATTTAAAAACCATGTTAAACCGCGGCTAAGGCCTTGGTTTACTGGTTCACGCTTCACCTGCAAAACTCGGAGGTCCCGGGTTCGAAACCCGGCTACCCCACTATTTTTTTTAAATAGCTTTTTCAGCCTTAAAAATTGTAAAAAAAATTCTAAAAATTATTGAAACCAGTTTTATAAACTTTAAATATTTTTCTTCACATCAAACCAAATTCTGCAAATTTATTTCTTATAATATCTTAATATTTTATTTTATTTTATTAAAACAAATAATAAAACTAGGTAAATAATCTATAAGATAGACTTCAAAAGTTGTTTTAACAAAACGTTACAATTGGATTACTTTCATGTTTTAGGTTACTAATTATTATTGTTTCAAATAATAAATAATTATTTGTCTCAAATAATAAATAATAAAAGTTTTATCATAAGAGTTTGTAGAAATTATATATTTTATAATTTCATAAATCATTCTAAAATATTATTCTCTTATAAAATATACTAACTAAAGGTTAGATTAATAATTCGTTATTAATCAAAACGTTATTCCAATTAATCTTAAATAATTATAAAGTTTTATATATATATTAAACCTTATCAATTTTCATACTTAAAATTCATTCTTAAAATACTTAAACACACATATAAAATTCTCCTAATGGATCGAAACGCGAATAATTACTTTATAAATTTAATTACTCGACAAACCTCACAATTTCAATTGAAACCCTAGTTCACGTTAAAACATTAAAGCTTATTATTAAGACTTTAACCTTGTGAATATATATTTACATATTTAGGTGCCTTGTAACGATTCACGTTGGAACGATGCCTACTATTATTCTTATTAGTCGTCATTATATACTTATTTGACATGTGAGTTTTCCTTGCCCCTTTTACTTTATTTCACACCATTTTGGGGTGAAACATGATACTTATACATTACACACTTATAAACGTTTGAGACTTGTAAAGCACTTGCAATTCATCTTTATATCTTGTCATGGTTATTTGTATGTTGTAAGTGATTATATGAGATACATAGTTTGTTACAATCATTAACTATTGCTAGCCTGGCGACGTCTTAGATCTTTGGGCCTGACAAGCCTATTTGGTGCTAAAGTCGATGTATTGCCGACTCCTAGGAGCCGTATGCTTGTGCACTAGGGAACCAAATACACTTAGCCAATCTTATATACTTGTAATCAAGTCGAGGTTTGATTGTAAAGATATGTGTTCTATAACCTTACTAGCTTATAATCTATGACACGAATTGCAACTTATAAACTTTTCATATTATGTATGAAAACATTGGAAACTCACCAACTATTTTTAGTTGACCTTTTATTTTTATCATGTTTCAGGTGACCCCCAAGTTTAAAGTGGTCTTTTGAAGCTTGCAATAAAACTAGGACGTGGACCTAGTTAAATAAATGAAATGTTATGTTATGTTTTGATATTTGTTTGAATGTATTTCGTGATTGAGACTTATGTTTGTAATTCCTATTGAAACTATTAATTTGATTATTTACATTTAAACATAGCGTTATGTGGCTGTGAACAATCTTATCCCTCACACCTCGACGATTCCGCCGTCTAGGTTGGGGTGTGACATGTTTGATAGATTTATATATACGTTTTTATTACTTTTAATCAAGTGGCTACTACGACCGAGGCTAATGCACTTCCTATGTTTTCTCGGACTCACAGACAGGTAAATCCTTTTCATTTGACTATGTGTCTATGAATTATAACCACAATTTCCTTAATCTTTGGGTGAATATCGTATCAAATCTACTGTTTTTTTGCATGGCGTTAACTTATTACTAAAGGCAAATAAACTTATCACTAGAGACAATTTATATCCGACTGGTATTTTCACATGTAGAATTTGACGACAAATACGAAGTAACCCTTATTAATACCTACTTCTTTGATATTAGCTTATCAGCACATGCAAATTGTTTGTTTGTGGTTTGACATTAGGGCAAATGGGTCTATGGCTTTTAACCAATAAATGATAAATCAGGGGTAAACACATGTCCCAACAAGATGCAGTAGCATATGGTCAGGTATACATATTACCTCAAGAGCCTAATTTAATAGTTCTTTAGGTAATTATTTATAACTTATCAATTTAGTGCCATTTTTAAAAAGCAGCTAAACACTTTTTATATGTTTAGATGAAGAAAAAGGCTTATGTTTATTTGCTTACTTTAGGGTGAAATAATTTCTCTTCGGTTAGTAGTTTGAAACCTGATTATTTACTACTTATCAAAATATTTCACAGGTTTGAATGCATAATAGACCTTAGTTTGTTGAATTACTCTTTTTGGTTTCTACTGGTTTGCTTCACATTTTCCTAAAAATTCATTACTTTTTCTTAATTTTTTTAAACATATCACTATTATTATTCTTTTGGGTATTAAATAATAAATTAGTAGTTAACTGGAAGTTTGATTTAGATGCGGGGAGATTTCATTAAAAAGCTAAATATGGAGGCTTGGATGTTACTAACACATATGTGGTTTGATGGTTATAAACCCTCGTATGGTAATGTAATTTGTTCTTTTGTGCATATATTTTTATATATTAATTTTTTTGCTGTAATATATGATGTTCCTAAGAAAGGAACCCTGTTTTGAATTTGGTTTCTTGAATTTTGTTAGTAAAATCAAGAAACCGATGTGAGAGTTACGAAAATATGATGGTTTTATGAAAAGAACCTGATTGTTTTGATTTGGATTTTCTTTTTAATTTGTTAAGAAATTAAGCAATAAAGGCTAATGAAGCCATCCAACACCTTTGCACGGGTTAAAATTAGGTTAACAAATTAATACAACTATTATTACTATATTGTATTATACATCTGGTTATGAGTGCATGGTGAATTATATGGTTACAATGAGTGTAATACATAGTAAATTCCAGTGGCGGATCTAGAAAGTTAGTTCAGGGGTAACGTAATACAAGTTAAATTTTCTTAGGGGTAACGTAAAACCATAAAAAAATATTTCCTATATAAATTTTTTTTCTTACACTACGCGTAAAAATTTGAGGGGTAGCGGAGGCTACCCCTCACCCCTTCATAGGTCCGCCCCTGGTAAATTCTATCATGTAATTTATTTATATACATAAATCTTGACATGCTTATATATTATAATATTATTAATAATCACTATTAATTTTTGATTGTGTTTACTTTTTATTTAATATTTTCAAACCGTATAACACACGGGTCGTTAGGCTAGTTAACTATATGTGCAAGCTGGTGTTGGTCAAAATTTGCAAGTATATTTGTTGTTAGAACTTGATTCTCACATTTTTGTCATTTTTATTTAAAGACAATTATGTCCTACACTAGACGGCATGAAAAGTTTTATTATGGTTATATTTATTAAAAGTATTTAATGAGACGTCTTATTGGTTAAATGATATGTTTCACAATCAAAAGATCGGAGACATTTGTCCTTACGGTTCTCTAATTATGGCCTATAGGCTTACAATAACTCTTCAAGACATTTTTCCTGCTTTTGATTTTAACTATTTTTCAATTTTTTTTCGGTGAATTGGTTTTCACATATATATTTAAATGTATACATTTTTCAATTTTTTTCGGTTTGGTTTTCACATATATATTTATATGTATACATTGACTTTAGTAATATGAGTGTTGTGTAAACTTTCAGATAACATATGCAAAATACCAGTAGAAGAAAGTTAAAACCTCATTATGGATTAGAGCATTCACAACCAATTACTTATAATTATGTGAGTGTGAGTTCTTAAATTATATGGAATGATTTAAGTGGTTGTGAGTGGAGAAGAGAGAAAATGTTACTGTTCATATGTAAATTTAAAGATTCACTGTTCAACTCTTATAAATTTTTAATATTTTTAAAAGTGGTTGTGAGTGGAGGAGAGAGAAAATATAATGAAAAATGTATAAAAATATATTATTTAATTGGAAGGAGAGAGAAGAAGTAGTGATTTTTAGTGTAATTATAAGGATGGAAAATAAAGAATGGGATGCGAATGCTCTTAGATGGTAAAACTCGTTTAGTTTCTCTTTTTCTATATGTCTAGCTACTTTTGAACTAGTTATATGGAAACTACTTGCATCACTAATAAATTTGATTACCATTTTGGATATAAAAACATTAAGGAGGTGCTTGTTTTCTGTAAAAAGTTTTTCCTGACCTATTTTGTTTGCGACACGCAAATCACGCGCAGACAAAAGTGTAATTGATTGTGTGAGTGTGTGCTAGGTAGGCAATCACTCTGGGCTCAAACTTTTGAAAGACTTCTATTCTTTTATTTATACCGGAGTCGATTAACATATACGAAAAAAAAATTACCGGTAATTATATGTTTTTAAGAGATTCACTAAATTAGTAAAACATCCTAAAACATAAAATTTTAGAGGACACTCGATTAACCCAATTAAGAGCATTCATATCTCTTTCATTATCCTCATCTTTTTTAATTAAATAAAAAATCACTAATTTTATATCTCATTTTTTAATAAATCATATTTTTTATACTTTTTATTATTATTATTTTTTTACTTACAACCACTTTCAAAAATATTTGAAAATTTACTATGATTGAATAATGTATTACAAAATATACAGATAAATAGTAATATTTTCTCTTCACTCTACTCACAACCACTCATATAAAAAAAGTACAAACCTTATTTTATTTAGGTTTGTATCAAACGGTTTTAACGCAATTGTGTATTGATTACTCTGAATCAATTGCACCCCATCGATTTATAGCAACGACTTAACACTAATATTTCGTTTCGGCTCTGCCATATATTAATAATAATAATTTGATGAGTCCATATTTACTTGTCGCACTGGACATCGTAGATCTACGAAGTGGTTGTGTATTTAAAAGACATTGAGTGCCCTATATGTTTCAAATACTTTATAAGAAAATAAATTTTAAATATACGAGCATCGCAATATTATAGACTAATATTAGACGTAACTTTTAAGGTTATAAAAATATATATTTACCTATAACTGTTAACAAAGCTCAGCTTTAGGGAATGGATATTTTTTAGAAGCCCTAATCTAATCATTTTGTGAATAGTAGGCAAACATACGGTTGTAAACGAGACGGGTGTTTGAATGTTACTTCAAAATGAATTGATAAAGTCTTAAATCGAGCCAAATTTAAATAAGTTCAAGCTTAAATATGTGTTCGTTTAATAAGCATTTTGACTCAAGCTTTATAATTGAGTTCGACTATACTCGCAAATCAAAATAAGCTTATTATCTAATAAAATATAATATTTTATGTAATAATATAAGAACATAATAGATTATACAAAATAATAGATTATACCTTTCAGACACACACACATATCTACATACGTATAGTTACGATAGAATAATTACACGTACAATGTTATATATAAAATTATATTTATGAATAGAATAATTAAATAATAAAATGAGGTTCAAACTTTAAACAAAAAACCATTCTTTACACATATACTAAAATAAGAAAACATATATTTTGGATTTTCTATTTTCTAAATAACGAAATTAACGTATATATGTGAATATTTGATTTATACTAAAAACATAATCTCATGAGACGTAGTATATTATGAATTTTCTCTTTACTAATAATCCGAAATGAGTGTTCTAGAAAATATCTAATCTAAAATATCGCTCAAGTAATATTTTTATATATTTGACGAAGTATTTTATGAATTTTCCCTTTACTAATATTTGTCGTTCAAAAAATATTTAATTATCATAAAGAAAATTTAAAAGCTGCCTGCTACATGCGTGATGGCCGAAGTATCCGCTCCCACGCGCCCTTGGCTTTCGTGCCCGTCACACAACACACAAAAATAGAAAAATAACAAAAAAAATATAACACAACAAAATAATAATATAAAACAAACAAAAACTAAAAAATTACATAATAATAAAAAAAAAAAGCAATTTAAATATCTAATCCTATAAAAGCCCTCGCGTCTCCTTTTCCCCTTCACCAACACCCTTTGTCTCCAAACATTTCCATATCCCCAAAATACCCTTCATCTTTCATCTTTCATCTTCTACAAATGCAATCACTGAGTTCCCACAAGCGAGTCCGTGACTCGGACGAGTCAGGGGTCGACTCACCCGAGGCCAAACGAATCCTCCTCGACATCCTCGACGAGTCAGACTCGTGCACACCGAGTCACGACCTCGACTCGTTCATGAAGACCTTCCAAGACGAAATCTCCAAACCAACAGAAATCACTAACATAACCCCCGAGTCAACTCAGCCCACCGAGTCACCCGAGTCGGCCGAGTCATCTCGGCCTGAGCTTGGGTTCCTGTTGGAGGCGTCGGATGACGAACTGGGTCTACCACCGAGTAATGTGAACACGAGTTCAACGGGTGGTACTGGGACTGAGTCGGTTGAACTCAGTGAGTTGTGGGTGTTGGATGATCAGAACTCGAGTTACGGGTCGTATGATTTTGAAATTGGGTATGGTGAGGTTTGTATTGACGGTGAATACGTGGCGTTAGATGGGCTGTTTGATCATGCTGACGTGGGGTTTGGGTCGTCGGAGGTGACGTGGCAGCCGGAGACGCTGCCGGCGCTGTGACCGGAGACGGTGGTCCGGTGGTTGACTTTGCTTAGAGGATATTGTAACGTTCTTTTATTTGTTTTAGTTATAAACACAAGTGGTAGTTGGGAAATATATATAAATAATCCAGACAATGAAATTAGATTAGATTTTACTTCATATATATATGTGTTTGATAAGTTAAAGAGAATATAAAAATTACAATGCTATATCCAAAGTACGTAACTTAGAGTTGTAATCGATTCGTTTTAATTAACAAGCCTAGCTTAACATCAAGATCTCTTTATCATCTCTTTTTCTTTAACAGCAAATGTACGATTCTACGGTTCTATCTTGGATATTATATATGTTATATTAATAGGGTTTATCTATCTGTTTTTTTTTTTACTGGGTTTACGTTTATAACTCCTACGAGAAAACTTACAACTAAGAAAACTATTTAGCTTAAAACTAATATTTTTTCTCAAAGTGAGATTTGAACTCAAAACTTACTCGTTTTAAATTGTGATGTGTAGTTTACCTAATCATTTAAGCTAAGAATCATTAGCAGGATGAAGATATAATAAAATTAAACGGTCAAGAGTAAGCTCGACAGCTTGTGTTCTCTTAAATTAGATGAATGGATCTTGAGTTTGAGGGTTCCAAGTTTATCAACTTGAGTTATAGCTTAAATCAGATGAGATAACCACACCTTTTGAGTTAAGAAAAGAGTACTTGATACACCTTGTATTAAGAGGCTCTTAGTTTTTTTTTTCAAACGACTATTTGACTATTTGTTAACCTACGTAGGGGTGAACATTGAAGGGGCCGGGAGGGGCACCCTCTCTTTTTTTTTCATCAGTAGTGTTAATTTTTGTTTTCATATTATAAATTTTTTTATATATAACGAGTTAACCACATCTCGAAAGATTTAATTTTGCCCTGCCCCCTATGAAAATACCCTTTTTGTTTTCATATCATAATACGTCTAATACACATTTCAGATTATTAACAACGATTTGTAATAGACGGCGCTCATGCATGTACCCGTAATGGATATTGTTAATAGACGTAAAGCATGATCTAAACATATGTATAAATAGTCAATATATTTACTATTTTAAGAAATGATGTGGCTCATGGTAGACCTCGTGTCATGTTTTCTATTTATAAAATCTGCTGCTGTTACAAAATGAAATTTAAATCAATTAAACTCTTTTATTAATGAAAAATTGCCTTTGATCAAAGATTCAAAATCGTGCATATTATCCTAAAACCATTCGATCCACCCATGTGTATCTCCTTGATAAATACCTTATGTTATGAAAAGGGAAAATAAAATAGAACTAATGCTTATTTTACCAAAAAGATTATTGGATCTAAATTGGGATGAAATTTGGTGGATGTATGATTGAAATTAGAACCTAGAAGAAGTCTCTTTTTATTGTTGGCAAAGTCATGACATTTACAAGGCAAAAGGGTCATCCAATTGCATCTACTCATTGCATTACTTATTTGAAAAATTAGTCAATATCAATCTACAAGACTACTACATATCTTCTATGGGCTTGTGGTTGTTCTGGATTTACCGCTAAAACACTACCTTTCAAAAAAAAACATATCTTCTATTTGCTTTTTGTGAGGAAATATTTGTATTATTACCTTTTAAAACGTGACAAATCTTATCTAATTCCGGTCTTGCTTTTATGTTACAATATTTAAAAGATAATATTTATGTGATTAAAGTTAACAAGCTGTTAAATTTCACATGATTAAATTAAAGTTTTAAAAGTATTATTAAAAGTGGTCTTTCTTTTTTTTTTTTCAAGCATATAATTATTTGTAAAATTAAAGACACAGTAACTAAAATTAAAAAGTTTACCAAAAAAGATGTTAAGTTTTACAAGTTTTGAAAAACGAATTAGCACGAAAAGGTAAAACATAAACGTTTACGTTTTTGCGTAAAGCAGAAATTATTGAATTTTAACATTATAATTTAACAAAATATATATTCTTATTCACCATATATTTATTAAGAAAAATATAATAAAATAAAATATGAAATCAAAAAGAAGTACCCCCATCTATTTTGAGGTAATACTTATTTAAATATCTAAAGCATACTCCACTGAATTTCGGGACGAAATTCTTGTAACGGGGGGAGAATGTAACAACCTTAAATTTTTTTTTTATAATTATATAGGTATATGATTGTTATTAATTATAAAAATGTTATGTGTATATATTTTCGTATGTATGCTTACATGCACGTATAGTATTGAGGAAAAATTTACATGAGTATATATATATATATTTGCGTGAGATGTACGTATGCATGTGCATATATGTGTATGTTTTACGTATGCATGTTACATGCATGTATGTATATTGATAGTTTAAGTATATACGAATGTTTATGTGCCAAAAATTTATATATATGTATATATATATAGCTCACCTATGTTTACAGGCACACATACATATATAACTTACGGGCATATATACATATGTATATATAAATCAACTAAAAATTAACCAAATCAAACCAAAAACAATCAAAACCAATTTAAACTAAAAACTAAAACACCCAAACTATCACCATAACACCATCGGCCACCTTTTGCAAACAATACACCCAAACTTTGACCCGGTTCTTTTGTCTTGTTCGAACACCAAACCATCAACACCCCAAACCATCTTCGGCAACCCACCAAACCACCCCTCATCCCTCGGGATTTTGCCTTAAAACCGCCTACACATCCATCATCACAAGGAATATGGCAATTCCAAGGAGAATTCCTTGGATACCTCCCATTCACATTCAAAGTCAATACCTAAGAAACCTAGACTCCTAACTAGATTCCCATGAAGGCAATGGATGTGGCAACCTCTCGGGTGAAGAGGTTTGAGGGCTTGCCACCTATCAACCTTGCCATGATGAATCACCCTTCTTCCATTACTTTAAAACCGTGAATTCTGGAACACATACCTCACAAAACCACTACTTTGCATCCTCTTTCAAAGAACAAACCATCATCATCACCGAAAACATCCAAGCTCCTTGCTTCCTCTCTCGGTTCATCTATAAACACACATCACCACCCCACCCGATTGCTACCATATCCAGCCACCTTCTGCCCTTTTCCCACGGTTACAACCAAAGTATCACCACCCTCTACTATCCTCACTCACTCTCGGCTTCACTCACCACGATACCACACCACAAACATCAACAACAACCGCACCCGACGCCAACCATTCGATCCTCATCAACAACTATCATCATTCATAGCCGTGTTCCAAGTTCTAGGAAGCTTAGACATCATCCAAAAACATCCAAAGGTAATAAAAGGTTTAATTTACATATATGTTACAAAACATATATATATATACATACATATCGATATGTATATGTATATAGATGGATGTAATCATCTAAAACCCATTGGAGAGACTTGGAATCAAAAATTATAAGTAACAAGGTTCCAAAATCCAGGAACTTGTGTTTTACAAAAATATAATTGAATTTTTATAAAACTTATAACATAAAAATTAAAGAAAAATCAAACAAATGTTTAATGAAAGCAATTGTGGGAATAAAAATGGAAAATTCTTGTTTTTATACTAAAATAATAAACTGGAGATCTTGGTATAATTTTGATAAACAAAATAATTTATACAAATTATTTTATAATGGAAAAATAGAAGAAAAAGTCAAAAATATAAATAAATTTGGTAAAATTCTGATAAAATCTCAGAATGATTATTTTAAGGTATAAAATCCCCTGGAATTATTTCAGAATTTTATACTTTATTATAATTTAAATACGAATTTTTGTATGTTCTGCAATAAATAAATCTAATAAATAATTAAAGGACATAATAAATCTGGATAAAATCACAGGCAAAGTATTACAACACTTAGTACATAATATATAATTTTCATTAATTATGGAATAGTATAACTATTTTTTCTAAATATCATGATTATTTAGAAAATTACAGAAACTGTTATATTACGATTTGGACCATGGAATAAATATATGATGTTTGGTTATGCATAAAAAGCCTTCTGTAAAAATCTTGGAATTTTTCATGAACAGAAACTATTTTTAACTATTTATGGGAACCTTATGAAATTCACAGAAAATAATCTGTTAATAATTGGACTCTATAAAAATTTTATGATGATATTGGACTATTGGAAGAAATCCTATGAATTTATAAAAAATTATTGGACAACAGTGAATATTTGATGAATATTGGGATTATTGTGAGAAATTATATAAACTGTTTTGTTTGGACTTGGACTATGATTTAATTATACGTTGTTATATCTAATATTAAAAGTTGACTATAAAAATATAGGAATTTATTAGCTCCAGTAGCTATTTTTTTATGAATTCTTGTGATCTTGTGGACTTTA
The DNA here is from genome assembly GCA_024085815.1 of Flaveria linearis. NCBI lineage: Eukaryota > Viridiplantae > Streptophyta > Magnoliopsida > Asterales > Asteraceae > Flaveria > Flaveria linearis. The sequence continues at coordinate 55,600,501 of CM044015.1, read as the reverse complement.
TAATAAATAATCTGTTGGGAGATAAATATCATAAAAATTTTAGGAGACTCTAAATGGATTAAACAAGTTTCTGTAAAATTTTGATAATTTTTAGAAGACAGAAGCTATTTTGAATTATTTTTGTAAGTTATAAAGTAAGTTACAATTATTATATAGAAATAATTAAAAAGGGAATTTTGGAGATCCGAAAGTGTTTCTCTACAAAATTCGTTTACCTTTTACAGTCAATGAAAACCAGAAAAATATTGAAGTATTATCTAACACTGTGAACTATTTTATTAGGTTCAAGTGGGAAGATACGGTGAGTTCATAGCCCCATTTTTCAACCGTTTTGATATTCAGTAAAGTTTTGGGGAAAAAAGCATACATTTATGGTTGATGTATTATTTTTACTTGAGTTAACTTACTGTCATTTGTGATACAACCATTAGTTCGAATGAGGAACCGTCTGGTAATATTAGTAGCGCTACTTAGGAGAATTAGTATCAACCGAATGAGGGTTAGTTACTATTTCCCTGTATCTAACCGGAATGAGGGTTAAGATGCAATATTACTTGATTTTGTGAATTATTTCGTGACAGTATGATTATGTTTGTGCAGGTTTGGTTGTAACTAATACATCAACAAAAATAACTTTTGTTATATAAACCTATGAATCTCACCAACATCTTTGTTGACTTTGTTATGTGTGCTTTTCCAGGGCAAAATGACTAATTCGTTTGATTTTAGTTTCGACGTCCACAATGGTTGGGGCGAAATAGTGGGAAGGGTTTGTGTTACCCTGACGGTCAACATTGTTGACTTCAGTGTGTACGTGGATGCCCATTTCCACCGCATTTGAAGAACATGCTATAGTTTAACTTAGTTGTAATTAGTTACATCAATTTGATATATTATGTAATGTGATGTAACTTCGGATATTATAAATAAAAAGCATGTCTCAAGTTGTTGTTTTACTTAATAATATTTCTACATGTTATTCTGTTATAATTAATGCACTCTGATAAAAACTAGTCACTCCCGAACATCGTTTCGCGCTTCCGCCGGGATGATACCAACCTGTCACATCCCGGCGGAAGCGCGAAACGATGTTCGGGAGTGACTAGTTTTTATCAGAGTGCATTAATTATAACAGAATAACATGTAGAAATATTATTAAGTAAAACAACAACTTGAGACATGCTTTTTATTTATAATATCCGAAGATACATCACATTACATAATATATCAAAATTGATGTAACTAATTACAACTAAGTTAAACTATAGCATGTTCTTCAAACGCGGTGGAAATGGGCATCCACGTACACACTGAAGTCAACAATGTTGACCGTCAGGGTAACACAAACCCTTCCCACTATTTCGCCCCAACCATTGTGGACATCGAAACTGAAATCAAACGAGTTAGTCATTTTGTCCTGAAAAAGCACACATAACAAAGTCAACAAAGATGTTGGTGAGATTCATAGGTTTATATAACAAAAGTTATTTTTGTTGATGTATTAGTTACAACCAAACCTGCACAAACATAATCATACTGTCACGAAATAATTCACAAAATCAAGTAATATTGCATCTTAACCCTCATTCCGGTTAGATACAGGGAAATAGTAACTAACCCTCATTCGGTTGATACTAATTCTCCTAAGTAGCGCTACTAATATTACCAGACGGTTCCTCATTCGAACTAATGGTTGTATCACAAATAACAGTAAGTTAACTCAAGTAAAAATAATACATCAACCATAAATGTATGCTTTTTCCCCCAAAACTTTACTGAATATCAAAACGGTTGGAAAATGGGGCTATGAACTCACCGTATCTTCCCACTTGAACCTAATAAAACAGTTCACAGTGTTAGATAATACTTCAATATTTTTCTGGTTTTCATTGACTGTAAAAGGTAAATGGATTTTGTAGAGAAACACTTTCGGGCCTCAAAAATTCCCTTTTTAATTGTTTCTATATAATAATGGTAACTTACTTTATAAGTTATAAAAATAACTCAAAAATAGCTCCTGACTTCCAAAATTTACCAAAATATTACAGAAACTTGTTTAATATAACCATCTTAATTAAATGACGGCAATATAAAGCATACAGAAAAGAAAATAATCATAATATAAGTCGCATCTGATATGTGTGTTGGACGGGAAATTTTAGTAGAAGATTATTATTATGTATTTATTATAAGGGGAAATTTTAGTAGAAGATTATTATTATATATTATTACACAGGAAATTTTAGTAGAAGATTATTATTATATATTTCGGAAGCAGTTTCTCTATCTCTCAAGATGGAGGAAAAACTCGTCGCCACCTTTCCCTCTCAGACCCTACTCTTGAATGGGACTTACTGGGTATGTTTGTTTGTTTGTTTATTATAATAATTATTATTAGGTACAGGTAATGTTTGTTTGCATAGTCTTATTTATTTTTGTGCATGCATGTGTGTGGAAAATGGAAATGTATCTCTTCTTACGTAGTTAATGGTCTAAATCTCATAAAAGTGTAAATTTAATAATAAAATTAAAATTTTTGTGAGTTAATCGTTATAAATAAAAGTTATATTAATATTATTTATTTAATATCACAAGATGCGCAAATAATGAGCTTACTATAGCAAATTATAGGTGCCAAAATAGTTTTATATTATTTATAAAGTAAATTATTATTATGGACCCGGTGGTTTAAGTCCTATAACCCTTTCAGTCCAGAAAAAGATATTTTGACAAATCAGACCCTGAGGTTACATTTTGTAACTGTTTTCATACTTAAGACAAACTCTGTTAATTTATTTTAATAAGTATGAGTATTTTGTCACGTAAATCTCGAGGGTAATTGAATAAATTACAAAGTTCTTTTAATATTTAAGCGGCTATTTATGTAATTACTAACGTCCAACGAATTCGCCTGCTCTATTAAATGAGTTTTGATATTTTAAGAAAATATTTTTTACTTCTATTATTATTATTATTATTATTTTCCTGTGATCGATCTGCAAAGTTTCATGGAGTTGTCTTCTAGACTCTAGAGCATGTATTGGTCGTTGGTATCACTTGTGTTTGAATAGTTCTTCCAAATGGGCCCAACGCAAGCCCATTGGACCTCTTTTCTTGGATACTGATGCCCATGCCCATGCTCTAGCCCAATAGTCCTAAGGGTCAAAATGCTTAATTTCACATGATTAAATTAAAGTTTTACAAATATTATTAAAAGGTTATCATTCATTCTTTTTTAGTTTTTTCAAACATAATTAATGATTTGTAAATTTAAAGAAACAATAACTAAAGTAAAAAGTTTACCATAAAAGTTGTTAATTAAGTTTCACAGGTATTGAAAAACTAATAAGCACGAAATGGTAATACATAAACGTTTACGTTTTTGCCTAAAGTAGAAAATTTTGAATTTAAACATTATAGAGTAAATTACGCTTTTCGTCCCTGTGGTTTGGTGGTTATAACCATTTTCATCCAATAGTTTAAAAACGCCCGATTTAACAACTATGGTTTAAGATTTGTCACAATTAAGTCCAAACCGTTAACTCCATCCAATTTCTCCGTTAATTTTTAGAGAAAGACCAAAATACCCTTGGACTAAAACTGTTACTGTAATACACACACATATCTATATATATATATATATATATATATATATATATATATATATATATATATATATATATATATTATCACTCTTCTTTCTCAGATTCAACCCTCGAATCGCCAACACGATCTCACGCCGAGAGTGATCCAGGTAGATCAGGTACGGTGGGGCTCGGCCTAGGGTTTCATCGTACGTCACTCATTTGATGACGTAATCGGGGTTCAGTCGGTACCCGCCGGGGGTGGGAATTTGGGGCGGTGGAGGTTGGGCTCGTAGACCATCGACCGCAACCGCAATCTTCTGCCCTTGTCGAACCAACAAACCAGAATCGAACTGTAACTTGAAAAAGCATATGAGATTTGGGGGTGGGATCATCTTCTTTGGAGAAAAAACTTGAAAAATAATAAGAACCATTGGATTGAGAAGAAGAAGATGCATTCTGCTTGTAACTACATGAGGGTTTATCATGATACATACCATCCACCATCCGCCTCCACCATCGGCCACATCCCCCTGCTATCGCCACCATCCACCTGCTACCACCACCATCCCCCTGCTACCGCCACCATCCCCCTGCTGCCGCCACTAATCCCCAATCTCCCCGACGACGTGGCCATCCAATGCATAGCCAGAGTCCCCCACCCGTACCACCCCTCCCTCTCACTCGTCTCCAAGCTATGGCGCCACACCATCCGCTCCGCTCACTTCTTCTCCACCCGATCCCTCCTCCACTCCACCCAACACACCCTCTACCTCAACATCCGCCATAGCTCCAACTTCAACTGGTACCACCCACCCAAACCCTAACCCTAACCCTTCATCCCTCTCCCCCACCCCCCGATCCCTATTCAACCCATCGGACCTGCATACGCCGTTCTCGGATGCAAAATATTCGTAATTGGGGGCTCAATCAACGACATCCCCACGCCATCCGTGTGGATCCTTGATTGTAGGGTTAACACGTGGGAAACTGGGCCTAAGATGAGGGTTGGGAGAGAGTTTGCAGCTGCAGCGGCTGTTGCTGGTAAAGTTTATAGTTTTGTGGTGGTGTGGAAAGCTGTAAAATCGCGAAGATGGTTGCTAGAAGGTGGTCGTGAAGGTGGTGGTGGAGGCGGTAAAGGGAGGAGAGAGAGTGGTGATGGTGGATGGTGACGGTGGCAGGGTGATGGTGGCGGTGGCAGGGGGATGGTGGCGGTGGCAGGGGGATGGTGGCGGTGGCAGGGGGATGGTGGCGGTGGTAGGGGGATGGTGGTGGTGGCAAGGGGAAGGAGCGAAGAAGGCAAGGAGAGAGAGTGTGAGTGTGTGTGAGTGTGTATATATTTATATACATAAATTTTTTTATTAAAGGCAAGGGTATATTTGTCTTTTTACTTCTATTTAACAGAAAAAATGGATGGACGTTAGTGGCATGGACTTGATTGTGACAAATCTCAAACCATAGTGGTTAAACCGGGCGTTTTTAAACTATTGGATGAAAATGGTTATAACCACCAGACCACAGGGGCGAAAAGCGTAATTTACTCAACATTATAATTACACAAAACTCTGTTCTTATTCACCATATGTTTGTTAAGGAAAATAAAATAAAATAAAATAAAATATCGACAGGCATCTGAATAAAATGATGGCAATATAAAGCATACAGAAAACAAAAATAATAATAATAATATAAGTCACATATGATATGGTTGTTGGAAGGGAAATTTAGTAGAAGATTATTATTATATATTTACTAAACCCCTCACGTTTACGTAGGGTTCTTTTGTAACACATCTCGTACGTTGCAGCGGGGTACTAAGATTTATAATGCTTAAATTCCACGATATGTACATTATATACACCCCACAAAAAAATCACGTCACAACGTTGATAAAAATAAGCACATTGCAATGAAAATCAGGAATTTTATATTATATCATATGTTAAAGTTTGCAAGAGAAAAACAAAATAACCGTATAAGAAACGAAACCTTTAGCAGTTTTAACGATTTGTTGTCTGTTTATGTTTTGATGACCTGTAAATTATCATTTTGAATGAAACTTACATCAAAACGTAGATAAACATAAGTGTTTCAAAACGTTGTATTCGGAATATTTATACAAATCATATTTTAAGAAGTTACTAAAAAGTTAAATATTATAAAGTTAAACTATTAATACTATAATGAGATGCCCAACTCTATTTGGATTGAAATGTACATCGACGTATAGATAAACATAAACACATAAAGATGGTATACTCGTAAATTTTATGCAATGTCATGTCTAAAATTTAATTATCAATATCGAATTAATAAAATCTAACAAATTCCAAAAATTTCAAACAAAGAAAAGGGGACGCCCAACTCTATTTGGATTGAAATGTACATCGACGTATAGATAAACATAAACACATTAAGATGGTATACTCGTAAATTTTATGCAATATCATGTCTAAAATTTAATTATTAATATTGAATTAATAAAATCTAACAAATTCCAAAAATTTCAAATAAAGAAAAGGCAAGAAACATGAACTTTTAAATGAAATAATCTAAATTTGTCAATTAATCATTGATATTAAAATAATTAAAAGATCCCACCACTGAAAGAATCTAAAAGAAAGAAAAGATAAAAAGTCATATAGAGTCTCGAACCACAAACAATATGTATAGAAATTAGAAAAGCTATCATGTGAACTATTGTTACTTTTAGTATTGTAATTGGATTCAATGTTATTTAATTAGAAGTGAAATAATTGAAAAAAATATTAAAACTACTATTCACACCGACATATAAGTTTAATAGTATATAGAATTATAATTAAATATAGTTAGTTTTTTTTTGAAAAATATTAAATATAGTTAGTTAATGTTTGTTTGCATAGTCTTATTTATTTTTGTGCATGTGTGTGGAATTTTTTTTACCTAGTATTTTTTTACGACTAATTGGATCATTTTTTTACGACCAATTGGATCATTGACTGATCATTGGCCCACGCCATCATCTCCATACGAAACTTGAGACCATTTTCAGAAGTAAAGTCACATTAGGTGAGAAAACCCCTGGCCCATCTAGAACTTCATTTATTTTTATCAAATGTGGGACTTGAACCCAAGACCTCCATCTATTTTTATAAGATTTTAGGATACCTTAACTTAACCACTTGAGCTAAGAATTATTGGTTTTTTTAGTTAATGGTCAAAATCTCATCAAAGTGTAAATTTAATAAAATAATTAAAAAATTGTGAGTTAAAGTAAATTTATTTATTTAATATCACAAGATGCACATCTTGAGCTTATCTTAGTAATTTATAGCTGCCAAAATAGTTTTATATTATTTATAAGAGTAAATTACCATTTGCATCCTTGTGGTTTAATTATTTTGACTATTTGCATCTCTACAGTTTAAAAATCCTCATATACCCCCTAACGTTTCATTTTATTCCCATTTGAATCGAAAACACTAACACCGTTACATTATTCTGTTAACTCTCTTGTTAAAAAACTAAACTGTCCTTGAAACCACAATACACAAAAAACGTGGAACCCACCCACATCACCTTTTTAATAAAAACCCCTAACCCACCACCCCCCCTTCTCTCTCTCTCTCTCTCTCTCTCTCTCTCTCTGGAGTCAACAACCACCACCACCTTCACTTCCTCCTCCTCCCGCCGTCTTCACCACCACCATACTTTCCGGCAAGCTCTGCCGGTCGCCGGATCTTCTCTGGCCACCGGTGTTTATCCCGTTAATCCTCACCCTCTTCCCCAACCTCGAAGAATAATTGTTGTTCTTAGCTTTTCTCGTCGAACTCACCAATCACCACCATAATGCGCACTCTTTCCCATTCATCACACCTGCAAAATAGCAACACATATAAATTACCATTTGCATCCTTGTGGTTTAATTATTTTGACTATTTGCATCTCTACAGTTTAAAAATCCTCATATACCCCCTAACGTTTCATTTTTATTCCCATTTGAATCGAAAACACTAACACCGTTACATTATTCTGTTAACTCTCTTGTTAAAAAACTAAACTGTCCTTGAAATCACAATACACAAAAAACGTGGAACCCACCCACATCACCTTTTTTAATAAAAACCCCTAACCCACCACCCCCCCTTCTCTCTCTCTCTCTCTCTCTCTCTGGAGTCAACAACCACCACCACCTTCACTTCCTCCTCCTCCCGCCGTCTTCACCACCACCATACTTTCCGGCAAGCTCTGCCGGTCGCCGGATCTTCTCTGGCCACCGGTGTTTATCCCGTTAATCCTCACCCTCTTCCCCAACCTCGAAGAATAATTGTTGTTCTTAGCTTTTCTCGTCGAACTCACCAATCACCACCATAATGCGCACTCTTTCCCATTCATCACACCTGCAAAATAGCAACACATGGAGAACCACCACATTCTCCGGCTAATCTTCTTCTCCACCGTTTTAGTCCGGTCAATCTCCGCCGCAGACAAATGCTGCCAACCCTCCGCATGTGGTTTCCCAGGCTTCGACCTCCATTGCGAGCAACAGAACCGAACGATCATTCGACTTCCGTCGTCACGTTCATACACCGTCAACAGAATCAACTATGTCTTACATGTATGTTTTTTATTCGATGAATTCATTCGATTTCACAACTAAGTAGTTCAGATCACGTCGATTAACGATTAATAGTTGATAATCGTCACTTCCGGTGAACGATTTCACAATTTGACAGGTGATCTATGTAGATCCGGATTTCTGCCGGAGAAACGCGATCAACAGCTTCAATCTAACCGATTTTTGTAATAGGTTCATGTATCCGGCGGTTCCGTTTGGTTGCGTCAGCAACGCGAATCACTCGGTGTGCCGTTGTGAAGACGATTGAGGTTCCGTGCGGTGGTGGGTTTGGTGGGTGGAGACCTTGATGTGGGTGGGTCCCACGTTTTTTGTTTTTTTAATTTTAAGGGCATTTTAGTCTTTTAACAAGAAAGTTAACAGAATAATTTAATGGTGTTAGTGTTTTGGATTCAAATGGGAACAAAAATGAAACGTTAGGGGGTATATGAGGATTTTTAAACTGTAGGGATGCAAATGGTTAAAATCACCAAACCTCAAGGATGCAAATGGTAATTTACTCTATTTATAAAGTAAGTTACTATTTCTGCTCTATTGTTATAATCCTTTCAATAATAAAAAAGTCTTTTGACATATAAAACTTTGATATTGCTTTTTGTGACGGTTTTGATACTTAAGACTAACTTCGTTAACTTATTATGTTAAGTATAAACGAATTTTGTTCATTCACATCTCAAGGGCTAATTATATAAATTACAAATTTTTTTAATATTTAAGGCACTATTTATGTAATTACTCAAATTAGAAAAAGAAAACAACGACCAACCAATTCTTCCTTCTTTGTTAAATGAGTTTGTTTGTATATTCTAAAAAAATGTTTTTTACTTTTATTTTTAAAAGTTTTTAATTAATATTTTTAGTTTTTTTCGGTGATCAATTTTGCAAAGTTTCTTGGAGTTGTCTTCTAGACTCTATAACGTGTATCGGGTCGTTGGTATTAGAGGTGCACATCAAAACCGGTTTCATAACCCGACCCGACGACCCGACCCGACCCGAAACCGGTTTCAACCCGGAAAACACCCAAACCGGTTCAAACCCGGAAAAAAACCACCGGTTCTGGACCGGTTCTGCGTTTTTGGGCCCAAACCGGTTCCAAACCGGTTCCAAACCAACCCGGTTTGGAAACCGGTTCAGAAAACCCGGTTCCAAACCGGTTTTGCCCGTTTTTTTTTTTTGTGACCGTTTTAAAACGGCTATATAGCCGTTATATAGCCGTTTGGGACCGTTTTTTCAACATTTTTTGGACCATTTTGCCCTTATATGATAGTATAAATAGGTAGTGGGTGTAATGGTTTAGTCACAACACTCAAAACTTCAAAAACGCTCGAAAACGTGCTTAAAAACGCAAAAACGCTCCTCACTCTCAACTTTCTATTCTCTCAATCTATTGAATTATGGCTTCTGAATCTTCGGTTCCAACCGGTGGATCCTCAAGTGCCGCTACCGTTGTTAGAATTCTTTCAACAACGAGAAACCAAGAGATTTGGTGTAATTTCGACTTATGTGAAATGTCGAATGGTCAACAAAAAGCTCGATGCAAGGCTTGTGGTTCGTTTTTCAAGTCGGATTCAAACTCGACTTTGAAAAATCATATGACCAAATGGTGCAAGTCTTTGAAAAGTACACCGAGTCAAGGGCAAACATCAATCGGAAACGATGGTGGTTTATGGAACTTCAACGTAGATATGGTTCGAGATAGAATGGCAAAGTTTGTAATTCAAGAAGGATTGCCGTTCGATCACTTCGACAACCCTCGGTTAACAAAATTGATTCAAGAAACTCTTCAACCACGCTACACTCACGTAAGTCGCACCACTCTTAGACGTGATTGTTTAAATCTTTGGAAACAAGCAAAAAATGATTTAAAGATTTTATTTGAAAATTTACAAACCGGTGTGAACTTAACTACCGACGTTTGGTCCGCCCCACACGGTTTACCGGAATCGTACCTTTGCGTCACGGCCCATTGGATAGATCCAAGTTCGTGGCAAATGATGAAACGTACGATTGCGTTTGAATTATTTGGATATCCGCATACCGGTGAAAATCTTTTTCAAATTTTAGACTATGTAATCAAAACGTATAAATTAGAAAACAAAATTTTTTCAATGTCATTTGATAACGCCTCGAACAACACATCCGCCGTCGAAAAATTGAAAATAAAATATAAACCGGTTTGTGACGGCGTATTTTTTCATTCACGATGTGTTGCACATATTATTAATTTAGTTGTGCAAGATGGTCTTGGCGTTCCTGAAGTGGAAGATTTTAAAACGTCTTTCAAAAACATGTTACGTGACGTTTTTAAAACTAGTAGAAAAAGGTATGTTAATTATAGAAAAATGTGTCACGATACGAATTCCATTTGTTTAGGACCAAATTGGGATGTCCCGACTAGATGGAATTCGACTTGGAAAATGTTTAATAGTGCTTTACGTCAAAAAGAAACGCTTCATGTTTTCCACGATGGTCTTGCGATGCGGGGTCGGGTTGTTCCGTTTCCGTTAGAGGGTTGGGAATATATTCAAGAAATAACTCAATTTTTAGAGCTTTTTAAAAACGCAACTACAAAATTGTCGGGGGTTTATTATCCGACAAGTTGTCTAACGCTTCATCAAATTTATTTAATGACCCATAAATTAAGTGAATATGAAGAAAGAAACGAAATGTTTTCGGCAATGGTAGCGCCGATGAAAGAAAAATTTAAAAAATATTTCATTGAACTACCCCCGGTTTTTACGTGTTCCGCCGCACTCGACCCGTGTTTAAATGTTTCGGGGGTAGAAACTTTAATAGATGAGATAACTTATGATTTAGATTTACATGATTATGATCCATTTTTAATGTTAATACAAAACAAATATTTAATGAAACTTTTAAAAAATTGTTTAATGTTTATGTTGAAAAATATGGTGCAACATCAAACATCCACCGACAATCGAACGTGGAATCGAGTTCGTCGAGCTCAAGTAGAGACCCGATGATTAGTTTATACAACACTTTGAGAAATGAAAACAGTAAACGTCAAAGGGGTAACACCCCAAGTAGCGAACTCGGGAGATATATGGGAACCGATTTTTTAGCCACTATGTCTCCCGATGAATTTTTGAAATTTGATATTCTGACATGGTGGAAAGGAAAGGAATCACAATTTCCGGTCCTATCCGCCATGGCACGTGATTTACTAACCGTCCAAGCTTCCACGGTAGCTTCGGAGTCTGCATTTTCTGTTAGTGGCAGGGTTTTATCGATTCGAAGAACTGGGTTAACTCCAACATCGCTAGAGATGTGTATTTGTTTAAAGGACCACTTAGATGCGGCCGAACGAAGACAACACATATCAAACCTTGAAGAAGAAACACCGATTGAAGAAGAAATACACGAGCACGAGGTACAAACCGGACGATCCTCACCGCTATCCGACGAAGAACTCGCTTATGATTTGTCTCAACGCATTGGCACACAAACCGACGAAGACGATTAGATTAGACAAACTTGTATTCGTAATATGTATATTTTGTTTTCTTTGGTTTAATTTTAATGTAATTTTTATTGTTTATTTTTCGTAATGAATTAATTATTTACTTTTATAAATTAATGTAATTTTTATTGTTTTCTTTAGAAAAACTCGAGTATGATTTTTAATTGTTTACTTATTAAAATGAAAATAAAAACTTTGAGACAATCGTATATAAAATAAAAAAGAAAATAAAACGCGTACAATCAATCGTATATAATTGTTTGTATAAAACTCGTATTAATTGTTTACAAAATGAAAATAAAAACGCGTCCAATCGTATATAATTAATCTACTCTAATAATTTTTAATTAATCAAAATTTGTAATTAATTTGTATATAATTTAATTAGAAGGTAAAAAAAAAAAAAAAAAAAAAAAAAACCGGGTTTTTCAAACCGGTTTTTGGACCCGGCCCGGTTCGGTTCCAACCCGGACCGGTTCCAACCGGGTTGGGTTTTATAGGGTTGAAAACCGGTTCCGACCCGAACCGGTTCTTGGTCAAAAACCGGTCTCCAAAACGTTGACCGAACCCGAACCGGGTCCGACCCGACCCGGGTTCAAAAAAAAAACCGGTTTGTGCACCTCTAGTTGGTATCACTTGAATAGTATTTGAATAGTTCCTCCTAATGGGCCAAATGCAAGCCCATTGGACCTCTTTTCTTGATACGGATGTCCATGCCCATGCCCATGCAGGTACCGAAACAACTTGAATTTCCAGCCCAATAGTCCTCAGGTGCAATTTAGGCCCGTTTATGGTAAATGGGCTGATTTCATTTATGTTTAGGGTCAAATGATTTGGATTTTGTCATTTTGGAATTTGGAATATTGAATCTTGAAAGTTGACTAAGAGTATTCACAAGGTCTAAAACCTCAAAGTTCGTTTTACTTAAATAAATTAGATAAGTAGAGTAGTAATATTTTTCATGTGATGATATTTATCATCTTAGTTTTTCTTTATTTAGTTGCTAACACCTAGATTATTTGCGATAAAATATGTAGCATCCACATTCTTATTTTGGTATTCCTTGCTTTTCTAATATGTAAAGATTATTTTTAAGATTTTCATTTTCATTGTTTTTATTTTCTCTCTTATAGCTTTTTTAAATTTTATTCTTATAATTCACATTCGTGTTTCTTAATATTGGGTCAAAAGATATATTTATAAATCACCGTTTCGAACTATTTTTTATTTACATTTTTATATAATTTGGTGTTCTTAATGTTTAATTTATTTTGTTCGATTTATTATCTAACTTAATGGGATTTCACTGACATTTCTTAACTTTCAGCTAACAAGCATATTAACTTTTTAACATACGTTTCCGCCCTAGTTACTTGGGACATTCAGTGGTGTTCACTAGCATCTCCCACGGGCAACATCATTCTCATAGTGAAGGAGAAGCTTGCTCCAGATGTTCCTACGGTGTGAAAGCAGTTGGTTACGTAGTTTTAGTGTAGGGGTTTTTCTCTATATTAAAATGTTTAATTATGTGTTTAATATTATGAAACACAATTACTTTGAGAGTTAATTGATTTTCAGGGTTGCAGAGCTAAAACTGACACATTTCTGGTGTTTTCGGGAGTTAGAATGGAAGCCGGAAGCTCACGAAGAAGACAACACTTGAGAAATAGAAGAAATGAAGAAAAAGTGAAAAGGGGACGTAAATTACGTCCCCATGAACGTAAATTACGTCCCAAGGACGTAAATTATGTCCAATGTTTGATCAGCCAAAATAAAACACGCAAACTAGAACGTAAAACACAAGAAAAAAAGTGTTGATTAGGGGATGGGGTCGTAAATTATGTCCTTGAGGACGTAAATTACGTCCCTTGGCTGAATAATGTGAATTAGTTTAGGAATTAGAAATGTATTATAATACTTTTGTGTTGTTCGGTTGTAGAATTGTTTAGGAGCTCTAGATGGAACATACATAAAGTGCTTAGTGCCTAATGAAGAGAAGCCTAAATACAGAACAAGAAAGGGAGAGATTGCTACAAACGTGTTAGGTGTGTGTTCACCAGATATGCAATTTATATTTGTGTTACCGGGTTGGGAAGGGTCGGCCGCTGATAGTAGAGTCCTACGAGATGCTATTGATAGGCCACATGGATTGAAAGTTTCAAAGCCGGGTATGTAAAATCTTCTATAAATAATCATACATGCATATACAACCAAGATAGTAATTTAAGTAGTTGCGTCTACAATGTATTTTTAGGTTATTATTTGGTAGATGCGGGATACACAAACGGAGAAGGTTTTCTCGCCCCTTATAGAGGTCAAAGATATCACTTAAATGATTGGCGTAATGGACACCAACCCACTACCCCAAAAGAATTATTCAACATGAAACATTCGTCTGCAAGAAATGTTATCGAAAGATGTTTTGGTATTTTGAAGAAAAGATGGGGAATTTTGAGAGACCATTCATACTATCCTATTGACCAAAAAAATAGGATCATAATGGCGGGTTGTCTACTTCATAATTTTATAAGGAGAGAAATGTCAATAGATCCATTTGAAGACGAAGACGAAGATGAAAATGAAAACGAAGACGGAGACGGAGAGGGGAACGGAGACGGAGAGGGAAACGAAGACGGAGATAATATAACTCAAATTGCGACGTCAAACGAGTGGACAATGTTTAGAAACAATCTAGCCCAAAGCATGTTTGATTCTTGGAGTGCTACCAACTTATCATAAATATTTTACAAATACATGGATTATTAAACTATTGTTTGCTATGTTAACTTTTATGGATGGATATATTAATTGTTATATAATTGTTATGTGATTTACAGACATATTAATTGTTACACAGTTGTTAGTTATGCTATTTTTGTTGGTTCAAAATTTTTTACAGGAATGTCAACCAACAATAGAAACTATCGAGTGTGGTCTGATTATGAAGATGATAAGCTTGTTGAAGCTTTAGTAAACATGACTAACACCGGAAAGTTTAAATCTGATAACGGCTTAGAACAGGATATTTACAACATTTGGAAGCGTCCTTAAAAGAATCACTTTCGGACTCGGGCATTTTGGGTAAACCCCATATTGAGTCAAGGATCAAAACAATGAAAAAAGACTGGTCAACTATTTCTGATATGCTAAAAGCTAGCGGATTTGGGTACGATAAAGAAACAAATAGTGTCACTGCTGATACTGGAGTATGGGAATCATACCTTGAGGTACGCACTAGCATCTGAATTGTATTATGATTATGTATAATTCTGTTTTAGTTCATAAAGCCTGTTTAGCCATTGTTAGGTATAATTTTGTTGGGATAAGTAATAAAAGGGGTGCATTAGTATAATTTTAAATGGGTCATATCTCTTCCGCAGAGCATCTACGGAACCTTGACATCTGCGGATGTCAACGTCTGCGGAACCTTAACATCTGCGGATGTCTTAACATCTGCGGATGTAAAAGTTCAAACAATGCATTTGTTTTGCTGCTGAATCAGAAATCACATAATACTTCTACGGATGAGAGGTATTACTGAAACTTCTGCGGAACATAAAAAGTTTAAAACTTTAAATGTATGATATCTACAGAGTAGAATCAAATGTTGATGTTGGACATTGTTGACTTTATTTGCATGGCAATTAAGTACAGAGAGGCAAGTTTCCTGTATCCTGCATTCAAGTTAGTGCTCAAGTTCCAATTCCTTCAAAGTAATTCAGATCAATTATCAGCTTTTATTATTTTTCATGCATGAACTACTCCCCCTAAATTTGTGATTAATGTGAGACAGTTACATTTATCATAAATTTAAGTTGTAAACAGGCATGACAGGCATATGACAGTCTAAATGAGAGAAAGTCAGTTGAGATAACAATTAAACATCTGACAAACAGTTACATGCATGCATATATATATAGAGGGATCATACTATAACTTGGCTTCTGCTGATGTTAATTAGTTGATTCAATACATACTTGATTGCAAGTATATGGAGCCACTTAAATTCAAACATGAGTACTGTATCAACTAGGCATGCTATTTATCATGTTGTGAAGTTTGTTAATCAGTAGCAATCAGGAGTCCCACATTCAATTATCATTGTAGTATGCCTTCCGTAGGTGAGGCAAATCACTACAGTCCACACTTAATGACTATGTACATTAAGTTATAAGTTCTATCTTGAGACAAATTTCAGTCTCATGAATGCTTTGATGTTGAAGCTCTTTGACTTGATGTACAATGGATCACAAGTGATTCCTTTTTTGAGCTGAAATATGATCTTCATAGTCACCAGGTCTTTACTTTCGTAAAACAGAGGTGAACTTTAACCCAGGTCTTTGTTTACACAAAACAGAGGGAGAATGAAGATCACACTTGTTAATCACATTCCCAGGTCTTTGTTCACATAAAACAAAGGGAATATGACTTTGCAAAGATATAATATTATAAAGTATTTTACATAGTGTGCTTGTGTAAGTGATTTGATCACATCAGGAGAGAACATACCTTCCTGATTCTCAAATGGAATCCTCACAGACAGTTACCTCATGCTTTTAGTTTGACATGCTCTTAGCTTTGTTTCCACTCAAGTTGAACCTACTCACATATCAGTATGATATAAGTCAGATTAAGGTTTTGTTTAATAGCCAAGTATAGTTTACTATCATTTCCCTTATATAATGCATGTATAGATGTTCTATCAGACACTTAAGTTATCCTTAACGATTACTCTGCACAAAGTCAGTCATATGCTTTTGTTGATTTATTCTAAGTTAATCATCCCTAAAGATTCTATCAGAAAATTAAATCTAACAGAATCAAATGCTTTAGTAACAAATCAGCAAGCTGATTGGTTGTGTCTACTTTGACTAACTTGATTAGACCCTTTTCAGAGCAATCTCTCAGAAAATGGTATCTGATTTCAATATGTTTTGTTTTACTATGTTGAACTGGGTTAGCAGTTATAAACATAGCAGCT
Source organism: Flaveria linearis (assembly GCA_024085815.1). Lineage (NCBI taxonomy): Eukaryota > Viridiplantae > Streptophyta > Magnoliopsida > Asterales > Asteraceae > Flaveria > Flaveria linearis. The sequence goes on along the minus strand of CM044015.1, from coordinate 55,583,837 downwards.
GAATTATCAATGTGAATTGGTGTATGAAGGAAATTGTAACCATAATCAAGTAATTGGTTTTGCAACCAAAGTACTTGAGAGCAACCTGCTGAAGCAGCTATGTACTCTGCTTCAGCTGTGGATACAGATACATTTGTTTGCTTCTTGCACTGCCATGAAACAAGTCTTGGTCCTAAAAATTGACATCCACCAGTTGTGGATTTTCTGTTGTTGTTGCACCCTCCATAGTCACTATCTGAGTAGGAGTAGAGGCTAAAATCTCCATCTTTGGGATACCAAAGTCCCAATGCAGGTTTGCCTTTCAGGTATCTGAAAATTCTCTTTACAGCATTCAGATGTGACTCCTTTGGGTCTGATTGATACCTGGCACAAACACAAACAGCAAACATGATGTCAGGTCTACTGGCAGTTAAGTACATTAATGAACCGATCATTGATCTATACAATCTTTGATCTACGGATTTGCCAGCAGGGTCAGGCACAATCTTGTCTATTGTTGATGCTGGTGTCTTGCATGAAGTGGAATCAGCAAGATTGTACTTCTTCAAAATTTGATGAATGTACTTTTCTTGATTGATGAAAATGCCATCTGGTTTCTGATGAACTTGTAAGCCAAGGAAGAAAGTCAATTCTCCCATGGAGCTCATCTGAAATTCAGATTTCATCAAGTCTTCAAAGCTTTGGCACAGCTTCTTGTTGGTTGATCCAAATATTATGTCATCAACATATATTTGAACCACCAAAAGATCTTGATGTTCATGTTTGAGGAAGAGTGTCTGATCAATTGTTCCTCTCTTGTAGCCATTCTTCAGCAGGAATGATGATAGTGTGTCATACCACTTTCTGGGTGCTTGATGAAGACCATACAAAGCTTTATCAAGCTTGTATACTCTATGTGGATAATCAGGGTCTTCAAAACCAGGGGGTTGAGCAACATAGACTTCTTCATCAATCTTCCCATAGAGGAAAGCACACTTCACATCCATTTGATAGACTGTGAACTTTTTGAAGGATGCATAGGCTAGGAAAACCCTTATAGCTTCAATCCTTGCAACTGGTGCAAAGACTTCATCATAGTCTATTCCTTCTTCCTGGGTATAGCCTTGAGCAATGAGCCTAGCCTTGTTTCTCACTATGATACCTCTGTCATCCAGCTTGTTTTTGAATAGCCACCTTGTTCCAATTGGATGTTGACTCGTAGGCAAGTCTACAAGAGTCCACACGTTTTGTTTTCTGAATTGTTGTAGCTCTTCTTGCATAGCCTCAATCCAGCTGTTGTCTTTTAGTGCAGCTGTAATGTTTGCAGGAACTGTTTGGGACAAGAAGCAGGTGAACACACAAATGTTTGCCACACCTCCTTTGTTCCTTGTAGTTCTTGTATTCAGATCTCCAATGATATTGTCTGTTGGATGAGCCTTGTGGATTCTGGTTGTTGAGACAGCATCAACTTGAACTGTGGTGTCTAGGTTTGAGAAACCCATTGAAGCAGATGGTGTCAGCTGAGAGGTTGAGTCGATGAAATAATCAAAAGGCTCATTTTGATCAGCTTGTGTAGGAGTTGCTGCTGGGTTGTCTTCCGCAGGAAGTTCTACGGAAGCAGCATTTTGTTCGTCCTTAGGAGGTTCTACGGATGCAGCATTTTGTTCTTCCGCAGGGGGTTCTACGGATGCACCATTTTGTTCTTCCGCAGGAGGTTCTACGGAAGCAGCATTGTGTACTTCCGTAGAAGATGCATTACCATTCACGGATGAACATTGTTGAGTTGCAGGCATGGTTTGTTGATTTAACCCTTCCTCTTTATCCCTTAGTTCAGCAGCTGAGGCAGGACTGACATCTGCGGATACTGATGCATCTGCGGATGTATTTACTGATGTAACTTCATGCTGCTGACTTGATTCTTGCTGAGGTACAGTTGAAAGGTGTACCCTTGGTGGGTCTGCTGTCAGGGGCACTACATTCAAACTTGGAGGTACAAATGGATAGCATGTATCCGCAGCACCTGCATTGATCAGATAACCAGTGTTAAATGATTCTGTTAATGCATCTATATCAAATAACCAAGATGATCCTTTAACATTAGTAGTAAATATGGATTCATCAAAAGAAACATTGGGAGTCTCTTCAACTATGTTATGTTCTGGAATATAAGCCCTATATGATTTAGAAGTGGATGAATATCCAACAAAGAAACCGTCATAGGCTTTTTCAGAAAATTTTCCCAATTGTTCTTTAGTATTCAAAACAGACACATGACACCCAAAAGCTCTAAGATATCCTATAAAAGGTTTCCTTTTAAATAAGAGTTCACAAGGTGTTTTATTATGTTCTTTGACTATCAAAGTTCTATTTTGAACATTGCAAGCTGTATTCACAGCTTCTGCCCAGAAAGTAATGGGCAACTGAGAATCAGCTAGCATTGTTCTGGCTGCTTCTATGAGTGTTCTATTTCTCCTTTCAGCCACTCCATTTTGTTGTGGAGTTCTTGGTGTACTAAATTGTCTTGCTATTCCTTTATTCCTGCAAAAATAATCCAAGTCAGCATTAACAAACTCAGTTCCATTATCACTCCTAAAAATTTTAACTTTAAATCAAGTTGATTCTCAATCTTAATCACAAAGTCCATTAATGTTTCAGATGTTTCACTCTTATGTTTTAAGAAGAAGACCCATGTGAATCTGGTGAAATAATCTACTATCACCAAGCAATATTGCCTTTTTCCAATGCTCAACACATTGGTTGGACCAAAGAGGTCCATGTGAAGCAATTTGAGTGGTGTAGTGTTAGTGTTAATTGTTTTGGATTTATGAGACACTCGGTGTTGTTTTCCTTTATAACATGAAGAACAATGATTAGAACAGTGAAATTCTTTCTTTGGTAATCCAATGACTAAGTCATTTTTCACCAATTTATTCATGTTCTTCATGTTGGAATGGACAAGCCTTCTATGCCACAATTGAGATTCATCTTCTGAAGATTTAGACAGCAGGCATGTCTCATGATTAGTGAGTGTTGTGTTGTTCATATCCAAAATGTATGTGTTGCCTTTTCTTGATGCTTTGAGAAGGATCCAGTCTGCTGGAACTGTAAAACCTGGCTTAAGAATGTAACAGTTAGTGTTATCAAATAGTGTTAAGTAATTTTGATCACAAATTTGGGAAACACTAAGTAAATTATACTGCAAATTTTCACAGTAATTTACTTTTTCAAATGTTAAAACACCATTAGATACTATTCCTACACCAACAATTTTACCTCCCTTCTTATCCCCACCAAATGCCACATAAGAGGCATGTTTATGTTTGAAGTCATGGAGAAGTGCACAGTTGCCTGTCATATGTCTGGAACAACCACTGTCAACATACCACTTGTTGTCAGCTCTCCATGATTGTTCCTGCACACAAAAGAAATTAGTTAGAATTGACAATCCAAGGCTTAATTGTCTTGGATTTGCCAGATGTGTCAACAATAGTTACTCCTTCATGAATTAATCTTGAAGTTTCATTATTAGTTGTTTCTTTTTGTTTTGATGGTTGTGAGGATGATTCTGTTGAAGATGAGTCTGGTTTCTGGATGCCTTCATGCTTCTCTGATTCTTTCTTCAAAGTGACTTGTTTTGGTTGGTATTTTAACTTTGAAGAGGATCCTGTAGTTTTGAAAGTATCTTTATCTTTCAGCTTTGATTGAGACACAGGAGTTCCTTTAGCAAAGTTATCAAAGAAACCATCAGCTGCTTCACTTTGTTTATCTGTCAAATCCACCTTTTTGTGAGGTGTCTTAGACTGTATTGGTGCTTTCTTCTTCAAGGTCTTGTCCGCAGCGGAGGGTCTTTTCTTTGACTTTTGTTGTTCTTTCTGAATCTTTGTCTCTTTTTCACTTTCTGAGGCTTGAGAATCTGATTCAGATGATGTATCTTGTGACTTCTGTTTGCTCTTTTTCTTGTTCTTCTTATTAAAATAACATTCCTGAGTGGAATGGTTATTTTTGTCACATATAGCACAGTGTTTGTTGAAGAAACAATCATCAGTCATGTGATTGTTCATATTGCAAATGGAACAATAGCTGCTGAAATAGCATTCATCAGTATTGTGATTCTTCATATCACACCATTTGCAATATTTTTCTGAATTTTCTTCAGATTCAGCCTTCTTTTTATTGTTCTTTTTCTCATTTGCTGAAGCATCAGTTGATTTCTTCTTGTTTTTGTTTGGAGCATCATCAGCTGTTGCTTGTTTGCCTTTGGCTGCCATTTGTTGCTTCATATTTTCCCTTTTCTTTGCATGTGTGTGGGGCTCTCTTTTTACCTTGTCCGCAGGATCAGCTTCTCTCTTCCTTTGCTTTCTGCGGATTCAGTGATTTTTGTCTTCCGCAAATGATCTACGGACTTGGCAGTTTTTGCTTTCCGCAGATGTTCTACGGATTCTTCAGATTTGTTTTTCCTCTGATCTTCAACACTTGAATTTTTCTTTTGCTTTGTTGAAGTTTGTTGTTTCTTACCTTTCTCTGAAGACAAAGGTATCTCAGAACTTGATCCGCAGCTATCAACTTTGTGAAGGTGCAGTTCTTGAAGTCCTTCATTTAATTCAGCAATCCTCTTGCAGATAGTCTTCAGCATATTCCGTTGCGTTGCTTTGGAGGATATTGCAACTTTGCTTCTTTATTACACGCGGAAGACCAGTTTCAACTTGAACATTCTTACCAATGTTCAGTTGATCAGTATCATGTTCATCAGAATCATCCTGTCATCATTATATCAAATTGTGATTTATGTTTAAGTGATTCAGATTCCGTAGATTCAGTTTCACTTATCTCAGCTTTATGACTGTTGTTTATGTCAAGTTTGGTGCTTTGCACAAAATGTTTTGACAAATTGTTAGTCATTGTGTCAGGTAAAGGTGTGTAGTTATCATTAATAGGTGGTGCAACAGCATTATAACCCAACCGGACCTGTTCTTTGATTCAATATGGGAGTTTAACAACTTCTCATATTGTTGAGATGATAATTGAAACTTCTGAAGTTTCACTTCAGTTGATGCATGATCAGCCATGGATTTTGTTAAGGAAGTGGTCAGATGCTCAACTTGGGCTTTTAGGCTGTAATTTTCAGAAACATATTTTTCTAGATCCTTTTGTAAAGAACTTATTTTTATTTGATATAATTTTTGTTCTCTTAAGTGTGATTCATTTAAAATCATAGTTTCCTTTACTTTATCAGCCAATTGTTGAGCATGGACTCTATATCTTTCAACTTCCTCAACACAGGATGATGACATAACCTTGTCTTTTACCTCTCTGCCATAGGATGAACTTTGTTGCTTCCTATGTGCCATGCAATCGCTTGATGATTCTGATGCTTGCTGCTGCTAGATTTTTGATTTCTCCTGCAGATATTGCTTGGCTCTGTAAGCAATCATTGCCATCTGCCATTGTAGATCCATCTCTTCTACTACATCAGGAGGGAGTTCCTCCAATCTTGCTGACAGATGTTTGCTGATGTGAGTGAACTTCCAAGATATGCTTGAAAGCTAGAACTAAAGGCTGCAAAGGCTGCTTTTTGTTCTTCAGAATCCAATATGATAGTTATTGGTTCTGATTGTTTGTTATTTTGAGAAGAGTTTGCAGTTGCTGATGTTTCCCTTTTCTCTTTAGATCTCCCCTTTTCCTTTTGATTTTTACTTTGAGATGATTTCTTAGTGGGTTTGGATGCATAGAAACTTACTTCCTCTTCATCATCACTCAAAGTACAAGAGTTATCACTTTCATTGTTTGAGATAAATGCACTTCCAGCATTTTTGGTTTCCTTGAAGTGATATGGTGAGACATGAGTTCTCACACTCTTGTTTCTTGATTGTTCATCCAGTTCAAGAGCTTCTACCTTAGCAACCAATGTATCCAGACCAGTTGTCTTGAGATCTATGGTATTCTTGAACATGGAGACAGTTTGCTTCCAACTTTCAGGCAAAGTGTGGAGCATCTTCTTGTTTAATTCCTCAGTGGTATATTTCAACTTCAAGATGTTCATCTCAGTAACAAGTTGCATAAATCTATGGAGTTGCTGAGGAATTGATTCACCCTCAATATGATGAAAAGTTTCATACTGTGATCTAAGGGTGTCTTTCCTTATGCTTCGGATCTCATCACTCCCTTCACAGAGAGTGTGGAGTATCTTCCACAGGGAATTTGCTGTCTTGTAGTTTTCACACCTGATCAAGATTTCTTCTGGTAAAGCCATACTAAGCAAGCTATATGCTTTAATATCGACTTTGACCTTCTTGACATCATCAGGTGGCAGGTCTTTAGTGCTGATTGGCTGATTTTTGTCATTATAATCCGGCCCAAGAGTGGGTGGAATATAAGGACCTTGAGTGATGGACTCCCACAAGTCAGAATCTGTGTAGTTCACGTGATTCCTGAACTTGATCTTCCAGGATTTAAAATCAGCTTTAGTTTCCAACTTTGGCGGTTGATACGATCCTCCACCAAAAGTACTCATGTTTAATGCAAACGAATTAATCAAAACTTAAATGATAAAATTGATAAATCTATCAAAGACCCAGATCTAGTATTCAATTGATTTGAATATAGATCTAAATCAAACAAGCAATGAGACAGTGCTTGCTGAACAACAAGTCGTTGATTTAATTGTTTGAAAATCAATTAAACAATTTTAATACTGATAGATCAATTGATCTAAATCAATGAGCACCAATGGCTCTGATACCACCTGTGAATCCAAGGATCGCGAATCAGGAATTATCAGTATTAAAATAAATCAATTTAATGATCGCGGAATTATCACTAATTGACGTTTAATTGTTTGTAATGATCAATGATGAACACAACCACAGAAACACAATAAATGCGAAATCAATAATAATTCAAATGTATTTCATTAACTATAATGTAATGATTACAAAAGAATAATGAATAACTATGAACAATCGAATTCTGTGAATCGAATGATGTTTGATGTTGATGGGACGGCAGCTAGGGTTGCACAATGAACTCTTGACAGCCGTAATATTGATTGATTATGTTCTCCGAGATGTGAAACCTAGGACTCATATTTATACACGGTTTGAGTCGGTTAAGGAAACACCGGATCTCTCGGGATTTGTTATTGATTGAGTTGACTTGTTTGACTTCTTGGTAATTGCAATCGCACAAGTATAAAGTTCTTCCGCAGCAATCTTCTCGTCCGCAGAACATTTGTTCTTCCGTAGATGATTTAGCCTTCCGTAGCAAAGTTATTCTTCCGTAGGAAATTCTTCTTCCGTAGGAGTCTTCACTTCATGGTACTTGATCATCCGCAGGAACATGTACTTGGTCATTTGGTCTTGTAAGAAACATATCTACGGATTAACAAAATTGTTCATCCGTAGATGTTTCATACACTGTCAATTCCATGAATTCATCCATGTATATTGTTTTTCCCTGTCAAGTCACAAATCAACACACATATATATGGGGTTATCCTATAGATTCAAAGCACATATATATATATATATTTGACTGTTACACGTATTAATTACAAGACTTGATTTTCAAGTACTAAGCCTATACAAAATTGATCTAGCCCTATACAATCTAGACCTAACAGTTGTCTCTGATCTTTCTCCCCCTTTTTGGTAGCATCATCTTGAGAGCTAGATGAGCTAGAGGAAGAAGTCAATGAGACCTGAATAGGTACATGCCTAACAGACCTCTCCGTCTGTTTCTCAACTAATTGAGCCTTGAGATTGTCAATCTCAAGTTGCTGAGTGGTTGTCCTTGTCTCTAAGATTCTCACCTGAGATTCCAGGTTTGAGACCTTAGAGAGCAAGTACTGAAGTGTGAGTTGCATACTTCCCTCATCTTCGTGTGAAGAATCACGGGAGATGAGATAATATACCTAGTATGTTCAGTCTCACCACCAGATGTGGCTTCTTGGTACCCTGGATACCTTTGCTCAAATTCATCTCTTTCAGAAATGTCAATGGGCAAAGTTGCCGTAGACTCAGTCTGATTGATATTACCACTGTCCTTAGAGCTCGATGAGAGACTCTGAGTAGTGGCAGCTGAGCCTACATGAGTCCCCTCTACATCAGTGGGACTCACCTCAGTAGTTAGCTGCTGATGGGGGCTAGAGATAAGGGATCTCTCTTGGCTCTATTGATCTTTGAGAGGGTGTTGTAGATCAACTTCATGGCCATGGAGAGATGTTATCTCTTCATCAGTGCGGAGTAAAAGGTCAGTGAAAGATAAAGAGGATAAACCTACTGACCCGGGACCTAGATCAATGTCTACAGGCATTGAGCCTCTGGTGGGGCTGTCCCTTGAAGGCTGCACAGGGGAGTGTAAAGACTCACCCTGTGGGCTAAAGGCTTGAGGTTCGGGCTCTTGGGTTTGAGACTGAGGAGGCTCAAAACCCAAATTGAGGTCAAATGAGAAGGATGGTGTGACCTCGGATTGAGTGGGAGCCCATGGTTCCACTCTAGCCCTTTTGGTTTGAACTGGAGGAGCTTGTTCAATCAGAGTAGATTGAACAAGGGTTCGTTTGGGACGTCTCTGATATGTAATTTTAATGGGTGGAGAAGGTATGGGAATATTTGTGGTGGAGGTTGCTGGTGTGGGTTCATCACCTGTGGGGTTAACAGAGATGTCACCAGGAGCTATGCGCTCAATCATTTCTTGAGATAAAGGAGTGTACCGTCCAGTAAAGTTGATGGATACCTTCTTCAATGTCTTGAAGATGGTAGGCCGCACTTGAGGAACAGTAAGAGCAGCTGCACAGACAAGCTTGCTCGGTTCCAACTCGCGGTTGATAATGTGTTGAATGTATCGGGGATACATGAAGAATGTGTCCCTTCTCAGATTTCCAATCAAATTGGTCAACACAAATCTTGAGTAGTTGAAGCGCAAACCTTTCACCAACCCGTGAACTAGGCATCCTAGTTCATATGGGATTTGATCCCATCCCCCAGACTTGTTGGATAGGCAGTGCAGAATGATGTGCAGCAGGAACTTCTAATGATATGAGAAGTTGAACTTGTAGACGGTTGACCTGCTTACATCCCCACCATATCACATAAGGATGTAGGTGCTATCCAAGTCTTCTTTGGGAAACTCAGTAGGAGCCCCATCATCATTGAGCTCGAGATGTTCCCTGATGAGTTGTTCAGTTATGATAAACTCCTGTCCACAAATGCGGGTTCTCAGGACGCGAACCCCATTTAAGACTTCAGCTTGACCGTTACTCTAGAATTCAGTCATGTGGTTGGAGTAAAAGGTGGGGTTAACAGTAAGCGCCGTGAGGTAGGTTGATTCAGTAAGAAAGGTGATTATTTGGGTGAAGTCGGCATCTCTTGACGAATCAAGTAATGCGACCTGGTTGTGCTGAGGGTTTAGCGCCATTGCAGAGAAAGTAAGCTTGAATTTGGGTGAAATTTCAGGTTTGAAAGTGAAGGAGATATTTAGGGCAGTAAATTGGTAAAAGAAGATGAAATTGAACAGTCTGGATTATTTAAAGGGGATGAATTATAGTAGTGGCGGTAATAGGGTAACTGTTTGGGGTGATGGTGGTTTTCGGCTATGAAATGACAGTGGCGGCAAGGGATAATTTTAAATAATCTGACCATCATTATCAAATTTTTTACCTTTTACAGAGTGGGGCCCAAAAAGATATTCGTTACAAAGTAAAATCTCTATTTCCGAATATAAAACATTTTCGAAGGTAATTATCTTCCGAAGGCAATCTTCTCTTCCGAAGCAAGGCATTGCTTCCGAAGGTAAAAATGGATTTCCAAATGAAGAGTTTTATGAGCTTCAGATGTAGATCTGATGCAAAATCAATCGCTTCTTCCGAGACTAAAAACTCTTCCGAGAAGAAAATTTCCATTGAGGAATTTGGCTTCGGAAGATATTTTAAGAATATCTTCCGAGAGTTAATTCCTCTTCGGAAGGAATTTACACTTGGAATATAAAAAGATCTTTTGTAACAGGGCTTAAATTGTATTGACCCAAGACATTACACATTAAAAAGTTTTCAAAAGAGGTAGTTAATCAATGTTTATCATCCTAATAGCTGATATGAGATACTTAAATCTTTGTTCATCAAAAGCTTTTGTGAACAAATCAGCATATTGTTCATTTGAGTCAACTTGATTAACCTTATCAGATTTTTCTCATGAATATCTCTAATGAAATAGTACCTGATATCAATGTGCTTTGTCTTGGAGTGCTTCACTGGATTTTCAGTAATGGAGATAGCACCGTTGTTGTCAATATGGATAGGAGTAGTCATGAAGTTGAATCCATATTCCAACATCTGATTTTGAATCCATAGCAGTTGAGCACAGCAGCTAGCTGCAGCACTGTATTCAGCTTCAGCAGTTGATGTAGAGACATAGGATTGTTTCTTGCATTGCCATGAGATAATCCTTCTACCAAGAAATTGACATCCTCATGATGTTGATTTCTTGTCAATGTTGCAGCCACCATAATCACTGTTAGAGTATCCATAGAGATTGAAATCACTATTTCTTGGATACCAGAGACCTAGTTTAGGTGCTCCTTTGAGGTATCTGAGGATTCTCTTAACAGCAGCCAAATGAGACACCTTGGGAGCAGCCTGATATCTTGCACAAATGCATGTGACAAACATGATATCTGGTCTACTAGCAGTGAGATACATCAGAGAACCAATGATTGCTCTATACTGATGTTGATCAGTATCCTCCCCCTCAAGGTCAGGGCAAAGATTATGGTTTCTGGGTATGGGTGTCTTGGCTGGTTTACAGTCCTTCATTTCAAATCTATCTAAGATGTCTGAGACATACTTAGATTGATTTATGAAGAACCCTTCCTTCATCTGTTTCACCTGAATTCCAAGGAAAAGTCCATTTTTCCCGTGGAACTCATCTCAAATTTCTGCTTCATAATGCTCTCAAAGTCCTTACACATTTGGTCATTTGAAGAACCAAATATGATGTCATCAACATAGACTTGAACAAGCAAAATGTCCTCTCCAATCTTCCTGATGAAGAGAGTCTTGTCAATGGTACCTCTGGTGTAGCCATTCTTCAGGAGAAACTGAGACAAGGTCTCATACTATAGCCTAGGTGCTTGGTGCAGCCCATATAGAGCTTTATCCAGCTTGCACACATAGTTGGGGTGCTGTGGGTCTTCAAATCCTGAAGGTTGACATACATAGATTTCCCTATCTATATATGTCACACCCCAACCTAGACGACGGAAACGTCGAGGTGTGAGGAATACGATTGTTCACAGCCACATAACGCTATGTTTAAATGTAAATATCAAATTAATAGTTTCAACAGGAATTACAACATAAGTCTCAATCATGAAATACATTCAAGCAAATATCAAACATATCATATCATTTCATTTATTTAACTAGGTCCACATCCTAGTTTTATTGCAAGCTTCAAAAGACCACTTTAAACTTGGGGGTTACCTGAAACATGATAAAAATAAAAGGTCAACTAAAAATAGTTGGTGAGTTTCCAAGGTTTTCATACATAATACGAAAAGATTACAAGTAGCAATTCATGTCATAGGTTATAAGCTAGTAAGGTTATAGAACACGTATCTTTACAATCAAACCTCGACTTGATTACAAGTATATAAGATTGGCTAAGTGTATTTGGTTCCCTAGTGCACAAGCATACGGCTCCTAGGAGTCGGCAATACATCGACTTTAGCACCAAATAGGCTTGTCAGGCCCAAAGATCTAAGACGTCGCCAGGCTAGCAATATTTAATGATTGTAACAAACTATGTATCTCATATAATAACTTACAACATACAAATAACCATGACAAGATATAAAGATGAATTGCAAGTGCTTTACAAGTCTCAAACGTTTATAAGTGTGTAATGTATAAGTATCATGTTTCACCCCAAAATGGTGTGAAATAAAGTAAAAGGGGGCAAGGAAAACTCACTTGTCAAATAAGTATGTAATGACGATTAATAAGAGTAATAATAGGCGTCGTTCCAACGTGAATCGTTACAAGGCACCTAAATATGTAAATATATATTCACAAGGTTAAAGTCTTAATAATAAGCTTTAATGTTTTACGTGAACTAGGGTTTTAGGTGGAGTTTTGTCCAGTAAATAAATTTATATAATGTATTTGTTTATATTTTGAATAAGTGAAAAGAATTATACTATTTAATCAGTTTTATTATATAAGGGTAATTAAGTATATTTATTGATAAGGTTTAGATATAAAATGCAAATAAATCTTGTAATCTTATGAAATAAACAACATCTAATAATGACTAAAATACATGTTGACCAATGACAATTTATTAATCTAAACTATTAGTTGAAATACGTTTATAAGTAAACCTAAAATAACTCTTGTAAATATTTTATGAATTTATAAAATATATATTTCATCATGATTAATTTATAATTAAAGATAACATGGTGTCAAGTAATAATCTAACGATTTAATTATTATCTATTTTATAAGATAATTCAAAATTTTACCTTTGTAAATCAATTGTAAAATTTACAAGATAAGATATATATATAATTGCAAAATAATTATTTTTAATGTTTGTAAATAATGTTTTATATAATAAATGTTAAGGTTTTTAAACAAATAAATTTTACAGAAAATGGTTAAATACTTTCATAAATTTAAATGTATAAAACTGATTTTTCTGTAATTTTTTAGAATTTTTATGCAATTTTTAAGGGCCAAAAGGCCTTTTTAAAAAATTATGGGGGTTGCCGGGTTGGAACCCGGGACCTCCAGTGTGTATGCATTGTGTGTAACCGGTGAACCAAGGGCCGTGGCCGCTGCATATCCTGGTTCGAAATTCTTAAAAGCAGTGTTAACCAAAGATCCCCAATCCGGATGAACCCTAGGTTCGTTCGGATCCAAATCGAAGGCCAATTCTTTGTTGTTAACACCGAAGATCATGGGGCTTTTATTCCCCATGGTTTAATGATCATAATGGTACGTTTAATTACCTGAATTGTGTTCGATTTTATGAGGAGGGTCTCAAGAACAGGCCGCGGCAGGGGAGTCGATCGAAGGAGATGAAATAGGCAATGAAAATCAAATTAATCTTGTATGAAGCTTCTTATGGTGATGAGGAATGAAAGCCCTCAATCAAACTCGATTAAGAATGCTCGTACACTGAATTGGATTGAGTTGCAGGTCCGCGATCGAGTGGATGTTCGAGAGGAGTGTCTTTGGTTGTTTTTGATGTAATTAAGTTTATCAACAGATTAGGATTAGATATAAGATTGTTTGTGCGTGTTTAATCGGCTTAATTTAATGTGTAGTGCGATCGATGGACTGCTAAAGCTGTCGACATCGCGTGGAGAGAAAACAGAGATTGAATCGCACTTAGATTTCAAATTAAACTATAGGCATGCGTTCGAATCTTGCACATGAGGCTGTCAGGAGCTTTTCATTCGTTTAAAACCAACTGGTTTGGGTATGGTGGCCTCGCCGGAGTTCGGTGACCGGCGGCTGGGATCGACGGGGAAGGGGGTTGGGTGTTTGAAATAATTACAGAAATGGTCCCTGTGGTTTATGTTTTAATGTTTTGTGTTTAAAAGTTCTATTTTAAGTTTCGAAAATTACCACATCACCCCCTGGACTTATAAATCAAAGTTATTATTATTATTATTAATATTATTATTATTATTATTATTATTATTATTATTATTATTATTATTATTATTATTATTATTATTATATCAATTATTTTTAAGATTTTACAAAATTAACCCCCTTTTTTTATCCATAAAAGTTCGAGATGTTACAGTCTCCCCTACTTTAAGAAATTTCGTCCCGAAATTAATCATGAGAAACAAATTTTAAGGTTATGAGGAGACTTAGGTGTCATTTCATGTTCACGAATGCACTCTTGGAAATGTTTAAATCCAATAAGTTTGACTATGATTCTTAAGTTTGTTAAGTTTCACCGTTCATAATCTTATATGTTCCTTGACAAAGTGTGCAAGTCATTCCTTTAAAATTTTTAATTGATAAATGTTTGTATTCCAAACGGTTCAATACGGTTAAAAAGTTTTGTCATGTGTGAAACACCATACATTAGATCGATACGGGGCTCGGCTTAACGAACATGAGAAATAAGTTCCGGATGTTTTTGGATGGAATTCATAAGAGCTTCTCAAGCAAGTAACTTTAACGGGTTTCTAGGTGATCGATTCTTGTTTACTCATGTCAATGAGGGTTCAAAGTGTTATTAGTGTAACGTTGATACAAGTATCGTGTTTGTTAAGATTAAAGATTAACTTTAGTATGAGGAAAATCGTTGCAATGGGTTTTCAGAATAAACATGGTTTTAAGGGAAAGACATTCAGAAAGATTACTAGAGGTTGTTATAAGGAGTTCAAAGATGGTCCAAGAAATGACACAATAATAAGAATTGCATTGATCAACGACGATAGCGTTCACGATTGGATTAAAATTTAAATAATTCAGGATATTGCTGATTAAGGCAAACACAAGTAGCTTTCCACGTACGGCTTGCACATGCGGTTCATCAAATTCATAATCACAGCTGAGAAACATTCGTGTGGCTAGGAAGCCATGAACACAAATTTGTAATGTCTTTATTTGGCAGGAAGGTTGTTTAGGAAGCTATCATTACGCAATCAGGTTTTAATGATAACTCAAAATGAAAATTGATAAGTAGGGAATAAATGGTTCGATGTAGCTAGACCGAGTCAAAACATGAAGATAGGGGAAAGAAATCAATTTAAGAATTTACATGCTTCAAGCTTGGAATCAAAACCATCTTAAAACAATCGGGTCTCCTTTCAAATTCAGAGATCATGCTTTGGCTTAATAGGTCAAAACACTAACATTGTTTCACCCGTCAAGTTACTACATGCTTCTCGTCACTTGATTACAACCATGGTAAGTTGAAGATCCAGAAATGAGAATAGTCATCAAGGTGTGGTTTTCACTCCTAACTTGATGGTGTATTTCAAAGATATGACCATTAACTTACCAATTAAAAAGTTCGATCCCAACTCATTGTTGAGGATCTACAGAAATAAGACGAGGTAACTCACCATTAAGGTAAGGGAAGTCACTCCTATCTTAACGATGAAGTTTTACAAAAACAAAATATAACAGGATGAACTTCTTCATCAAAATCTAGAATTCACTCCTACTTTGATGAGATCGTTTCATTTGAGAGAATACAATCCATAAAAATGAAATTATCATCAAGGTATGGAATCTACGCCTATCTTGATGATTGAGCTTCATAATAACAAGGAAACAATCAAAGATTAACATTTGTCACCGAAGTACGGGTTTCAATCCTATTTTGGTGAGATCATGTCATTTGTGAAAAACCATTCCAAAGAGAATACTTGGAGTCAATCCTCAAGATAAGGTAATCACCCTAATCCAGAGGATAAAATTTCATAAAACACACAATTGGTAACCATTTATCGGAACGAATAGAGATTTATCAAAGTAAGGGAATCACCCCTGTTTTGATGAGTTAGAATTGTTTAGGAGGTATGAGCGTTCTTAGTCATAGATTGACTTTCAAACTCTTGCATCTCCTATGGTGTAGACGGTTCAAGGTTCGACTTAACAACGAAAGGAAAAGAATATCACTTAGAAATTCAGAAATTTTCAAGTTACTTCAATGTAATCAAAAGAGAAAATCATTCTTACAAGTTTAAGATCAGGTTTGAGATAATAGAATTTGTTGTGGTGTTCAAATTTTTGGATGGTTTAAATCGGAAAAACGAAATCAAGGATAGGAATTATTCAACACCAAAATGAGACGTGAACATTCGATTCATAATCGAAAGGAAAATACAAGGACTTCTCAAGATATGAGGTCACCCATAGCCTTATTGAAGACACGCGTACTTATAAGTGGTAACAAAGTTATAATTAGTTTATTCGATCATTGAGGTGAGTGACCACTTTAAATTAACAAGGTTAATATTCAATTAGCAAAGTATCCCGAGATGTAGGAATTCCATCTACAGCTTTGCATGTTCTTAGTTATGGGACACATCCTTAAGAGGATTTTAGAATCTTAAGTAACGGTTTAAAGTTTTAGAGACCATACGATTTAGATTCTCAATATCTTTGGGTCTATTGAAATCCATATTCACGTTGGTCAAGATAAGAAGATAGTTACATGAGATGCCGAGTTCAATACTGTTACGCGTTACACGTTGAGCATTTAAACGTATGAGTTGAAATGTAGGATGGGTTCAATATTAACAGGAACTTCATTTAGGTTAAAGAATGAGAAAATATTAAAAATTTGGTGATATATCAGTTCAAGGATTTAAGGATTTTTAAGATACAAAAAGGATGGTTCTATTTGGTAACGCATTACCATTTGGAATCGTTGACACGTCAAGGTAAATTGACTCATTTGCCTTAGAGATCTGTGTATTTTGACCATAGTTTATCACTCATTCCAGAAATCCCCAGGTAAGCATAACTGGTCTCGTAGTGAGATTTATGCGATATGCTTGCCTTAGCCCGAAGGCCTTTTGCCAGGAAATCCAGAATACAGGTGTCTATGTGTCACACAAAATTTCTTTGGTTCATGAAATCAAAACCTTGATGAGATTTTCATAGATTAGACATAAAGTCTAAGGAATTGAACTCACGATGATAAGTGTAGATTCCACATGTCGTTGAGAATAAGTTTAGAAAGTTCATTTATCGGGGAGAGTCAAAGAGTCGAAGTTAAGTTTAGGGAGTCTAAGTTTTAAGCATACATAATGCAAACTGTAAAATCCCAGGGAAATCGCAATGTGATATTGTCCGCTTTGGCCGAAGCCTCACGGGTTTAAAACGCATCACATTGGGGAAGGTATCCAGCCCCTTATAAAGAAGCTTTCGTTCGCCTCCCCAACCGATGTGGGATGAGTAATAGCCCTCCCCTATGGGAGTATTTGCAGGCATGTGTCCATCCACCCACCAAAGTGAGACCAGCGTCCTCGCTGGCACATCGGCCCGGCCATGGATCTGATACCAATCTGTCACACCCCAACCTAGACGGCGGAAACGTCGAGGTGTGAGGAATACGATTGTTCACAGCCACATAACGCTATGTTTAAATGTAAATATTCAAATTAATAGTTTCAACAGGAATTACAACATAAGTCTCAATCATGAAATACATTCAAGCAAATATCAAACATATCATATCATTTCATTTATTTAACTAGGTCCACATCCTAGTTTTATTGCAAGCTTCAAAAGACCACTTTAAACTTGGGGGTTACCTGAAACATGATAAAAATAAAAGTCAACTAAAAATAGTTGGTGAGTTTCCAAGGTTTTCATACATAATACGAAAAGATTACAAGTAGCAATTCATGTCATAGGTTATAAGCTAGTAAGGTTATAGAACACGTATCTTTACAATCAAACCTCGACTTGATTACAAGTATATAAGATTGGCTAAGTGTATTTGGTTCCCTAGTGCACAAGCATACGGCTCCTAGGAGTCGGCAATACATCGACTTTAGCACCAAATAGGCTTGTCAGGCCCAAAGATCTAAGACGTCGCCAGGCTAGCAATAGTTAATGATTGTAACAAACTATGTGTCTCATATAATCACTTACAACATACAAATAACCATGACAAGATATAAAGATGAATTGCAAGTGCTTTACAAGTCTCAAACGTTTATAAGTGTGTAATGTATAAGTATCATGTTTCACCCCAAAATGGTGTGAAATAAAGTAAAAGGGGGCAAGGAAAACTCACTTGTCAAATAAGTATGTAATGACGATTAATAAGAGTAATAATAGGCGTCGTTCCAACGTGAATCGTTACAAGGCACCTAAATATGTAAATATATATTCACAAGGTTAAAGTCTTAATAATAAGCTTTAATGTTTTACGTGAACTAGGGCTTTAGGTGGAGTTTTGTCCAGTAAATAAATTTATATAATGTATTTGTTTATATTTTGAATAAGTGAAAAGAATTATACTATTTAATCAGTTTTATTATATAAGGGTAATTAAGTATATTTATTGATAAGGTTTAGATATAAAATGCAAATAAATCTTGTAATCTTATGAAATAAACAACATCTAATAATGACTAAAATACATGTTGACCAATGCCAATTTATTAATCTAAACTATTAGTTGAAATACGTTTATAAGTAAACCTAAAATAACTCTTGTAAATATTTTATGAATTTATAAAATATATATTTCATCATGATTAATTATATATACATATTATTCACATTTGTCGGTGGAAACAGTTCCACCCTCCATCTCTCAAACCCGACATCCTCCCCACCCTCCCCTATCTCAAACCCGCCATCCTCCCCTATCTCAAACCCGGCTTCCACATCGCCCCCAACCCGCCATCGTCGTCCACATCCAACCCCCAACCCGCCATCGTCCCCCCCAAACCGCCATCGTCGCCCCATCGTCGCATCGTCGCCCCATCGTCGCGGCATCCAACCCCCAACCCACCATCGTCGCCTGATATCCAAGTCCCAAACAACCCGGCATCGTCGCTTGACAGTACCAGAGGGAACATATGCTCGAATCGGTAAGATTTGTAACATTTTTGTAGTTTTTTCTGTAAAGGGTAATAGGGTTTTGTGACCAATTGGTTGTGAATGTTGTAGCTCCGACGTCTGGTCTCGCATGGAAGCATTCGATTGATGTTGGGGCTGGGGTGATTGATGCCGATTACAGGGTTGCACAGTTAATTATTGAGAAGATTGTGAACCCTGAAGTCATTGAGGTATAATTTAGGGTTGAAATTGATGATATGTAGTCAGGTTGAGGTAGTTTGATGCTTTTACAAAATATGCTTTTACATTCAACTGTGAGAGGTGCAGGTGGGTTTGGATCAACTGATATTTGATGCTTTTACAAAATATGCAGTAGCAGGTAGTTTTAGTACTTGATATGATCTTTTTAGTGTAATTTAGGGTTGAAATTGATGATATGTTTTGTTGAATGTTGGTGGGTGTGTGAAGATGTATGCACTTTCTAGCTTTAGCAAAAGATACTGAGGCCTCTTGTAGCTATAATGAATGCAGTGCAACATTCACAACCATCTATGGCTGGTTAGATTAGTACAAACATGGATGATACCCTTTACAAATAATTATAATGTTCCAGAACTGGTATCAGTTAATGATGAAGTAAGCCTTCAAATTCCATTATATACTTTTGTAACATACATGAACTTGTAATATGTTTTACATTAACATGCATGCATACACATATGACATATGAATTCACATAATCACATCACACTTTTCTTGCAGTGTTTGTAATTATTTTTCAACCATCTATGGCTGGTTAGATTAGTATAAACATGGATTTGATCTTTTACTTTTTCCTAGCTAGAACATGTTGTGTCATATCACATGTATATTGACTATATATTCCTAGCTTTTTTTTGGTGTAGATTTAGGTGAAGTTAGTATCCAACTATTTATGTCATCTACAACCTGTTATTCATGTCATCAATGTTGGAGCATTTGAAGAGAATGCAAACATGAATCGAGTTTTTTCTTAAATTTATGCAGGTTGTGGCAACTGGTTCACCCGTGTACTATAGTTGTGACGACGACGACGATGAAGATTTTAGTCAAGCTACTGCCTATGATCCAGAGATACAAATTTCTCCAAGTTGGTCTCCTTCACTTGAAGTTATTGCTTCTATGAAGAGGAGCTTCAGATATATAACAAGACCAGTAGTATCATTGGCAACAAAACTTATAACAATTATTTGCAGCCTACCTATTGGCACAAACACAGTAAGACCCACTCCAACCATTGAATCAGTTTCTCATACAGATCAAATCCTTCCATGTTTGGAGCGTTTGAAGAAACTTGAAAAGATGGTGGAAGAACTCAGAAAAAAACCTGCTAAACTTCCTGCAGAGAAAGAGCAGATGCTGGAACAGTCAATGGACAGGATTAAATCAGTAGAACTTGATCTTGATAAAACCAAGAAAGTACTACATGCTACTTTGGTCAGGCAACTTGAGATTATCCACTCAAATACAAAATTGTTTCAAGGTTACATTTGAGGTTGTACCAGTAATGCATTGACTGTATAAGTCAAAGTATGTGATTAAGTCTTTAGCATTCTTATATGATCGTGTTTTCAAATTTGATTACATGACAAACTGTTTTTATGTGCAGTGGGACTTGATTTGCTGGATTTTGATGAAAAAAAGGTGAAACCTACAAATGTGAGGCATGCTTGATTTCAACATAGATGAATAATAAGAATTTTAAGTGAGCTATTCAAGAAAACAGGTAACAATTAATGCCGAACACACATTCACACACACTTTTTAGTCACCTATTTTGTTTTTATATTAATGTTATTTTTATCTCTTCACATTTAAATTTTATTAATTTTCTCCTTACAAGTTTATGAACGCTTATCCACATATTATATTTAGGAGTGGTAGGAGGATGTCTATGTTGGTTGGTCCTGCGCAACGCGCAGGGGAACAACCCTAGTTTATAATTAAAGATAACATGGTGTCAAGTAATAATTTAACGATTTAATTATTATCTATTTTATAAGATAATTCAAAATTTTACCTTTGTAAATCAATTGTAAAATTTACAAGATAAGATATATATATAATTGCAAAAATAATTATTTTTAATGTCTGTAAATAATGTTTTATATAATAAATGTTAAGGTTTTTAAACAAATAAATTTTACAGAAAATGGTTAAATACTTTCATAAATTTAAATGTATAAAACTGATTTTTCTGTAATTTTTTTAGAATTTTTATGCAATTTTTAAGGGCCAAAAAGGCCTTTTTAAAAAATTATGGGGGTTGCCGGGTTCGAACCCGGGACCTCCAGTGTGTATGCATTGTGTGTAACCGGTGAACCAAGGGCCGTGGCTGCGGCATATCCTGGTTCGAAATTCTTAAAAGCAGTGTTAACCAAAGATCCCCAATCCGGATGAACCCTAGGTTCGTTCGGATCCAAACGAAGGCCAATTCTTTGTTGTTAACACCGAAGATCATGGGGCTTTTATTCCCCATGGTTTAATGATCATAATGGTACGTTTAATTACCTGAATTGAGTTCGATTTTATGAGGAGGGTCTCAAGAACAGGCCGCGGTAGGGGAGTCGATCGAAGGAGATGAAATAGGCAATGAAAATCAAATTAATCTTGTATGAAGCTTCTTATGGTGATGAGGAATGAAAGCCCTCAATCAAACTCGATTAAGAATGCTCGTACACTGAATTGGATTGAGTTGCAGGTCCGCGATCGAGTGGATGTTCGAGAGGAGTGTCTTTGGTTGTTTTTGATGTAATTAAGTTTATTAACAGATTAGGATTAGATATAAGATTGTTTGTGCGTGTTTAATCGGCTTAATTTAATGTGTAGTGCGATCGATGGACTGCTAAAGCTGTCGACATCGCGTGGAGAGAAAACAGAGATTGAATCGCACTTAGATTTCAAATTAAACTATAGGCATGCGTT
This sequence comes from Flaveria linearis, assembly GCA_024085815.1. Classification (NCBI taxonomy): domain Eukaryota; kingdom Viridiplantae; phylum Streptophyta; class Magnoliopsida; order Asterales; family Asteraceae; genus Flaveria; species Flaveria linearis. Next base: position 55,562,341 of record CM044015.1, on the reverse strand, counting down.
CGAATCTTGCACATGAGGCTGTCAGGAGCTTTTAATTCGTTTAAAACCAACTGGTTTGGGTGTGGTGGCCTCGCCGGAGTTCGGTGGCCGGCAGCTGGGATCGACGGGGAAGGGGGTTGGGTGTTTGAAATAATTACAGAAATGGTCCCTGTGGTTTATGTTTTAATGTTTTGTGTTTAAAAGTTCTATTTTAAGTTTCGAAAATTACCACATCACCCCCTGAACTTATAAATCAAAGTTATTATTATTATTAATATTACTATTATTATTATTATTATTATTATTATTATTATTTTTATTTTTATTTTTATTATTATTATTATTAATATCAATTATTTTTAAGATTTTACAAAATTAACCCCCTTTTTTTATCCATAAAAGTTCGAGATGTTACAATATACCCATATAGAAAAGCACACTTGACATCAAGTTGGTAGACTGTGAAGTTCTTGGATGCAGCATAAGCAAGGAAGATCCTAACTGCCTCAAGTCTTGCAACAGGTGCAAAGACATCAGTATAATCGATTCCTTCCTCTTGGGTGTATCCTTGAACTACTAATCTTGCCTTGTTCTTGATAATCAAGCCTCTGTCATCTTTCTTGTTTCTGAATACCCATTTAGTGCCTATGGGTACTTGACCAGAAGGTAGTGGGCATAGATTCCAAACCTTTTGTCTTTTGAATTGAAGCAGCTCCTCCTGCATCGATTCAACCCAACTACTATCTTTCAAGGCATCTTTCACCTTCTTGGGTTCCATCTGAGATAAGAAGCATGAGTACAAGCAGACATTCCGATGATGAGTTTGACCTCTTGTTCTCACACCTTCAGAGACATTCCCTATGATGTTTTCAGTTGGATGAGTGTTGTGAATCCTAAGACGAGGAATCACTTCCAGTTGCAGAGATAAGTCTAGGTTAGACATTTTCTGATCAGGAACTGGATCACTCTGTCCAACTGCTGTTTCAAAGTCATTCAATGAGGACTGATTGAATAATTGAGAAACATCATCAATGGTTGGTCGTGAAGTAGTATTAACAGTTGCCTGTTCCTTCAGAATACTATTTCCTTCAACCTGGTGTTGTAATGGATCACCTGAAGAACTTTGAGGTTGATCAAGTGATTCACTTGTTGAAGCTTCACTATTCCTGGAGATAGTTACACTATCAGATCTGTGGATGGTTGAAGCTTGTTGTCTTTCAGCTCTTGGAGAATTTAGAAGAAGTCCGGGTAGCTCAAATAGTTGATCAGCATCAGCATCATCTTGAGCACCTGTTCCAGCTGAAACATTCTCACAAGATGGTTTAGAATAGTTTGGAAATAATTCTAAATCAAAGATATAATCAGGTCCATTCCCCCTAACACAAGGAGTATGCTCATTAACAACTATATTGGATGACTCCTCAAATTATTGATTCTTAATGTTGTATACCCTATAAGCTTTGGAGCTAAAGAGTATCCAACAAAGATAGCATCATCTGACTTCTCAGCAAACTTTGCTAAGTTGTCTTTTGTGTTAAGTATGGTACACCTGCAGCCAAAGGACCTTAGAAAGCCAATGAACGGTGGCCTCTTGTTCTATAACTCATAAGGGGTTTTTCCATGGGGCTTAACTATAAGAACCCTGTTCTGCACATAGCATGCAGTGCTAACTGCCTCTGCCCAGAATGTTAGAGGTAGTTTTGAATCAGCTAACATGGTTCGAGCAGCCTCAATAAGTGTCATGTTCCTCCTCTCAGCAACACCATTTTGTTGAGGAGTTCTGGAAGCACTATATTGTCTGGCAATCCCTTTTGAGTCACAGAATGAGTCAAGAACAAAGTTCTTAAACTCAGTCCATTGATCACTTCTAATGATCTTAACCTTGTGATCAATTTGATTTTCTATTTTAAGAATAAAAGATTTTAACATTTCAGCAGTTTCATCTTTACTTCTTAAAAAGAATACCCATGTAAATCTTGTAAAATCATCAACAATCACAAGGCAGTATGATTTCCTTCCAATGCTCATTATACTTGTGGGACCAAAGAGATCCATGTGCAATAAGCGTAATGGAGTAGTGATAGAGTTAACATATTTGGACTTATGAGATGTCCTGTGTTGTTTCCCCTTCAGGCATGCAATACAGTTATCTTTGCAGAAGAATTCTTTTTTAGGCAAACCATGTACCAAGTTATTTTTAGCCAATTTATTCATTGTCTTAAAATTTACATGATACATACGTTTATGCCATAGCGTTGACTCATCACTATCAGCTTTGGAAAGAAAGCATGATACTTCACCCATAGGAGAAGCATTGTTCATATCTAGCTTGTACATATCCCCTTTCCTGGGAGATCTAAGAAGCACCAATTCCGGAGGAATTGTTATCCCTGGTTTGAGGATAATGCACTCATGTTCTGTGAAAAGCATTTGATGCTTTTGATCACAGAACTGAGAAACACTTAACAGATTGTGTTCAAGCTGTTTGACAAAGTGAACTTTGTCAATGTTTATTCTGCCATTGAGTATATTTCCTCTGCCTAAAATATATCCTCCGGTCTCACCTCCAAATTGGACAGGCCCTCCATCAAAGTTCTGGAATTGTTGAAGGAGAGATCTGTTCCCTGTCATGTGCCTGGAGCATCCACTATCTACAATCCAGACATTGTTGTTCTTGTCAAATGGATGTCCCTGCACATAAGATGAGATGGTTAGTTTTGTTTGGAAGCCCAAGCCTTGCTGGTCTTGGGCTCTTCCAAAGATAATGACATAATTGAACCAAAAGATATGCATTGGGGTTCAATAGAGGTCGTTGAAGAAGAGGTTTGGGCTGCAGCATCTTCCTTGATCTTCCAATCCATCCCTTGGTTGATCTTTGAGGATGAGCTTGTTGAAGCTTTTGTAGCATGATCTTCTTCCGAAGCTTCTTTCTTTTCGGAAGAAGCCTTCACCACCTTTTCTTCCGAAGTAGTCTTCTTCTGGGATGGTTTCAAGAGAGCTTTCTTCTTCTTCCAAACCTTAAAAGCTTTGGCTTCCGAAGCCATTTTCCCTTCGGAAGAAGTACTTTCTTCCGAAAGCAACTTGGCTTCCGAGACCAATTTTCCATTCTTCATTATTTGGACCGTTTGAAATGGTCTAAATGAGAAACCTTCCCTGACTCCTTCTTTTCTAACATTATTTGCATAATGTGTGCTTGCTGGATTGTAGTAACAATCTTTAGCCATGTGGTTGTGCAGACCACACATTATGCATGCAATGTTAGTCTTTTGGGAATTTGCAGGTTGCTGTTTCTTGGATTTCTTCTCTTCATCAGCAACTTTTCCTTTCAACTTCTGATCCTTTGGTAGGACAGGAGTGCTGATACTACACTCCTTTCCTGAATCAGAAGCTCCTACCACTTGGAATCCAGCAGAGATGAAGACACCCTTTTGCTTTGGGTCAATCTTTAGCTTGGACTCTGCAACCTTCTTGGCAGTCCTTCTTGCAGCTTTAGCTCTGCTTCTTCTTGCCTTGGTGGTTAGGATTTGTTCTTCACAGGTGGAGATGAGTGTATCTTCCTGTTTCTCCCCTGTGGTGGCCACTATTTTTGCCTCATCCTTTAATTCCAATGGAGAAGGGTCAGCAGTTGGAACCTCTTGCTCTTCAGTACCACATCTAGGTAGTCTAATAGACTCATAAGAGTGTGGTGGAGCTATTTCATTGGTTCCCAACCCTTCTTTGTTTTGATAAAATATTTTGGAATAAGAGGATGATGCAAGAATAGCTTGGAAGTTTTGCTCAGCAATAGCTTGCTTCCTGGCCTGAGCCTCAGCAGTGACCAACTGGGCTTGAACTTCAGACAGTTTGGATATCAGATCTTTAATTTGAGTCTTGTAGTTAGTCTTTTTATGTTTTAAAAGAGACACAGTTTTCTCTAACTCCTCAATTTTCTTTTGATAGTCAGATTCAGCTCTTTTAAAATCATATTTTAAGATATTTAAAGACTCAACATCAGATCTGATTTCCGTATTGTAATCCTTATAGAGTTTAACTTTAGCAATACAGGCAGCAGTACAAAGATGTTCATATACCTGATCATCATCTGTTCCGGCCATGAGTGCTGAGCGGGAGTCACATCCTGTACCATGAAGCTCCAGTCAACTTCTTGAGCTACTGCAGCTGTTTCAGTTGACTTTTCTTCATGTTTTGAGGTTGAGGGATGTGTGGAGGCCTGTGGGGTTCCCGGATTGTTCTTAGGAACCTTGCATTCCCTAGCAAAGTGACCTAGTTGGTTGCAGTTGTAACACTTTGCTTTGCTCTTGTCAAACCCAAACTTGCTGTTGACTGGGTTTTGAGGGAATTGCCTTCCAGTTCTCTTGAAGAACTTCTTCGCTCTGTAAGTTAAAAGAGCCATCTGTTGGATAATGTTCACATACTCTACATCATCTGGGCTGAAGCACTCAAGATCATCAAAGCGGTATTGAAAATCACTAGAGTGTCCACTTCCAGAGACAAAGGCATAACTATCCTGAAAGGAGTTGTGTTGAACCTTTTGAGACTTTGGAGTCTCAGGTAGAGTAATGTAGGGTCCACTATGTGAGTTGTCAGGGTAACACAGCAACTGATATTGTGGTTCTGTGATTTCCCTTTCAACCACATGAAGGGCTGAACTCAGTTGGTTATTGGAGTGACCAGAGGAGTTCTACATGTTCATCTCCATCTGGAATGCACTTAGGATACCATACAACTCTGTGAGAGAAAAAGTCTTAAGGTCCGAAGTTCTCTTGATTACGACACAGTAGTGTGTCCATAGTTTAGGAAGGGAAGACATGAACTTCCTAACTATGTCTCTATTCTCAAGAGCTACTCCAATATCCACCAGAGTATCCACTATCTCAACATACCTGAAGTATTGTTGAGTCAAGGTCTCACCAGTCTTGAAAGTGAAGTTCTCAAACTGCTGCTTCAAGAGATCCTTCTTGTTCTCTTTGGTTTCCTTGGATCCTTCGTACATAAGCTTCAATGCATCCCATAAATCTTTGGCTGTCTTGCACTTCTTGAAGCCTCTGTAGGTGGAGTTTGGGAGAGCAGTTTGAAGAGAAGTCATAGCCCTTTGATCTAGCTCTATTCTCTTCATATCTTCTTCTGAGTAATCATCAACATCTTTTGGAATGATGCGATTACCAGTAGCAGAAGTAGTGCTTGCTATGAAGGGACCATTGACAATAGAGTCCCACATCCTTGAGTCTTGACACTTGATGAAGCCTTCCATTCTAGTACACCATATGTCAAAGTCTTCAGGGGTGATTAGTGGGGACTTGGTCATGGTACCGGTCTCCATATCAGCCTTAGTGAGAGCGGCCATTTGAGTGAGTGGTTTGTAGTGAGGAGTGAAAAACTGGTTGATTTGGATGGTAAGATCTCACAATCAAGAGCCTGGATGCTCTGATACCAATTGCAGGATCGTATGTTGGTCACTCAACAAGTGGTTTTTCTCTCAAACTCACCTTGAACGACGCTCAGAAAGAGTCTATAAAGAGTTGATCACAATATAACAAGTAACAAGCAGTAAATAAACACATGATGTAAATTTTCAAGGTACTTTTATATATTGCTTCTCAACTCAAAGGATTACAAGACTCTTGGACTCGATCTCTACTTAATGAGTTACAAAGAGAAGATATATATAATACTACCTACAGCCGGATATACTTTGATACCAGCTGGAAACCTCTAACCAAACATCTATACTACAAGACTATAGGTGAGGTATTTGGTAGTCAGGACATGTCCCTGACTTACCTTTTGTCACCAACTAAAGTTGGTAACATGTACTATCATAAAAAGGTATTCAGTAGAGTAAAGTATGGTCAACAACATGGTTCTTTTAGAAGAAGCCATGTTGTATCAGAGGTCTGCAGCGGATTGTCAGAGACCATACTTATGTCTACTGGACATAGCAATGTCTTCCGAAGGATAAACTTCTTTGGAAGAATAACTTCTTCCGAAGCCACTTATACTTCGGAAGACTGCTTCTTCCGAGGCTTGGAGTCTTCTTTGTCTTCGGAAGGAGACTTGGTCTTCAGTTCTTTCTTCAGACTTTGTCTTCGGAAGTCTTCAGACTTTGTCTTCGAAAGTCTTCAGACTTTGTCTTCGGAAGTCTTCAGACTTTGTCTTCGGAAGTCTTCAGACTTTGTCTTCAGAAGTCTTCAGACTTTGTCTTCGGAAGTCTTCAGACTTTGTCTTCGGAAGTCTTCAGACTTTGTCTTCAGTTCTTTCTTCAGACTTCGGAAGATCTCATACTTAGCTGCGGAAGCCTTTTGAATGTAGCACCAAAATGACTATGTGAAGTGGTTTTGGTTGCACCAGCCTTATAATGACCTAACAGTTTGTGTTTATGACTTTTGTTTAAACTTTATTTATTCTTAGATTGGGTTGATGTTTTGATTGGCATGTTAAGCCATATGACCGCAAGTGATGCTACAATTCAATTAGATCTAACATGCAATATAAATGACATTTCTAGTGCTAAAAATTACTTTAACAATCTACATGATGATCTAATAAACAAGCGTGTATGTAAAGATTGAATGAAATCAAGTAATTAAGAAGAAGATGAGCATGTGATTATCAATTTCTTGCAGGTGTCGACCAGAAGAAAGCAGATGCAGGTTCGCAAAGTCTCGACTAGAAGAAAGGCGCGGAGGTCACAAGGCGATGGTCGTCGGAGGGGGAGGTCGTCGGAGGGTGGAGGTCGTTGGCGGGTGGGGGCGGTGCAAATGGTCGATAGGGTGGGGGTGGGAGAAGTGGAAGTCGATTGGGAGAAATGGATGTCGATGGAGGGTTTTGTTTGAGAAAGGTGTTTTATCTATTTTTTCATTCAACATCTCTTTCTAGTTGAATCATTATAGTGTTATTTGAATGATTTTGAGATAATTTTTTCAACGAAACAACCTTTCCTCCTACAAATTTAAAGATAGACTCTTAATAAAATAATTCATAAGTTATCAAACGACCTACTAGATAGATAGATATAGTGTGCTAATGTTTTTCTATGAATCCATTGAAGAAAATAAAGGTTTTGACAGAGGTTAAAAAAAGAAAGTAAACAATAAAATATTTCTAGTAAAATGGTATCTTTAAAAAATAATAATCAAGTTTTGTTCTGTTTTACTAAAGTCATACGGACTTTTTTATTATCTTTTTAAAGTAGCCTAACTTTCATTTACAGTTCCATACACAATTATCAGGCTATCAGGTTATTACTTAATGACATGTCAAGTAATCTCTTTTTCCCTTTATTTCTAGTGTTTATGGATTATATAGATGGTGGCATGATTATAGTCAAACAAATTAATGAAAATATATATTGTCTTTTTTTTCATTTATAAATACTACTAAAAAATACAATTTTAACCTTTAAAATCATCTTTGATACGTTGATAAGATTTGATAACATCTATGAGTTTTGCATCATGTTAGTAGCACTGTTCAGATACCGGCATCTTCATTTCATATATTGATACAAGATCAAACATAGGTTTTAACATCATTCAAAACATAAAAATATAATCAAATTTAATAGTGAGAAACCACAAACCATGAACCGAAATGAAGAAGAGCATAAGGGAGAAGAATCTAAGAGGAGAAGATAAACACATAATTACAACACTTTAAAGGCTTACTAAACTCAAGGTGTAAAAAATGTTTAATTGAACAACAATCTCTCGACTTTTCTCGTCCTGCCAAATCACCCCACTCAATCGATTTTGCTAAATCGTTTCCGTCCTTTATCGGTTGTGCCAAGTTCGGTAGATTGAGTCATAGGTTTATGGAGTCAATCAGTCCGTCTCAATCATTTTAGAGAGTGGATGAATTTTGAATAGCTATCGAGCATGGGAATCAAGGGCAGGGAACCGTGGATGATGAAGTGGAAACTCAATGATCCAGCGGAATGCATGAGTAGTGAATATGAATACGAATAGATGGTCATTCTTATATAACCTAAGCCATGTTTGGTTTATAATATTTTTAATTAAAAAGCCACATCATTATTTATATAATCCACAAAAGTATTAGAAACATGACACACCATTAGGTTAACATACAAACCTAATAAATGCATAAGATTAGAAACCAAAAAACTAATTAGTAAATTTAGGAACCAAAAAAACTAGATTTATGAATAACTTTAGGAATAGGAGTAGGAGTAATTTGGTGTAATTTAAGAGTAAGAGTATGATAAATTTGTTTTTAAAAAAGGGTGAGGATATGATACAAAGGCTATATTTCCTAAAAAGGATGAGAAGTAATTCTGACCATTGGATCAACTCATTAAAATAGATCAATGGTTTAAAAAAACGCGGCGGCAAAAATGTAAATAAGTGGAAAACTGCTAACAGGCGGAGGGGCAAAAAAGTAATTTGACACAATGGTTGTTTGACACAATGGTTGTTTGACACAATGGTTGTTTGACACAATGGTTGTTTGACACAATGGTTGTTTGACACAATGGTTGTTTGAAACAATGGTTGTTTGAAACAATGGTAATTTAACACAATCGTAGTTTGACACAATGGTAGTTTGACACAATGGTAGTTTGACACAATGGTAATTTGAAACAATAGTAATTTGGTATGTTGGCATGTTATTATATTTTGCTATGTGTTGGCATGTTAATATTTGTTGCTATGTGTTGCTTTACATTACACAATAGTATTTTGATAACTTGTTTTTATCGTCAAAATCAAACGTAAACAAAACTCTTCAAACATGACACAATGAGTATTATGACACAATGAATATAATGACACAATGAATATAATGACACAATGAGTATATGACACAATAAATCTTATGACACAATGAATATAATGACACAATGAATATAATAATACAATGAGTATATGACACAATAAATCTTATGACACAATGAATCCTATTCTTGAATAGGCATAGAATCAACTGTTGAGCTGTTTGAAACTTGTTTATCCTTAATGCTTTGAAGATATAAACTGCAATTGCGTATAATGTGACCAGGTTGTTTACAAAACCCACAATTTCTCAATTTTTTCCTGCTTGTTCGATGGCTAACTCAAGAGCTGACTTCATTCTTTTCGGCCTACCTTTCGTCTTTTGCTTAACAGGTACACTAAATTTTGCTTCATTTCATTCGCTCCCTCCAGGTAACTCTGCAAAAACACAACTCGTCTTTGTTCGTAACCAATTGATTAACAATAATTGTTTTATTCAGACACAATGACAATACAAAAGACACAATGACGAACAAAAAGACACAATGATGATATCTAAGACACAATAATGATGTCAATTAATAACAAAAATCATATAACAAACACAACAACATAAAAGACACAACATATAGAGACTCACCTGGTATTTATAAAATATATTCAACAACATATTGATAATATCCAGAGTAATCTAACAGTATAGACACAATAACTGTTTTATTCAGACACAATGACAATACAAAAGACACAATGACGAACAAAAAGACACAATGATGATACCTATGACACAATGATGATACCTATGACACAATGATGATACCTATGACACAATGATGATACCTATGACACATATGACACAATGATGATGTCAATCAATAACAAAATTCACAGAAATCAGACAGTATAGACACAATGATGATCCAAACGACAAAATTATTAACATACTATTTCAATTACAGTATATAATCGTTTTCATACGTACCAAACTGATGAAATCAAATAGATCAACATAACTCAACGATCTTCAACAGAAACAACATAAAGCAATCTTCAACAGATGAATTCGATCGTTTGAATCTTCAACGATTGAAATTGATGTAAGATGAAACGTCAACCGTTTGAATCGATAAATTGAGAATTTTGTTGAAGGCTTGTGTTCAAATAAATTAGATGTAAGCAATCTTCAACATAATTTTGTTGAAGGCTTGGGTTCAATAAATTAGACTTCTTAAAATACCCCTCCTTCTATTTTTAAAAATATGCCACATGTCACTCACCGATTGCTTCTCACACTTTTTACATAATGTTCGCTTTGTATTTGAACCCAACAATTTAAAAAAAATACATAAGATTGGAACAAGAAACTAAACTTTAGTAACTTTAGGAATCAAAAAACTAATTAACTATAATGAAACTAATAAAAAACTTCACCCCCACTTTTAATGTTTTTCTTTCAAAATTACGCTAGCCATAAGCCATTTTGATTCAAACAAATTTAACCGATTTAAAATCGTTCGTTCTTATCCAAAATAATAAACAAACAAACATACATACCCAGTATATCCCACTAAAAAGCAGGGTCTGGGAGGGTTAGGTGGTGGTGAGCCTTTCCTCTATCTATAGAGATAGAGAGATCGCTTTCAAAAAGACCCCCGACTCGAGAACGATCGCAAACAAATTATATATCAAGCAACACAAGGTATATATCACATAAAGTTTAGGGTAAGCATAGACATATTCTTAACTATATTCATAAGCATAAGCATAACATACATCACATAAGCGTAGGCGTACTCACAACCCAAAATAATAACATTTTTCTGAAACGGTCCGGTCTAATCACAACCCATCCCGACTCATCATTGTGTCTAAGTGTCTAAGTTCTAACTAACCCGTCCATTTTATCAGGTATAATTATCGTCGCGTAACCCATGGATAGTCCAAAGCAAATATGAATATCGTGAATGGGTTAGTAGCAATGTTTTCAAAACCGGACCGGAAAGCGAACCGGACGACCTAGAGGTTCACTGGTCGGACCGGTCGGACCGGTCCGACCGGATTACGAACCGGATGACGTCATAAATATTTAGAAAAATATAAAAAAATTCCAAATATTTATAAAACTACAAACACATACCATTCAAGTAAACATAGTCCAAATTAACACAATATATCATATACATACCAAAATTAACGATTTTAAACAATATATCATGTTTAAACGGTGTTCCTTAATCCAAAACAACATCCAAAATACATACCCTTCAAGTAAACATAGTCCAAATTAACGAACCGGTGTTCCTTAATCCATATCCAATAATATTTTTCTATTAAAACTAAAAAAAAAAATCAAAAAACCGGTTCAACCCGGTTCGCCGGTTCCGGTCGGGCCGGTCGACCGGGCGAACCGGCCGGTTCAACCGAAAACGGCCCAAAAACACCGAACTGAACCGGTCTCCTCACCGGTTCCCGGTCGAACCGGTCGGACCGGCCGGTCCGGTCCGGTTTCGAAATCATTGGTTAGTAGTTAGCGGGTGGGTTAGACCAACGAACTCGTATGGCATTCCTATGTTCGGGCGATAATTACAACTCACGCCCTCGTCTTCTCCGCCTCAATCTCCCACCACCCCTATATCAATTCACCCAAAACTCCATTAAAACCTCTGCAATTCACCTTCAACCTCAACCTCCATCACCAATGTCTTCTTCACTTCTTCAACCTAGGGTTACGACACCTCTCTCATTCTCCTCCTCCATCTCCGGCAGCCCCCAATGGCGGTTTGCACCTCCCTCCGCCGTCGCATTCGCTCGCCGGAGAACGAGTTTTGTAGTCAACGCGAAGGTTAGGGAGATCTTCATGCCCGCACTCAGCTCCACCATGACGGAGGGCAAGATCGTGTCGTGGATCAAGTCCGAAGGCGATGTGTTGTCCAAAGGTGAGTCGGTGGTTGTTGTGGAATCTGATAAGGCCGATATGGATGTGGAGACGTTTTACGATGGGATACTGGCGGCGATCGTGGTGCCGGAGGGGGAATCGGCGCCTGTTGGTGCTCCGATCGGGCTGCTGGCGGAGACGGAGGCGGAGATTGAAGAGGCGAAGGCGAAAGCCGCCGGTGCTGGTGGCTCAGCTCCGGCGACGGCTGCTGTGGAAGCTCCGGTGACGGCGACGGTGGAGGCTCCGGTGGCGAAGAAAGCTGCTCCGGCGACGGTGGTGGCGGATGAACCGAATGGAAATAGGAAGGTTGTTTTGACGCCTTATGCGAAGAAATTGTTGAAGCAGCATAAGGTTGATGTTAATAAGGTGGTTGGGACGGGGCCGTTTGGGAGGATTACTCCGGCGGATGTAGAGGCGGCTGCCGGAATTACGCCGGTTAAAAGCTCGCCTCCGCCGGTGACTGCTGCTTCGGCGACTACTGCTGCTGCTCCGGCGAAATCAGCACCTGCATTTGCTGAAATACCTGGGGCAACTATTGTTCCGTTTAGCACTATGCAAGCCGCGGTGTCGAAGAACATGATCGAGAGCTTGTCGGTGCCTACGTTTCGCGTTGGGTACCCGATTATGACTGATGCTCTTGATGCGCTATATGCAAAGGTCAAAATCTGAGACTTGTCTATTTCTTGTTGTTATATGATTATGCATGTTATGTAATATGAAGTTTGATTGGATTGAGTGGATCAGAGTGTTTGATGAGTTTAATTGTTGGTTGGTGAATGATGATGGATATTCAGGTTAAGTCTAAGGGTGTAACCATGACTGCTTTGCTAGCTAAGGCTGCTGCAATGGCCCTTGTTCAGCACCCTGTGGTGAATGCAAGCTGCAAAGATGGAAAGAGTTTTGCTTATAACAGTAGTATCAATATTGCTGTGGCTGTGGCTATTAATGGTGGTTTGATCACCCCTGTTCTCCAAGATGCAGACAAGGTATGATGATTTCAGTGATTTTTATATCTTGATACCAATGTTCAACAAGTTTATACTTCAGGGGAATGAAATTTCCATCTGTTGAGTGTTGAGTATTCTTTGAGTTCTGTTGTAGTTGGATCTTTATCTGCTATCGGAGAAATGGAAGGAACTCGTGGAGAAAGCGCGGTCCAAGCAACTTCAACCCCATGAATACAACTCAGGTAAGTTTCAAATGGTAATTTGGATCTTGTTTCTTTACAAAATTTGTGGGCTTAAGGGTATGGACTTCTGTGATTCTGGTTGCAGGGACTTTTACTCTGTCCAACTTAGGCATGTTTGGAGTGGACCGCTTTGATGCCATTCTTCCTCCTGGACAGGCATGTGTTCACATATAGCTTAATTTTGTTGGATCTTTATCTGGGCAAGTTAGATATCATCTTACTGAAATGTTTATCTGTTGTAGGGGGCTATTATGGCTGTTGGAGCTTCAAAGCCTACTCCTGTTGCGGATAAAGATGGATATTTCAGTGTGAAAAGTCAAATGCTGGTGAGTTTTTTTTATAACTTAATTGATAAAGCTCGTATGACCTTTATTGCAATGACCCCTAGAAGGATTAAATGATCGAATAGAAATACAACTTATTTGTAACAGGTGAAATCACACATTGTCTTAACCTTGGTAATCTACAACATTAACATACTTAGAACCATAGTTGTCAATAGCGAATAGCGATCAATAGCGACAAGCTACCTGTATGTTATGTAGAGAATAGCGGCAGTCAGCAATCATTATTTCATGTTTAGTGATACGCTAGTAGAAACAAAAATAAACATTCACACCACCAAAATAGCTAAAACAGCATTAAATCCCGCTTCTTTATAGCTAAAATAAACACCCCCTATATATATTTATAAAAAGAGGTAATAAAATTAAGAAAAAATAAAAATAAGATTAAAAAAATTAAATAAACACAATTCAAACGCTACAACCAAATAGCGACATATGAGCTATACGCTACATAGTGCACTATAGGGAGCGCTAATACTGCTATTGACAATTATGCTTAGAGCTAACTTAACCTCTTCACAAATGGTATTTTTAAGTGGAAACAAGTTTATATACAGCATTGTAAAGAAAACTTTATCTTACTTCTTTTGATCATTAGCTTCATAGTAACAAATTGGGATCTACTGAATTACTTGGTAAGAAACAGTTAGTCAACAATGTAGGAACTAGAAAGTAACTCCAATATTATGATCGATTGGAAAAGGGACTTGTTTCAAGTGATGCATTTGCACGTTCTTGTACAGAGTTTAGATGCTACAAATCTTGCGATTTTAGATTTTAAAGTCATGAAGAGCTCAAATATTTAGGAACTAAAGAAATAAAAATTAAATCATATGTTAGGCTATATGCTTATAGTTAAGAGAATAACTCTTCCTGTTTGTGTCATAATCCAATATAACAGGATTACTGCGGGTGTTTGTTTCAGTCTGTCATCCATTTAGGTTTTTCAACTTTTTAAGAAAATTTGACCTTTCAAAATCAAGGCGTGCAGTATAAACGTTTGGTCTTAGACATGTTTTAGGCTGGTTTAGGTGTATGCCGAGCCAATTTTAGATGCCTCGGACCATTTTTAGATGTTTTAGACCGGTCTTGGCCGGAATCCTTGCCTGTGCGCCTTGATGTACGCAAGACGAGATGGCTGCACCTCACCTGCCTTGGTGCCTAAGCAAACGCCTGTTGCAAATAAGGTTTGTTTAGAGATGAAAACCGAAAGCTTTAGAGATGAAAACTGAAAACTGAAAGCTTTAGAGATAAGAGATGGCAAATCGGTGGACCGGGCAGATTGGGCAAGTGGTCAAAAAGGTTAATCTTTGTACAGGTCAGGTTGGCTAACAACACTTCTGTCCAAAAAGTTTAAATGTTCTATCTTATGTCAATTATGGTTATAAACTTCATATAATATTATACTCTGATTGCTTGAATAAAACGATTTAGGTGGTTTTATGATATAAGGCACACTTAAGGAACTCTCAACTTGTTTCCCTTTTAGATTTCACATATTTTTCGTTAGAGATAAAACATCACCTGAATTCGCCATCTGAATAACTATAACCGTAATATTAAGGTTTAAGCTGGAGTTACCCTGTTTGACCTGTTTCATTTTAGCATAATCTTTTCACTTGTTCGTACAGTATTTACCTTCTTTGTACAAACTACTTCCAGGTAAATGTAACTGCTGATCACCGAATTGTATACGGAGCTGACTTGGCTGCCTTCCTTAAAACCTTTGCAAAGATTGTTCAAGAACCCGATAGCTTGACGATGTAAAATGTTACAGCCGTTGCATGACATTCACATGGTAGATCCTGTTGGCCCATGCATCTATGAAACTTGGTTTGCAGGGGCGACACTTAATTGGTTTCTAGCATATGCATTACCATGGTGTATTTCCATTCTTATTTCTTTTTTGTTTTTAATCATTTTCGGATATTTTTAGGTGATTTTTGAACAGCTCAATAAAGACTTACCCCACCCCCAAATGAAGATTTTGTTAAGAGGTCCCATACGGGTTTGGATTGAATTTCTGTTGTAGTGTTTTGGTTGAGAACTGGAGATTAATGTGATTTCACAATGATTTCTTGTGATTGAATTAGTTACTGATGACGATGTGACTGTTTATCAAAGAAGCATAATACTGAACATTTCGTCAATATTAAGAATATTCTGATAATATCTATATGAACCTACCTTTGCCCTAAACCTAACACATCAACATTAAGAATATTGTTCGACTTTGGCATCTATATACTTGTAACAATAGCGCCAGCCACCTCCCCTACCGCTTCTGTTGCTACGTTCAAGTCTACTCATTGGCATAACCGACTTGGGCATCCCAGCTCACATATCTTATATTTTCTTCGTTCAAATTTATTTCTTGTAATACGTATGATCGTTCATTTATTTGCCAAGTAGCTAAACATAAACACTTACCTTTTGTTTTATCAACGTCTACCACATTATGTCATTTCAATTTATTACATTGTGATTTGTGGACGTCTTCGATTTTAAAGCAGCATGGCTATAAATATTACCTTGTTATGATTGATGATTACACCTAATTAGACATGGATCTTCCCACTCATACAAATCGGAAACTTTTCAAAAATTCACAAAACTATACGCTTTTATCAACACCCAATTTCATAAAAAATTTAAAACCTTCCAATGTGAGGGGGGGGGGGGGATTTGATAACCGGGAATTCACCTCCTTTGTTACGGTTCTCTTGCCCTCACACATCCCACCAAAATGGCAAAGCGAAATGCATGATATGGCGCATTAACGAACTCATGCTTTCTTTACTCACCCATACTTCCCTCCCATCTTAGTTTTGGGTGGAAGCCCTTCACACAACCGTATACCTTCACAACATCCTATCATCTAAACTCCTAAACGTCTACACACCCTCTACCTTAAGCATCCACATACGATCACCTTCGGGTTTTTAGATGTGCCTGTTACCCAAACCAAACTGCCACAAGACCTCACAAACTTGCCCCTCGATCGACCTTGTGTGTCTTCCTCTGATATCCACTAGATCATCGAGGTTATCGATGTCTTGACCTTTCTACCTGCAAGACCATTATCTCCCGTCATGTTAGCTTTGATGAGTCCTCGTTTCCCTTCGCCAACACCTACAAAACCACCCCCTCATCCTATGCCTTCCTCGATAATGACTCATCCTCACTCATCTTCCAACAACCTGTCCCCGTCACAACCACCAACCCGCAATCCAACACCACCCACCACCCCCACAAGTATTGATAATATTATTATTATGGATAACTTGGGTAGTTGTACCTAGGGGAAAGTACAAAAATATTGAAGGTGTAGTTTGTAAAATCTATAATCAAATTATGGTGATTACTGAGTAAGAAGAATGAGCTTTGGATGCCTACATTATCATCTAATACAACACTCATCAGATATCTTTTTCCCTTTTAACAATTGTGCTGCTACTTCATAATCCAAACATTAGTATTATGAGATTCACCAAGTATTATAATATCCAACACCTAGACATAGAGTCTGTGTATTCTTTGATTCAACAAAAAACCTCATGTTGTATTTAATTTTTGCCATAACTAGGACATATATCAATAAAAGATATAAATTGAAATGAATATATGTATGATTTAAGACCTAATTAGTTTATTCATAATTTTAATTCGTGAAGCTTGTAACAAAACAGGATCTTTTGACGGGAAAACTATCAAACACACACTTAAGGCGAAATGTTGATGGTGTTGCTACTAAAGAGCAAGCATCTTGCATGAACTGAGTCATGAAAATTTTATAAGCTAGCATACTTGAATTTGAAAAAGTTAAATATCACTTAAGCTTTTTCCATATCAATCCTTTAACCCATTTTCACAGTGTTCCCTTTCTAATTCAAGCTTTCTATTTGTAATTTGCATGGAATGTGTTTTTGTACACCCACCTGTAAAATATAATGTAACATATTAATTTCGTCATTGTTATAACTAAACAATTTTAGATGTATTGAATATTGAGTAAAACATTTAAGTTTTTTTTTAGATTGTGAGGTCACAATTCTGATTAACAGAAAGATCTTTGAAGTACTGATATTGAAATAGTATCAGCAATGCCTAAATAGATGTGAAATGATGCTTGTAGCTAGGAATACATGAGTTTTGTGTACCAAGTGGAGGGTTTATTTAGGTCAAAAACTTAAATTCTGATCACTGTTATTGTTATGGTAGAAGTGATGGGTAGTGATGGTGGAGCTTGATACCGATTTTAATATTGCTGGAATCAATCCGTTCGATGTTTATTTAGGTCAGTTTGTATTAATTTTTTCACCCGCTTATATATTAGATGATTATTAATTACTAACTAGGTTTTAACCCGCCGCATGTTGCGCCGGCGTTTACGGCGTGATAAAGTATAACGAGCAGGCGACTCGTTCCCCAACTAAATTTACGTCAAAACGTAGAGTAACTCGAATATTTACCATTTAATGATAACATGTTATATTTGAACCAGCTATTTTCAAAACAAATTTATGTCGAAACGCAGAGCAACTCAAAACGTACATGAAAAACATGTGTATTGACGTTTATATGCGATGTGATAGAGTATATATTACAAAAACGCCCGACTCGTTTATGAGTTAAATTTACATCGAAATGTATTTTATATTGTCGAATGAAACATGTTATATTTAACCCAACTAGTTTCCCAGCTAAATTTGTGTCGAATTTTTTTATCGCGTCAATTGAAACATATTATATTTGACCCCATGCGTTTTCCAAAACAATAAACAAATACAACAAAGCACAATAATAATTGTTCAATTCAGTTTCCAAATTAAAATATATATAATATCATGTTATATTAAGATATCATTAATTTAACTCAACACAAAGGAAAAAAAAACACAAAATAGATACAATTGGGTTTCGAACCGTGAACCTGTATTTTGAAATTAAAGACACCTACCAACTACTCTAAATCTTCATTTGAGTCATACTTTCAACTCTTATTATTTAAAACTTAAAATAACTGATAATAAAAAACTAAGATATACCGTAGGAACCGACATTAATATATATATCTATAAGAATAACTTAGGGGGACAATTGATATATTTCTAGGCCCCTTAAGTTTATTTTTCTCGCCTCTCTCTCCTTTTAAATAATTATCTAAATTAATAAATATATTAAATAATTTAATTCTTAGATTAAATTTTTTAATAAATTAAAAAATATGTCTTTTTAGTAATGTTATTTTTAGAAAAAAAATTTTATACAATTAATTTTTTTTTCTAAAACATCTAACTTTTTTAAAATATAAAATTTTAAAACTGGTATTTTTTAAAAGTAAACTTTTTATAAACTAAAAATAATTAAAATTAAGAGTTATCATAAAAAAATTTAAAAAATAGCATTTTTAATGCGGTTTGTTTTGAAAAAAATGTTTTAACTTTTTTCGGAAAAAAGTTCAAAAATAAAATTTTAAAATTTGATATCGTTACTTTATTACTTATAGTTATTACTCATGTGTAATTTTAATCATAGCTTATTTTAGATTATCATTTTATACTTCATAAAATTTTATTATATTTAATATTTTATTTTTTCAACCCGTATAATACACGGGTTTACTGAAGTTAATATTAAATAAATAATAATCAACAACTAATCAGAAATATTATAAACATTTATAGCCCGATCCAACCCGATTCAATATTATATCTCTATATTTGATTACATGGTCAAAGTAATTCAAAATTGATCTAATTATTGCATATAAATTTTCAGTGTATATTATTTAATTTCTTCATTCTAATATTCTCATCCACTCAATATCTAGCTCACGATTTGATCCGTAAAAAAATATTGCTTTTAAGTCTAAA
Organism: Flaveria linearis; assembly: GCA_024085815.1. Taxonomy (NCBI): domain Eukaryota; kingdom Viridiplantae; phylum Streptophyta; class Magnoliopsida; order Asterales; family Asteraceae; genus Flaveria; species Flaveria linearis. The sequence continues at coordinate 55,543,283 of CM044015.1, read as the reverse complement.
AAAAGACAGTTTTATGTGACTGTATATTTCGCTATGACAATAAACAAAAGTTAAGGTCAATCTGTGTCAAGTGTCGGTTTATACTTGAAAGAGCCTATTTTTACGCATGATCAACTTTATGACATCTTTTCACAAGTTAAGAGTAAAGATGGATTGAAGCTTTAGCTTTAGATAATGAGTGTAAACCTACTAATGTTACAACAAATATAGTTTACAAGAATGTTTTTGCTCATTTGTGACCTTATAATCAAAAGTTGTTATGTCTTATTTAATATATAACACACTTGATCTTATTTTTATTTTTATATTATTTAATAATTAATTTTTCACAATTTCGTGTAATACACGGGTAACTAAAGCCAGTATATAATATAATACTAACTATTAGTTTCTAATTGTTATGATTTTTTATTTAATGTTTCTAATTGTATATTTATATAAGAGTTAATTACACAAACAGTCTCTGTGGTTTACCGTGGTTCCCAGGTTTGGGTACTAACTCTTTTTAGTAACAGGTTTGGGTATTGTATTTTAAATTTGTAACGACTTTAGGTATTATGACTAACTTCCGTTAATTTTTTCGTTAAATTAAGGGTATTTTAGTCTTTTCACATTAAAGGGAACAATTTTACCATTTAACAAAATAAAGGGACCATTGTGTAATTAGTTTAAAACAAAATATTTAAACCCAAACCCACCCAACCCACCCAACCCACCCATCGGTTCCAGACCACCGTCCGCCTCCACCGCCGGCCACTGCCCCGGGCAGCACCAAACCACCAAAGTTACAGCCACCACCGCCATTAGCACCGCCACCATATCAATCATATAACCATCATCATCATCGCATCTTCAAGTGTCAATTCAGCCAATGTAGAAGCCTTCATCCTCCTCTTCTTCACCCCTTCGACATCCCTCTGTTTATCTTCATCACCTCCATCATCTCTCTCCAATGGCAGAACACTATCAACCTCATCATCATCAATCAACAATCTATCGGGTTGAACCCAATCTCTCTTCAACAAATCCCCCAATTTCTCTTCACCCGTTAAACCCATTTCAAAATTTGATTGATAGTCAGTGGTGTCTTCATCTTTCTCATCGTCATCGGAGCCCAACCCTAAATTCCACAAACGGAGAACAATCCGGTTGATGGCGGTGGTTCGACTGCCGCCGGTGGTGGCAGCGGCAGCGGCGAAGTCGGAAGGATGGGAAAGTTCGGATCTTTTTTAAGATTCAGGCTCGACTGAAAGGTGTGGTGATGGTGGGGATGACCAATTGTTGAGCCAAGGGGAAGATGAAGAAGATGAGATGAAGATGAAGATGAAGATGAAAATGAAGAATTAGGGTTTGTGGTGGCGGTGGTGGGATTATCTGGTGTTGGGTGATGCAATGGTGATGATAGTTATGCAATTGATATGGTGGCGGTGCTAATGGTGGTGGTGGTAACTGTGGTGGTTTGGTGCTGGCCGGGCCGGCGGCCGGCGGTGGTGGCCGATGGTGGTCTGGAACCGATGGGTGGGTTGGGTGGGTTTGGGTTTAAATATTTTGTTTTAAACTAATTACACAATGGTCCCTTTATTTTGTTAAATAGTAAAATTGTTCCCTTTAATGTGAAAAGACTAAAATACCCTTAATTTAACGAAAAAATTAACGGAAGTTAGTCATAATACCTAAAATCGTTACAAATTTGAAAATACAATACCCAAACCTGTTACTAAAAAAAGTTAGTACCAAAACCTGGGAACCACGGTAAACCACGGGGACTGTTTGTGTAATTAACTCTTTATATAATATAATACAATTATTTACAAAGTGGTGAACCAACGCAGGACTTCGAATCGTACGAATCAAATTGGTGAACACACTCCTTACCGCCGGTGACATTCGCCGATCAATCTCCGATCACTCTCCACCTTACCTGCGTATGTTTTCTTACTATTGATTCGTTATAGTCTAATCTTTCATATCTCGTTTTATTTGATCTAAATTATATGTAAATTAACTCATCCTGTTTAGCCCTAGGTCTCATGTACTTGAAACTTAGATTATGCTATCGATAGTTTCGTATGTTCAGTTATCGTCTGCATTCTCGATCTCACACTTGTTATAGTTCATCTTTTCGAAGTGTTGTTGTTTTAATTCACTGATTTCAGTTAGTCAAGCTGTCGTTATGACTTATGATGTTGCCTTCAATTTCAATTCTTCACAGATGAAGATGATTAGAAAGTGATTTTCTTGTTATTTTTGTATTGCTGTTAGGTTTGAACAATGTCTATGGTTGATGAGCCTTTGTACCCTATCGCGGTGTTGATAGACGAGCTGAAGAACGATGATATTCAGCTGCGGTTGAACTCTATTAGAAGGCTATCTACGATTGCACGTGCGCTGGGGGAGGAACGGACGAGAAAGGAGTTGATTCCGTTCTTGAGTGAGAGCAATGATGATGATGATGAGGTTCTTCTTGCAATGGCAGAGGAATTGGGGGTTTTCATTCCTTATGTTGGAGGAATAGAGCATGCACATGTGTTGCTTCCCCCTCTTGAAACCCTGTGTACTGTTGAAGAGACGTGTGTGAGGGATAAAGCTGTGGAGTCGTTATGCAGGATTGGATCGCAAATGAGAGAGACTGATTTGGTTGATTCGTTTGTACCTCTAGTTAAGGTTGGTTTGTAACTCTATACTCATTTGTGGGCGTTTAATTCTGTTGTCAAATATTATAAATTTTGCTTCATATTTGGAGCATCATTAGAATTGTTGTTTTTGCGATTGCTGTTTATGTTTGCAGAGGCTGGCAGGTGGTGAGTGGTTCACTGCTCGGGTTTCTGCTTGTGGACTGTTTCACATTGCTTATCCTAGTGCTTCAGAGGCGTTGAAAGCAGAATTGAGGAATGTGTTTAGTCAGTTATGTCAAGATGACATGCCAATGGTTAGAAGAGCTGCTGCAACAAACTTGGGGAAGTTTGCTGCTACTGTGGAATCTGCTCATCTCAAGACTGACATCATGCAAATCTTTGTGGATCTTACTAAGGATGGTAAGTTGTTTATATCAAATGTTTTCTATTTGAACATTCACATGTTAAGTTAATTTCATGATGAACGATAACTTGTGATGATCTCATCCCCTTGCCATTGAAGTTAGAAATAACCACTGTATCCACACAATGGAAAATTTATGTATTCAGCATGTGTTAGAAGAGAGAACACATCTATGTTTTATAGCATAAGTTGATTAACATTGTTCTTAAACGCAGAATAGCATCTACCATTTTATTCACTGCATCCATTATTACAAGTTTAGCTTTTTCTCTGTAAATTGGTCTTCTTACGGTGCATTTCTTCTCCTACATATAGATCAGGATTCTGTTCGATTACTAGCTGTCGAGGGCTGTGCTACACTAGGGAAGTTGCTTGAACCCCAAGACTGTGTTGCACACATTCTGCCTGTCATTGTTAACTTTTCTCAGGTGAGCTTTTTTATTTTCTATATTTATTATAATCATGTGTATTTTACTGAGTTCTGCTTTATTTCCCTTTTCTTTTGGTTCTGATAGTTGTGATGTATTATTGCCAAATGCCAAGCAAATCAATACAGACACCTCATAAATAATCTGTTTTGAAGAGTGTTTCACTTTAGGGAAATTATTTTCATAAAGATTTCTCAGTTTCTTGATGTAATTTCGTTTAACTTTTCAGTAATATCCAATATTTTTTTCTACAACTATATATTATTATGTATTTTATCAACTCTATACACCATTCATGTAGAAAATGATTTTATATTACAGTGATCAAGTTCAGATTTTCCCCTTTAAGCCCTCTGCACTTCTCTCCATTTCCTAATTTTGTATTTGAATGTTTCTTCCCCTTAAATTAGGACAAGTCCTGGCGTGTTCGCTACATGGTTGCTAATCAGTTGTATGAACTATGTGAAGCTGTGGGCCCTGAACCAACAAAGTATGTTCAAATCCGGATCTCTTCGGTTCTTTTTATTGCATTTCACTATAAAAGTCTTTGTATGCAGTTCAAATAATGTCTTATTGAATAGGAGCGTTTATATGTATTGTTTTGGCTGGTTGTGACAGGACGGACTTGGTTCCAGCATATGTGAAGCTACTTCGTGATAATGAAGCTGAAGTACGTATTGCGGCTGCTGGAAAAGTCACCAAGTTCAGTAGGATTCTTACCCTAGAACTTGCTATTCAGCATATTCTTCCATGTGTAAAGGTTAATTGTTTGCTTAAAGCTTGTCTCTTTGATCTTTATGGTAACGGGTCAAAATGGGTTCATATCAGAATGAGTAGTTATTATTAATTGTGATGAAAATTGTGTAGGAGTTGTCATCAGATTCCTCTCAGCATGTTAGATCTGCTCTTGCATCTGTTATAATGGGTATGGCTCCTATTCTAGGAAAGGTAATGATTTCTGCGACCTTTTTTATGGGTTAATCTTTTGACATTTGACTATGAGGAATTTGAAGATATATATAAATGAAGATCTATGCCATGTTAACTACCAACCTTTAATGGTAGTAATTTGTGTTCTTTATTTCATTGTCTCATTCTAATAATCTTTAATATCCACATATACAACTGATATTATTTTAATGAATGTTTCTACTTTTTCTTTTGCTTGTAAATTGCAGGAAGCAACGATTGAGCAACTTCTTCCAATTTTTCTTTCACTTTTAAAGGACGAGTTTCCAGATGTACGTCTCAATATTATTAGTAAACTAGATCAAGTGAATCAGGTATTGGAATCAATCTCTTAGTTGATGTTTCTTTTATCAATTTTTGTATTTTCATAAATTGTTTCCAATTTGGCTGTTGCAGGTTATTGGAATTGATCTTTTGTCTCAATCTTTACTGCCAGCAATTGTTGAACTTGCAGAGGATAGGCATTGGAGGGTTCGTTTGGCAATCATTGAATACATACCGTTATTGGCTAGTCAATTAGGTGTAGGATTTTTTGATGATAAACTTGGTGCTCTCTGCATGCAATGGTTACAGGACAAGGTTAGTGCTATTATAATTCTTTTGTATTTATGTATTTGTCATACTTATTATTATTTTCTTTTGCAGGTTTATTCCATCAGAGATGCTGCTGCTAATAACTTAAAACGCCTTGCAGAGGAATTCGGACCAGATTGGGCAATGCAGCACATTGTTCCCCAGGTTTGATTCTCATGGTTGACATTAAAATGTTCTTTATTATATGCATGTAGTCATATCATTTCATATGTCTAATTTATGTTATTGTTTTATGACAGGTCTTGGATATGATTAAAAACCCACATTACTTGTACCGTATGACAATTCTTCGTGCTATTTCTTTATTGGCACCTGTTATGGGCTCAGAAATCACTTGCTCTAAATTGCTTCCTGTAGTTGTTACTGCGTCTAAAGACAGGTAAGAGCATTTGTTTTTTGTATTTTCTTTGAACTTTGTTTTTTATCTGTCGACATGTCTTTTACAGAGTGCCGAATATTAAGTTTAATGCTGCAAAGGTCTTGCAATCGTTAATTCCTATAGTTGACCAGTCAGTAAGTATCATTATATTTTATGTTCTTTTAATCTTTGGTTTTCTTGTTGGTAATCTTACTACATATGGGAACTTTGGCCCATTTCCTTATGAATGGGCTGATTTGGGTTGTGACTCCCTTAAACGGGTCAAATAGCTAAAGGGGGAACTGATTGAATGAGTTTCAGTTCTTTCCATGTTTATTTTAAAATAATAAAATATACAACCTTTTATAACGTTTCATTAAATTTTAATTTATTGTGTAATATTATTGGTTATATAAGACCTTATTACATAAAAAGTAACGAACTTCCCTCACATCTGTATTCCTGGTAATCAAGTAATTACTCTCTCCTGAAAAGGTTCAAACTTCCTGAATTTACATGCATGGTGCCTATGGTGTGTCTAGATTGCGGTCTTTGTCCAAAATTTCAGAAATTATGAAGCTAGTATTACTTGACGTTTGCCAACCAGTAACATGTTTGGTCCTTTTGTAACAAATGTAAAAAAAGTATGTTTAATCCGTGTGAAATGACCATTACTTCACAAATATAATAATGTGAACAGAACCAACTGTGTTCCTAATGAGTGAACTATGAGGATCATAGTTTCTGAAAAGTTGGGACCAAAACCATAATCTGGACATACCATCTGATCCATTCGTGTAATCTGCTCATAAAATTATCATCAATATATGAGAGGTGGTTGCTGCCTTGTCTGCATAACACCCACCCTTTTATACATTTTTATATCTAAATTTTTTACCCAAAATTGAAGCTTCTTCAACTAGGTGTTCATAAACCGACCGAAGTGCCCAAACCAAAGCAAGTCAGCCGGTTTGAAATATATATGGTTTGATGGTATATGGTTTGGATAATTTATTAACTACTTTTAACATTTTGGGAGTAGAAGACTTATGTATATGATACTCATTAACCATATCCTTATCTTTTCTGAAAATGGCAAACAAACCATCAAAACCGGCTGGTTTGGTTATAATTTTTTTTTTTAAAATCCAAGCCATAGCTCCAAAGCCAATTCATGCCCTTCATATAAAAGCTTACATGTATAATCCAGGTGGTAGAAAAAGGCATTAGGCCATGCCTGCTTGAACTGGCAGAGGACCCGGATGTTGATGTTCGATATTTCGCCAATCAAGCTCTTCAATCGATTGATCAAGTCATGATGTCTAGCTAATCTTATGTCTTTATGCTTGTATCAATGGGCATTATATTAGGTTAATGCATATCGTTGTAATGTCGAAATATATTCATGTTCACTTGTAAAACTAAACCACAATACACTTGCAGTTAACCTTAATTTTTCTAAGAAAACAGAACATTTTACGCAGTTTGAAACATTAAAACATTAGTCCATGCATGATATTTACAAATAGAGATCTTATTGCATATAAATAATATAAATCCGAGTCAACCGTGTATCTTATATTTTTAATTACATATACACAAAATAATCCTCTATTACTAACCGTGCATCTTTTGTCCAACAGCTGAATACACTCTTCCTTTATCATCGTTCTTCCTTGCCCTATTATTATACCTTCTCCTACCAGACTTCTTGCGGTGGCGGCCCATGGCGGCACCGCTAGGTATGAAAACTCCGGTTCCACCACCGCCACCGTTGGCCCACAAGCTCTCCATCCAACTAGGGGCCGGGCGCACCCCAGTCTCCGACCAACTATAGTAGCTCCTAGCCACCGGTGTCGACTCAAAACCACCATAAACCACCGGTGTCCGCCTTAACGCCACTACACCATTCAAATGCACACCTATGTCGTCATCATCTTCATCTGTGAGCATCAATATCTGTCGAGTAAGTTCCTCGTAAAACGCGTTGTCATCGACATCAACCGTGCTTGAAGAATCTTGAAATGAATCCATTTTAGGCTAACAAGAAAGGGTTGATGTCCATATGGTTAATATGGAGGCTATATATACATGTATATATATGGTTGTATATATGTATATGGTAAAGGGGTGGTGGGTGGTTGCATGGAAGGTAAGATGTGGGTGAAGTTAAGTTTCCAATTGGAGCCAAAATCAACGAATAATGCGTTGACTTAAACAAGTCAACAAAATAAAAGTTGGTTAAACCAAATAACAAGTCTGCAAGTCTTGGTCACGACCACGAAAGTTGTGGTGATTATTATTGCACGATGCAAATCCTTGCAGAAATATTATTTATAAGTTTACATAATAATTCATTACTTGACGTGCCTTTAATTCTAGTTCTTGTTGAAAAACTATAATAATCATTTTATATTAGTTTAACGACCTTTTAAAACAAGAACATCTCACGTACCGGTTCGAATTAATAATCCATGGGTAGGGAGCCAAAACACCACAGGACGAGTTATGTTTTGTAAAATAGAACATCACTCGCCTTTCCATAATAAGATCGGTTTTTTTGTTTTACTGGTAGCATATATATCGCTTGATATAAGAGTCCCAATTTTCGATTATCGTACCTTCATATTCTTTTTTATACATGTATTTAATAAAAATTTTTAGTTCTTACATGTTTTGTACCCACACTTTATTGTTTACGCGTTTTTTTATTTATTTTAATTTTCTTAAATTTGTACATGACATAATCAATTATTCAACTAAATAAGCCCCACAAACCTAACAAAATCCATTATATGACAATGGTTAAATCGCCAAACTTAATAGTATAAATCAAAACGGAGCAAAACACTAGATCTTAACAAAATTTTTTCTTTTCTTAACAACTATACAACCATTGTAACTTTATAACAACTTCATCTTGTTTTTTTCATCCTTATTTCTTATCAATTAGTCACGTGTAAATTTAAATGTTTAATTCAAATCATAGGTACTTTATCTCTATATATAATAAATAAAAAAATGTTTGGCCACGTAGCAAGATTTTAGCAAATACACTACCACATGGCATCTTCACATCATACAATTGCCGCGTGACATTTTATTAGCAATATGCTTCTAAAAGAAAATGCTTAAATATCATTTAATTTCTAATTAAACAACTTCCAAAATTAGATTTTAAATTACATACTATGAAATTTGCAAGATGATGAACAGTAGAACAGTAAAATCGGGGCATTTTAGGTATTTTGACCTCTCCTCGGGTATCGTGCCTCTTCTTTAAAGAGATGTTAGGTGGTGGCGGTGTGGGTCTGTTGGTGGTCACCGGAGGTGCCAATGGCGGCAGTGCAGCTGTGTCTTCGCAACCGTTGCCTATCTCTGCTACGTTTTCCACTGTGGCGGACGTCGTGGGTTCCGTTGCCGCTCCGCTTCTCGACCGTGGTCGAGGTGGAGCAAGCGGCGGCTCCTCAGTGTTTGTGAGCGATGGTGGTGGTCGGTCCTCCGGTGCCAAAGGCGACGGTGCAGCTGCGTTTTCGCCGCCTTTGGTTAGCTCTGCTACGCTTTTCACTGTAGCGGAGGTTGTGGGTTCCGTTGCCGCTCCGCCTCTTGTCCGTGGTCGAGGTGGAGCAGGCGGCGGCTCCCTGGTGTTTGTGAGCGATGATGGTGGTCGATCCTCTATGTTCTTCCAATGATCAGCGTTGAAGTCGCTGGTGCTAGGCATTAGGACTCCTTCAGCTCTCTCTCGCAGTGATAGCTCGACCGTCGTTGTCGGCGATGGATCCTACTGGTAAGTAGGTTTTGTTGGTGCCGGAGGTCTCGAACTGGCCATGCAACCGCCGATTTTTGGTGGGTAGCTGGTAGCCGTACATCTCGCCGAATGTGTCGTTGTCGGCGATGGATCCTATTGGTAAGTAGGTTTTGTGGTCTGTCGTCCGGCGACATGGTGACCTTTCGTGGGTTGCCACCGTCACGGTTGAGGCGGACCCTTAAACCTATCATCCTCCCCGGCCGTGATTACGGGTATTATCCGCCCTTTACCTTTCTTCTATATGGTTTATTGTTTGTTTTGGTTT
>CM044015.1:55526222-55533722 GCA_024085815.1 Flaveria linearis | reverse complement strand
CTGGTCAAAGCCATTCGAGATCATGTGTGATGCAAGCGACACTACAATTGGTGCAGTTTTGGGTCAACGAGTTGATAAGAAGCCGGTGGTAATTTACTATGCAAGCAAAACTTTGTCCGAAGCGCAACTGAATTACACTACGACCGAGAAGGAATTATTAGCGGTGGTGTATGCTTTGGATAAGTTTCGTTTGTATATTTGGGGGAGCAAAGTGGTTGTCTATTCGGATCATAGTGCGGTCCGGTATTTGACGGAGGAAAAAGACGCGAAGCCCGTTTAATTCGATGGGTGTTGTTGTTACAAGAGTTCGATTTAGAGACCCGAGACAAAAAGGGGAGTGAGAATGTAGTAGCGGATCATTTGTCTCGGATCCCGGTGGAAGAAATTGACGATGTAAGTGAAATAAATGAAAGATTTCCCGACGAGCAACTTTTAGCTGTTTCCACTTCTGCCGCGCCGTGGTATGCTCATTATGTAAACTACCTAGCCATGGGGGTCATCCCAAATCACTGGACTAAAAAGCGAAGACAACAATTTATGGTCCAAGTGAAACAATACATTTGGGATGAACAGGACCTGTTTAAGATCGGGTCTGATCAAGTCATTCGAAGGTGTGTGCCTGAAACTGAGGTGTTGGAAATCCTGACTCATGCTCATTCATCCGCATGTGGAGGTCATTTTAGCGGACATAAAATGGGTTATTAAGTGTTATCGTGTGGATTTTATTGGCCCACTATTTTCAAGGATGCATGTGAAGTTGCTAGTAAGTGTATTAAGTGTCAAAGGATGGGAAGCATTTCAAAAAGGGACGAGATGCCATTGCAACCAATTTTGGTTGTGGAAATATTTGACGTATGGGGGATTGACTTCATGGGTCCCTTTCCGAATTCCAATGGGTTTTTATACATTTTAGTAGCCGTGGATTATGTCTCTAAGTGGATTGAAGCCATTGCAACAAGAACAAACGATCACTTAGTTGTTTGTAAATTCGTTCAATCCAACATCTTTTCTCGTTTTGGCATTCCAAGAGTTATCATAAGTGATGGTGGTTCGCATTTCAAGAATTTCAACTTCGGGAAATTATTGAAGAGATATAGCGTGAATCACCGGATTGCCACACCTTACCATCCGCAAACGAGTGGACAGGTTGAAGTGTCTAACCATCAAATCAAAGAAATTCTCATGAAGACGGTTAGGACAGATAGGAAAGATTGGTCGAGTAAGTTGGATGATGCGTTGTGGGCATACCGAACGGCTTACAAGACTCCAATTGGCACAACTCCTTACCGGATGGTGTTTGGGAAGGGTTGTCACTTGCCAATGGAATTAGCACACCGAGCGCATTGGGCAATTAAGACAGTGAATGCGGACTATGATGAAGCGGGAAAGATGAGGAAATTGCAATTGAATGAATTAGAAGAGATTAGAGACGAGGCGTATGAGTGTGCATCGGCTTACAAAGACAAACTTAAAAGGGTACATGATGCAAAGTTAAGGAAAAAGACTTTTGAGGAGGGTCAAAAGGTTTGGTTGTATAACGTAAGGCTCAAGACGTTCACAGGCAAGCTTAAAAGTAAATGGATGGGCCCATATGTCGTTCAACGAGTTAGGAGGTTTGGTGATGTAGAAATCCAAGATGAGTAGACTAACAAGTTACAAACGGTGAATGGGCATCGATTGAAGCCATATTTGGAAGGCAATGATATCAATAATTTGGAGCTTGACAATGCGGGTTACATATTACGCCCGATCGATGAGAAACAACAATGAGAGGCCCAGGTTTGGGGTAGTGTAAATATTTAGTTTTGTTTTGTTTTGCTTTATTTTGTTTGATTGCACAATTTTCGTTTTCATTCAGGTAACCAATAGTTCTAGCATCATGTTGAGGACAACATGGGATTTTCGAGGGGGTAGGTAATTTCTATCTCATCGACATTTCATGTTTTACCATGTTCAATTAAAATTTTCCAGAGATTAGTTTGTATAAATAATAATAAAAAAATAAAAAAATAAAAAAATATAATTAAAAAAATCAAATTCAAGTCTACCGTAAATTACGGTAGACACCGTAACTTACGGTATCTAGGTGTTGTAGGGTGTTTACGACAGTATTGCACTGCCTTACGGTGGGTTTTGATGCCAGCAGCTACCGTAACTTACGGTAGACACCATAAGTTACGGTGGAACCTGGTTACAAGAGGGTCGACGGTTTTAATTAAAAAAAATTCCTTTTATTTTTACAAAACCCACAGAACTTTATTCTCATCTTTTCCATCTTTCATCTTCTCCACTCTCTTTTTCTCCATAAACACCCACAACCTCCAATCTTGATTTCTTCATAAATCCTTCAATTCTTAATCAAATCAAGTGATTTTTGGGTCTATCTTGACTAGAATTTCACATAGATTCTATTTTTAAGAAGATAATTGCGAAAAAACGAAGTTCCCTAGTTCGAATATCAAGCCCTAGGTCTGAAAATTTTTGGGGGTTTCCAAGTTTTTGTATTTCTTGGCTTTTAACATCATCAATCAAAGGTATGTGTTGTTATGTTGTTATTATTGATGGTGCATTATGAAGATTAAGGTTGTTATTCTTATTGGTTCATACCCGCTTGTTTGTTCTTAGACTTTGTCATGGAAGTAGTTACTTGAATATTGTTATGGATTGTAGATGTAAGTTTGATGATAAAGTTGTGAACTTTGGGAACCTCTACATTGTAGAGACACCATGCCCAATTTTTGAAAAAAATTATAAACTCTTGGTTAACTAACATCTACAACCATAGTAACAAGCAAGTGTGGGGATTTTATGGAAGAAGGATCATACTTATTGTGTTGGCTGTGTTGTTTGTTTGTGTGTAGAAAAATGGTACGAACTAAGGAAAGAGCCGGAGCGAGTTCTTCCTCTTCAAAAGGCAAAGAACCGGAACAATAACCAAAGAAGAGGCAATATTTGGGTAGGATTGATGAAAGTGAGAGCGATGAGGAAGACACGATGGATTTGGATCTGGGTAATAAACCAAAGTGGGAATCGGGTCCTTTAGATGATCAGCCGGAGGAGTGGCAACCGACATTGTTTCATGACCGAATGAACCGGTTAAAAAATAAGGCTGCTGCGTTTATCTGTGAGAGGGAAGTCAGAGAAGTTGAGTTCGGGCCCTTTAATGTATTTGCCCGGTTTCGCGCCTTAGGATGGGAGGCAGCACTCGGTTGTTACGACAAGGACAACAAGAATTTGTTTATGACTGAGATTCAAGAATGGATGGCAACGTTGAAATGCAACAGGTATGATAGCCCATCACAGATGAAGTTAACTGGCGAGGTTAATGGGATAAAGGTGGAAATGTCATTTGAGTCACTACAAAGATTAGCAAAATATGACAGTTTACCTGCTCGTGATTACATGGTCCCAAGCCTTGATGATCTGCTGATTAAACTGGAGAAACATCCAAGGTGGAATGACATGTTGGCGGCCTTGTTTTTGCCTGGTACTTATAGTGGCATTTTGTATCGGAAGAACTTGAAGATTGAAGCAAAATTGCTGCTGTCAATTTGTATTTTGAATGTCATTCCACGAAGAGGAGATAAGGAGCAGGTGAGGTATTCGGAGGTACCAGTCCTCTATTCGTTGCTTAACGGGTCGCCCCGATTTCCGATACGGTATTTAATTAAGAACCATCTTTGGATATACCGTAATAAAGTGGGGAGGAACATCATTCCGTAGATTGTTGAAGCAGTTTAAAGCTTAAATCAAGGGTCAAAGATGGAGAGTACTGAAAGTTGATGCAAGGGCACTTTTACCAGGAGAAGAGGATGATCCAGAGAGTGGAGATGAAGCTTCGAGTGGGGATGAGGATTATGCGGATGAGCCTCATGGTGAGAATGTGCATGAGTGTCAAGGGGGTCCAGGTAGGGGACATGGTGGTGCTTTCTATAATTACATAGAGCGGCGTACGCGCCAAACTGGGCTTACGATGGTACTATGCAAGAAGTTATTGAGAACCAACGTCCTCCGGCACCCGTTTTTGATTCATGGTCGGGCTCTGAGCGAACGCTATTTGATCAACAAACAATGATGAGTGCTAGTATGGAACGAGCGTTGAAGCATAATTTTGATCGTCAAGAAGCATGGAATCGTGCACATGCTTATTCCTATGAGGTGGAGGTAAATAATCGGTATGAAGATGATCAAGCAAGAAGGATGCACGCGGATTGGCATGCAGGGCGGCCTGTGGTTGTGGATCCACCTCCGGTGGATTATACGTCTCTACCCCCTTACGATGGTAGTGTATCGTATCCGACCCCGCCGCTCCATCATTCACAATGGCTAGATCCTCGTCAACAACAAGGAGCATCACAGCAAGAGGGAAGTGGTAGCGGCGCATTTGCTTTCGGAGAATGAAATGAGATGATGTCTTCTATCTTCGGGCCTCCTCAGCCGCGCTACTATTAGTCAGGTTGTCTTCTTTCATGTTTATATGTACATATGTGTTAGTCATTTAGTTTTTGGCTGGGTGGATGGGTGGAGTTTGCTATGATGTTTTGTTGGGTTGTGCTAGTGGTGGTGTGATGATATATAAAAAAAAATTTAAAAAACACCAAAAAGAAATCTGTGGTTGGAGATGAGAAGCTTGGGGTAATATTTTAGAATGGGAGTGATCAATCCCTTCCAAAACCATACATTGGGGACAATGTACCTCAAGTGTAGGGATGGGGGACTTTTTCAATTTTTAAGGTTTCATTTTTTTTGGTAATCAAGCATAAACATTGTGGAAATTTGAACGTCTTGAACTAACCCCAAGAGACATACCGGCAACCCTTAACCCCTTTTCATTCGTGGTGAGAGTTGAAGCCACACTTGTAGATAAATAACACATTTCTTTGTGAGTGGCAACAGGTGGGGGTGCATTAGAACTTGTGCTTGAATACGATTCGAGACTTTAGTTGGATGTGAATGTGAAAAGAATAAGGGCATTTAGGTAGCCTCGTCTTTGATGTGTGCGAGTGTGGGATTCGGGGGGTTGGACCTCATAAATTATATATATGAGCTTGGTTGCGAGAGGGGCGGGGGTTTGGACATTTAGTTGCCCAATTTTGTGCCTAAAAGCCTATCGTTTGTTACCCCTTAGCTAGTTACTTTAAAATTTACCCAACTTGACCTGGTCTTATAGTGTTAGTAGTTGTTTAGTAGTTGTAATCATCTTCAATGCTATGTTGAATGTTTGCGTGAAGTTTTTGTTTTTGTTTTATTGTTATTAAAGAAAAATATATAAAATTTTTTTGGAAAAAGCGATGAAAGAAAAAAAGAGAAGAAAATAAAGAGAGAAACGAAGAAAGAAGAAAAAAGATTGAAGTTGAGTATCTTATGCATAGTAGTTAGGTTTGGTAGTTAGTTGTTTATTTTATTGTGTAATAAAAGACCAGGTTAAGTTTTCGCTTCTTCATATATATTCCATTTCCTACCCGTACACCTAGCCACGTTACAAGCTTGAAGTCCCTTTGATATGCATTCATGTTTGGCATTTGTTAAGAGAAGGGTCGATTTAGGTACAAGCTTATAGTTGTGCAACCACCCGTTTGCCTTTTGTGTGTCTAGCTCACGGACGCTAGTGCTTACTTGTCGCCGAGAGGAGGGACATAGCGAGGGGTGTGTCATTTTGGGTGTTAAGAAAGGGTTAGTAAAAGTATTACATATTTATGTTTGGTTTATATTGATCGCTTGTTTGCAATTGATTTGATATGTTGCTTGGGACAAGCAACGGTTTAGTGTGGGGATGTGACGGGTGGTTCAAGGAACAACCCTTTTATGATGTTAAAACGCGCGATATTCTCATATTTGGTTGGGTAGTTGCTTTGAATTAGATAACTAAAGTTGCTTTTGTTTCAGGCGCATTATGGAGCTTAATATGAAGAAAATGCAGCTTTGGGCAGACCATAACGGGATGGAGCAAGGAAGGATGGGAAGAAGGAACAAAACAAGGAAATTGGGGGTCTACCGTAATTTACGGTAGCCACCGTAAGTTACGGTGGCCCCCAACACCATTATCCCCACCGTACTGCAGTAGCTTTCCACCGTAAATATTCTGTCTCCACCGTAACTTACGGTGGGTACCGTAAGTTACGGTAGGTGCTGACGAAAAAGTGTAATTTGCCATATTAAAATGGCTTGAGTGGTGCCTTTTGCCATAATTCCTGGATCTGACGATTTCTAGGCAGAAAAGAGGCGACTTTGGCTGTTCTTGCTTGATTCAAAACATTTTAAAACAATTGATTTGTGTTTTTGATTCATATGAACATTAATTGGTGTATGGTGATGATGGATCAAGTCATGCTTGGCTAAACTTTTGGTGATCATCCTAGATGTAAGGTTTGCTTTTGAAACACTATGTTTGTGCTTGAATTTCTAGAATAATAACTTTGAATGTTTGTTTGAGTTATTATGGTGTTTGGATATTTGTTTGTAAGTTGTTAATTGTTGTTTGATGTTAACCCAAACCATACGTTCTTGGTGCCATTGGCAATTGAGATATCATGAGAGGGATTAAGGTTGGATAATTGTCAATTGATCATTGAGTAACAACCTCGCATTTAACAATCCGAGTACTTAGTTCTCTTTCATCACAAACAACTACTCAAGCACAAATCATGTCTATGTGGTTCTTTCTAGTAAGCAGAAACATAAGTGTGGATTAAAACCTGAAATCTAGGATGGTCGCTTGTTCTTAATCTGCTACAAAAGTACGTTTGGATTTGCAATCTATTTAGTTACTATTAGTTCTTAAACCAAAACAATCCAATTTTTGATATTTAATTTTTTTGCATTTTAGGGCAATTGTAGTTAATTTACACGACTATAAGATAAACACATATTCCACAAACTCCCTGTGTTCGATACCTTTTTACTACTATCTTTGAGTTGTAATTTGGATAAAATTTACGTGTACTGCAACTGCACGTCAGATATGGGGTAATCATTCTTGTTCTTTTCAGTGGAAGAGGATTCTTTCATCAAATGAAAAGTTGAGAGAATATAATGCCTTATTACTAGTTCTTAACTCAGTTAATTTGACTATAGCCTCGGATTCGTGGTGTTGGAATCCGGGAACCATTGAAAATTTTTCGGTGTCATCGGTCAAGAAATTGTTTCAAGTGCAATCAAATGGTTCAATGAACTTTGTCTTCTCATGGAATAATTAGGTTCCATTAAAGGTGTTCATCCTGGCTTGGAGAATTGAACTTAATCGTATACCGGTTCTTGTGGAGCTAATGAAAAGAAATATCATGGTTGACTCTATAACATGTCCAATTTGTGGAGACTATGATGAAACCGTTGAGCACCTATTCTTGACATGTCCGTTTGCATAAGAGGTTTGGCTCGGCATTACTAAATGGTGTAAGTTCTCTCCATTCTTTCCTTTCACGGTACAGGATCTTTTAGAAGCTCACAAACATGTAAAAGGATCGGCGAAATGGAGAAAGGTGTTGTATCGTATCTCTCTTA
>CM044015.1:55498722-55523722 GCA_024085815.1 Flaveria linearis | reverse complement strand
GTAGTGGAATACCGTGCATACAGTTATAAGCAAGCAAAATCACATACCATGAGTTTTATACAACCAAACCTAATGACGTACACATAGCAACTTGTCGGAATATATTCACCCAAGGCCGGATTCCTGGCAGGTGTGATGGTACTCACAAGTAACCATCTGTCAAGGGTGGGGGTGTCAACCCAGTAGTACTACTAATACCTATCCGTTGGTTCCAACACCGGAATTAATGGTTGTAAGAAGAACCACACAGTAACATCATGTATGCATCAGATAAGTACTCACAAAACAATATCACGTTGATTCCAAGTATGAAAATTGTATGTATGTTGTACAACATTGAAAACGTGAGAGCATACTTTTCCCCCATCTTTGTAAAAGATTGAAACAGTTGTATAAGCATAAAAAGGGGCCACGAAACTCACTTGTTAAGTGGTAAGTATATATGATGTAACTTCCCAAACTTGTATGTATGTATGAACGGTCAATCACCTATTGACAGTTATGTTAAGCATTAATAATACGTCTTATGTTAACCATATTGTTTAGTTGGGTCGGGTCGTATCAGTTCGGTCGTGGGTAACTCTTGCACACAAACACACACAATAGATCTTATGTAGATCCAAGCACTAGAAACGTTGCCATTGTCGATGATGTTTGGGTAAAAGTGTTATTGTTGTTAAAGAAATACTTGGTAAGCACTTGTGTTAGGAATCGTTTGTTGCTAATTGTAAAATATTAAGTTGATATGTTTTGATATAACATTAATGAGTTTGATAGTGTTAATCTCAATGATCGTCATTAACAATGGCAACCGTGTTGATGTCACCTTAACATCACACGACTACACACACCACACACATGAAGAATTCACACACAATGGCTCCAATTGCACGACAGGACTAGACGCATGACAGGACACTTCATTCGCATGAATCAACTTTCAGTCATGCGAATCAGCTTCATTCGCACGACTGAACTCCCATTCGTGCGACTAAGCACTCAGTCGTTCCACACAGCACCAAATCGCACGACTCAACCTTCCATTTGCACGATTTAACCCTCAGTCGTACGAATCAGCTTCATTCGTACGACTGAGTCTTCATTCGTACGACTGCATCTTCAGTCGTGTGACACACACAGTCGCACACAATCATCCGCATTGAATCAATCGCACACACTCTCAATCGCATTGCATTCAATCGCACGACACACACATACGCATGGACTCAGTCGCATGACTCACCCCTGTTGCACCACTCAGTCGCACGACAAAGTCAGACGCATGGACTCAGTCGCACGACTCACTCAGTCGCACGGCTCAGTCGCCTAAAAGGCCCAGTCGCCTGAACAGTAAGTTCGCGACTGCTGAAGTGCAGAGCAGCGTCCAGCTGCTCCGGGCACGAGTTATACACCCCAAGAACTTCCAGAACCCATATTCTAACATGTCTAGACAAGAATCACACACTGGTACGCAACACACAAGCCCACACGACCTCATGTGCTCGGATGCCCGAAACCCTAGAAAACACTGAAGTTAAATCGAGCAAGAAACGGGTTAAGCGAGGTTATCTACCCGCTAGAAGTGGGTATTCACGATGATAACCGAGTTTAGATGGCGAAAACGCAACAAACACGCCCGATTTTGGTGCTAGTTAGAGAGGGAAAGTAGAGAAAGAGGTGAAGATGAAGAAGATGAAGTAAATGGGGATAGTGCTGGTTGCTAAGTATTTATACCCAGCTCTAGTTTCCAAAATGACAAGTTTAGTCCCCGCACTTTGCCCCCGAGTCCCCAAACTTGTTTCGGTTGATAATGACGTAAACACGCGCGTTATATTAATTATAGTGAAGTATTTAATGTCGTTTGTATCTTGTATATGTTATTATTACTGATGTTTATATTATATAACATAATATAGTTAATGATGTCGGTGGTGATACTCGTAAGCGTTTTGGGCGATAAGGTTGCAAATAATGGTATCACGACTGTAACAGAAACCAAACAAGTATGATGTCCTCACAAATAGTCTATGAAGGTGAGGAATGAATGCTCTAAGAATAGTTAGCGTAATTTCACGTTAAATGACAGACCTTGAGGTGACGGATGTCACAGTATCCCCCAGTTGAGAGAATTTCGTCCCGAAATTCAACTGGTGCTAGGTCCAAGAGTGTCATTCTCGAATAGATGTGGATACTTGAGCTTCATCTGGTCTTCTCGTTCCCACGTGAATTCTGGTCCTCGCTTGGAGTTCCATCTCACGCGAACGATCGGTATCTTGCTACGCCTTAAGCGTTTGACCTTTCGGCCCATGATCTCGATAGGATCCTCGATAAAATGAATCTTTTCGTCGATCTTGATTTCCTCAATTGGTACGTGTAAGGACTCATCGGCCAAACACTTCTTGAGGTTTGACACGTGAAAAGTATCATGTACACCGCTGAGGTCTTGTGGCAACCTCAATCGGTAAGCCACCGGACCGATTCTTTCTGTAATCTCGAATGGTCCTACGTATCGAGGGGCTAACTTCCCTTTCTTTCCAAATCGTACAATCTCTTTCCAGGGAGAGACTTTGAGTAAAACGTGATCTCCAACCTTAAATTCTAGAGGCTTCCGACAGTTGTCGGCATAGCTCTTTTGGCGATCTCTAGCAGCTTTAAGTCTGTCTTTGATTTGGAAGATCTTGTCAGTTGTCTCTTGTATGATCTCCGGGCCCGTAAGCTGGCTCTCACCAACTTCGGCCCAACAAACTGGGGATCTGCATTTCCTCCCGTACAATGCTTCAAATGGAGCGCATCCAATGCTTGTTTGATAGCTGTTGTTGTAGGAGAACTCAATCAATGGTAAATGAGTGTCCCAGCTACCACCAAAATCGATTACGCAAGCTCTGAGCATGTCTTCCAACGTTTGTATTGTTCGTTCACTTTGGCCATCTGTTTGTGGGTGATAAGCGGTACTCATATCTAATCGAGTGCTCATCGCTTTCTGTAATGTTTGCCAAAACCGTGAAGTAAATCGACTGTCGCGGTCGGATATGATTGACACCGGCACCCCGTGCCGTGTCACGACCTCTTTGATGTACAACCTTGCCAGCTTATCCATTTTATAGTCTTCTCGAATAGGCAAAAAGTGAGCGGATTTTGTCATTCGATCCACTACGACCCATATCGAGTCGTGTCCGCTAGGCGTCCTTGGGAGTTTGGTAATAAAATCCATGGCTATGTTCTCCCATTTCCACTCGGGAATTTCAGGTTGCTGTAATAATCCCGATGGTTTTTGATGTTCAGCCTTAACTTTCGAGTACGTCAAGCATCAGCTTACATACATAGCAATGTCTCTCTTCATGCCTGGCCACCAGTATAGATCCTTAAGATCGTGATACATCTTGTCTGCACCAGGATAAACAGAGTATCATGTCTTGTGCGCTTCCCCCATGATCAGGGTACGAACGTCTCCCCATTTGGGTACCCATATGCGATCCATGAAGTACAGTATGCCATCATCCTTGCAAATCATCTGTTTGTCTAACCCTCGGAATTCTTCTCCCGTAAGGTTTTCTTCTTTCAATGCTTCCCTTTGTGTAAGTTGGATCTGAGCTTTCAAGTTCATTTGAATAGTCAATCCCAAAGCTCGAGCACGTTGTGGTTTCACACGCTCTTTACGACTTAGGGCGTCAGCCACCACATTTGCTTTCCCCGGATGATACCGGATTTCACAATCGTAGTCACTAAGTAGCTCTACCAAACGTTGTTGTCGCATGTTGAGTTCTTTCTGATCCAGGATGTGTTGAAGGCTCTTATGGTCTGTGTAGATGATACATTTGGTTCCATACAGATAGTGCCTCTATATCTTGAGTGCAAATACTACATCGCCCAACTCCAAATCATGAGTTGTGTAGTTCTTTTCGTGCACCTTAAGTTGTCGCGAGGCGTAGGCAATCACATTGTCTTTTTGCATGAGCACACAACCTAAACCTTGATGTGAAGCATCGCAGTACACCACAAAATCATCAGTCCCATCCGGGAGGGACAATATTGGTGCATTGCACAACTTCTCCTTCAACATTTGAAATGCTTGTTCTTGGGTATATCCCCAATCAAACTTCTTGTCTTTCTGAGTCAACATAGTTAACGGTTGAGCAATCTTGGAAAAATTCGCAATGAAGCGACAATAGTACCCGGCCAATCCTAAGAATTGCCGTATCTATGAAGGTGTCTGAGGTGTATCCCATTTCTTCACTGCTTCAATCTTTCTGGGATCTACATGAATCCCATTTTCGTTAACCACATGACCCAAAAATTTTACTTCTTGAAGCCAAAACTCGCACTTCAAGAGTTTAGCAAAAAATTTCTCTTCTTGTAATAAACTCAGTATGACCCGAAGATGCTCCTCGTGGTCTTCTTTCGATCGAGTGTAGATAAGTATATCGTCAATGAATACGATCACGAACCTATCCAAGTATGGTTTACACACCCGATTCATCAGATCCATGAATACAGCCGGTGCGTTAGTCAGTCCGAACGGCATGACTAAGAACTCGTAATGACCATAACGAGTCCTAGACGCTATTTTCGGTATGTCATCCTCGAAAACCCTCAATTGATGATATCTAGAACGAAGATCAATTTTGGAGAAATATGAAGCTCCTTGCAATTGATCGAACAAATCATCGATTCTGGAAAGAGGATATCGATTCTTCACAGTCAACTTGTTCAACTCGCGATAATCGATGCACATACGGAACGTCCCATCTTTCTTTTTGACAAATAAGACCGGTGCTCCCCATGGTGAATGACTCGGCCGAATAAAACCCTTCTCCAGTAGTTCTTGTAATTGGCTAGATAACTCTTGCATCTCGGATGGTGCTAACCGGTACGGTGCATTTGCTACCAGCGTAGCTCCAGGAACCAACTCTATACGAAATTCCACCTGTCGTGGAGGAGGTAAGCCCGACAAGTCATCAGGGAATACTTCCGGGAAATCTCGTACTACAGGAATATCCACCAACTTGTTGCCTTCTTCTTTCTTTTCCACTACATGAGCCAGAAATGCGTAACACTGCTTCCGTAAACATCGTCGCGTTTTCATGCAAGTGATAAGCTTCAGAGTTCTTCCCGGTCGTTCTCCTTGAATCTTGAGTACCTCCCCGTTTGGCAAAGGGATTCGTACTACTTTCTCCTGACAAACAATCTCGGCTCCGTGTTTCGACAACCAATCCATTCCCACAATCACATCGAAGCTCCCCAACTCGAAAGGTATTAAGTCTATGTCGAAGGCATGGTTCTCCAATATCATGGAGCACTGTCTAATAATCTCGTCTGCTTGTACAACTCTACCGTTGGCCATTTCTACAGAAAAGCTAGTTTCTAATCTACTAGGGTTCAAGGCAAGCATGCGTGCAAAATCAGAAGATATGAAACTATTGTCTGCTCCAGTATCAAACAATATGGATGTGAAGTGGTGATTGAGCAGATATGTACCTGTGACAACATTCGGGTCCTGACGAGCATCGTTAGCTCCAATGACAAATACACATCCCCGAGCGACATTCCCTTGATTAGCCAGACCTTGATTCCCAGCTATGGCCATCACTTGCTGCTGGTTATTCCCTTGTTGACCCGGTGCCCTATTCAGTTTGGGGCACATGTTCCGGTAGTGACCCGGATTTCCACATTCGTAACAGACTCTGGCATTCACGGCGGGGTTAACCGCATTGACGGGTGCCACCAGATTCGGTGCCACTCTACAATCTTTTGCTAGGTGCCCCGGGCGCCTACAGTTCACACACACCCGGCACTGCATCTCTGGGGGATGATGATAGTTGCACCTGTCACATTTGGGGTGCGGCCCAACATACTCTCTCTTGCCTTGAGCCACTGCCACGAAATTCCTGGTGATCTTGGTCTTTTTATCGAATTTCCGGCACTCGACCGGCTTGTTTCTCCAACATCCTTTCTCTTCTCTGCTCCCCTACCCAACACCCTTGTTCTTACCATCTCATCAGTGAGAGCGCTAGCCTTCTGAATTGCGCTCTGAATCATTGGAGGAGCAGCTGCTGTTACCATTGCCCGGATTTGAGGCGCAAGTCCCCAAATGTACCTCTCGATCCTCTTTGATTCCGGAGTCACAAGGTGTGGAACAAGTCTTGCCAACTCATGAAAACGATCCGTGTAAGCTGCGTGTCCAGCCCCCACCATTGCATGATTCCAGAATTCATGCTCCAGTTTCTGCATTTCGTTGAGTGGGCAGTACTCCTCAGTAATCAATGCTTTGAACTCATCCCATGACATCCGCATCGTGGACTCTCTTCCTCTAGCTTGAACCTGGGTGTTCCACCAGGTTAGTGCCTTGCCCTGTAGTGAACACGTGGCATACTTGATTCTTTGATTGTCGAGGCACTCACTGATGTCAATCACTGCCTCCATCTTTTCAAGCCATCTTGTTAGGGCTATCGCCCCACCTTTTCCATCAAAATCTCGGGGTTTACAGGCCATAAATTCCTTGTAGGAACATCCCCGTCTAGTATTATCAACCCCAGTTTCATTCCCAGTTGTTCCACCAATCCCAGTGTCTTCCCCTGTTCCTTGATTATGCTCATGGTGAGTATCATGATCCCCGTGGAGATTATGATTCAGAAGAGTGTCGCTCACTTGCGTCACTATAGTAGGAATCAGTGCGGCTAGCTGCTGAGCAATCATAGCAGCTATATCAGGGTTGTCAGTTCCCTGATTATTGCCAGCTAGAGCACCACCTGTTCTTGGTGGTCTGCCTCTATCTCTGCCTTGTGAGGTCTCACCCTCGCGATTAGTGCTACGGGTGACTCTTCGAAGCGGCATTGTCTAATCATAAGAGGAGTAAACATGTAAACTTTAGTAAACATGTAAACATTAGTCACTTGAAGATACATGTATGATTCCACTCATCAAGTCTCAATAATCCATACTTCAGCCCATCAGGATCATCACGTAGCCCAGTTCAAACATATTCTTAGTATACCAGTGATGCTTATATATAGGGTTCCCCGCAGCATTCCCACCACATCCCCGCTATACCTTGAATGACGCTTAAACCGGTTACACGACATCCTAATTTTCCTTAGCATGATCCCAAAGAATAACTTAATGCATGTGTAGAGAGTATCATCACTCCTCTTACGTTTCCTGTAGTCCACTTTCATTCTAAGCATTCCATCAGTTCCTTAGTTACTGAAATGCTAAGTGGAGGAATGTCTCGTAAAGGATAAGATCAATGTCATGATTGGAAATACATTGTAGGCTCTAAGTAGGACAGGACTTAAGTAATAGCAATGTGTTAGTAATGTTTTGTTACCCTTAACGAGGTCTTACTAGAATTTTGATCCTAGCTCCCTGGGGTATAGAATAGAAAACTTGTAATACTCATGATCGTTACCCTTGGTAAGATTAGCCAGGCTTCTCATGCAGTGCAAATTACAATTACGTGTGCACCCGTAATGGTAATTTGCCTTGCATGGTCACCCTTAGCTTCCCTTACCCCAAGTTAACATTATAGTACTGATGCATTCATCAAGCATAGATCATGTAATGTCCTCCTGTCCAGGAGCCAATGGTATTCCAGTAATAGTATGTAATAGCAAGTAAACTCCAAGCACATAAGCACAATATGTCTAATGGTAGATGCCTATCCTTCATACTTTCAGGATTTCAAGCATAACTATGTTAGGGTCGGATTTAGTATCCGAGATCGACGCCACGCATGATCACCAAGGTTCCCTTCTGTTTAGGTATCTCGACCTAATGATATGATGTTGTGCGCATACGGACATAAGGTTCTAGTATGAAGGTATCCCGTAGAGAAAGACTAAGTGTAATAGTGTCTTCCTCAAGATGATCAGATAGCAAGCACATATGCATAGAATCATGTATAGAGTCAAGTAACAAGTATAGAGGAACACACATGTAATATTAAATGCAAGCCAGTCCTAGCATGCATTCTACATGAAGGTTCCTAGGTTATAGTCTAGGTCAAGTGTATTGCCTAATTTTCTATAACCAATGGCTCTGATACCAGTCTGTCACACCCCCGCTGGTAGCGAAAACACGGGGATGCGAGCTAGACAGGATCGTCATAACACATGGTTAACAATAGAGATGCAATATGTATGTAATTGGTGACAAGCATGTCATGACGACACCCGACACAAATGGAGACTTGTGTCGTGTTCAGTCAATGTTCACGACAGCATGGCCATAAGCATAAATAGAAACTTGTAATTGATTCACATAAACGATTCACATAATCACAAAAATCGTATTCTTGTACGTAATTCCCACAACCCGGGAACAAGTATCCAAAAGAATGTTAATTGTTTGATGGACTGCAACAATGTACAAAATAACTGTTCATCATGTATGTTCAGTCTCAAAAATGCATCCTAGGGTCTCCACTAAGGCAGCACTCCTAGATCTTCAGTTCTCATTGTTACCTGAAAAATATGCTCAAAATGTCAACAATAATGTTGATGAGCTTCGCAGGTTTAGATTGTAAACATGTAGTTGATGCTGTATAGTGTTTGTAGTGGAATACCGTGCATACAGTTATAAGCAAGCAAATCACATACCATGAGTTTTATACAACCAAACCTAATGATGTACACACAGCAACTTGTCGGAATATATTCACCCAAGGCCGGATTCCTGGCAGGTGTGATGGTACTCACAAGTAACCATCTTTCAAGGGTGGGGGTGTCAACCCAGTAGTACTACTAATACCTATTCGTTGGTTTCAACACCGGAATTAATGGTTGTAAGAAGAACAACACAGTAACATCATGTATGCATCAGATAAGTACTCACAAAACAGTATCACGTTGATTCCAAGTATGAAAATTGTATGTATGTTGTACAGCATTGAAAACGTGAGAGCATACTTTTCCCCCGTGTTTGTAAAAGATTGAAACAATTGTATAAGCATAAAAAGGGGCCACGAAACTCACTTGTTAAGTGGTAAGTATGTATGATGTAACTTCCCAAACTTGTATGTATGTATGAACGGTCAATCACCTATTGACAGTTATGTTAAGCACTAATAATACGTCTGATATTAACCATATTGTTTAGTTGGGTCGGGTTGTATCGGTTCGGTCGTGGGTAACTCTTGCACACAAACACGCACAATAGATCTTATGTAGATCCAAGCACTAGAAACGTTGCCATTGTCAATGATGTTTGGGTAAAAGTGTTATTGTTGTTAAAGAAATACTTGGTAAGCACTTGTGTTAGGAATCGTTTGTTGCTAATTGTAAAATGTTAAGTTGATGTGTTTTGATATAACATTAATGAGTTTGATAGTGTTAATCTCAATGATCGTCATTAACAATGGCAACCGTGTCGATGTCACCTTAACATCACACGACTACACACACCACACACATGAAGAATTCACACACAATGAATCCAATTGCACGACAGGACTAGACGCATGACTGGACACTCCATTCGCACGAATCAACTTTCAGTCATGCGAATCAGCTTCATTCGCATGACTGAACTCCCATTCGTGCGACTAAGCACTTAGTCGTTCCACACAGCACCCAATCGCACGACTCAACCTTCCATTCGCATGATTTAACCCTCAGTCGTACGAATCAGCTTCATTCGTACGATTGAGTCTTCATTCGTACGACTGGATCTTCAGTCATGCGACACACACAGTCGCACACAATCATCCGCATTGACTCAATCGCACACACTCTCAATCGCATTGCATTCAATCGCACGACACACACATACGCATGGACTCAGTCGCACGACTCACCCCAGTCGCACCACTCAGTCGCACGACAGAGTCAGACGCATGGACTCAGTCGCATGACTCACTCAGTCACACGGCTCAGTCGCTTGAAAGGCTCAGTCGCTTGAAAGGCCCAGTCGCCTGAACAGTAAGTTCGCGACTGCTGAAGTGCAGAGCAGCGTCCAGCTGCTCCGGGCACGAGTTTTACACCCCAAGAACTTCCAGAACCCATATTCTAACATGTCTAGACAAGAATCACACACTGGAACGCAACACACAAGCCCACACGACCTCATTTGCTCGGATGAACCCGAACACCCGAAACCCTAGAAAACGCAGAAGTTAAATCGAGCAAGAAACGGGTTAAGCGAGGTTATCTACCTGCTAGAAGTGGGTATTCACGATGATAACCGAGTTTAGACGGCGAAAACGCAACAAACGCGCCCGATTTTGGTGCTAGTTAGAGAGGGAAAGTGGAGAAAGAGGTGAAGAAGAAGAAGATGAAGTAAATGGGGCTAGGGCTGGTTGCTAAGTATTTATACCCAGTCCTAGTTTCCAAAATGACAAGTTTAGTCCCCGCACTTTGCCCCCGAGTCCCCAAACTTGTTTCGGTTGATAATGACGTAAACACGCGCGTTATATTAATTATAGTGAAGTATTTAATGTCGTTTGTATCTTGTATATGTTATTATTAATGATGTTTATATTATATAACATAATATAGTTAATGATGTCGGTGGTGATACCCGTAAGCGTTTTGGGCGATAATGTTGCAAATAATGGTATCACGACTGTAACAGAAACCAAACAAGTATGATGTTCTCACAAATAGTCTATGAAGGTGAGGAATGAATGCTCTAAGAATATTTAGCGTAATTTCACGTTAAATGACGTACCTTGAGGTGACGGATGTCACACACACACACACACACACACATATATATATATATATATATAGGTATGGGTTCTACTAAAAAGACAAATTTGCTTAAAAAGTCTAGGAAGGATTGTTATAGTGACAAGTGGATTTATATATATATTAAATGAAAGGGTATATTTGTAATTAGTCTTTGTGTTTAAAAAGAAAGTTATATTCAGTTATATTTATAAATAAAAGCATCGTCTGATAAATACTAAATACGAATAGTTGTCCACTTAATACGCACAGTTGTCCACTAAATACGCACAGTTGTCCACTAAATACACGCAGTTGTCCACATACGCACAATTGTCCACTTAATACGCACAGTTGTCCACTTAATACGCACAGTTGTCCACTAAATATGCACAGTTATAATACTAAATATGCATAGTTGTCATAAAAAACGCACAGTTATAATACTAAATACGCATAGTTCTTAGCTAAATACGCACAATTTGATCGCTAAATACTCAACATTGATATCCTCATAAAACACATGACTAGCTTAACACGCACGGTTCCTCTTGTGTTTAAAACGCAGAAACAAGTTAACGTTTCCCATTGGTTTTGATCGTCCTATTTCTTCTCCAATATCCCCTGCAATCTTGGGTTGCAGTTATTAAAACCCTTAATTGGTGTGACGGTTAACTACTTTCTATATATTTTAATTAAATGACAGATTTGCCCCTTCAATTAAAAAAAACCTAAAATCTTTAGAACGCAATTAACAAAATTGCCACACATTAAATCTCATCCATTTATCAAACACATCCAATGGCTAGAAATGCTTCCTAGGCTTTTTATGCAACCAAACCTTTTTAGCATAACTCTCCCATATATATATATATATATATATATATATATATATATATATATATATATATATATATATATATATAGACGCACACACACATGCATACACAAACACATATACACTCAAACATACACAATATTAACACATTGTTATGGTCTCTCAACAGTCAAGGGTTGGTGGTATCAAAAAATCACGAGGTAGAATACAAAACGTCTATTATTTGAATTAGTGTAATTTTTAATTGTTAGTTTTTTAGGATTTTATTATTGTTATTTGTTTGTTTGTTTTTATTATTTGAATTAGTGTAAATTTTTAATTGTTATGAAAGTTAATTTTCTTTTGAATTATTTAATATGAAAATAAAAGTTCTAGGGTACTCTAGGGTTGTATTTCTAGCTTTTTAGGTGTTTCAGGGTAGTTCAGGGTACTTGTGATGTGGCAATGTGTGATTGGTGGATTCCAGGGTAGTATAGGGTACTCTATAGGAGTGCCCCCTCCTCCCTGAATGGGGGATAGAGAACATGTTATTGATTATTTGTATATTTGATAAAATATTGTTCACTTCTATTAATTTTTAATATTTTTTGAAAGTGATTGTAAGTAAAGTAGATAAAAAAGATAATACTAAATGTATAAAAAAGTTTTAGTTGATTGAAAAAAGAAGATAAAAAGCAGTGATTTTTAGTGTAATTATAAAGATGGAGATGAAGATTGAGAATGAGACGTGAATGCTCGTATAAAACAAAGGGAATGTAGCGTAGCGGTATCAATTATCAAAGTGTGTAATAAAAGGCGGTTGAAGGTTCTATCTCATGGTGGAGATAGGTGTACATTTAAAAGCGGGTGTAGAGAGTGCGTGAGTTGGAGCACTCACATTGGAGTCATTACGATGTTCTTTATTTTTAAATTATTACCAACACATAAAAATTTGTTTCATTCAATTCTTTTATGATTTTTCTTATCCATAAGTTATAAGGATTATATATATGGATTAAATAGTGAGTTTTTTATATTTAACAACTCACTATTCATCCCTTGTAAGTGTTTGGTTGGCGGAAGAGAGATAAAAAGTAGTAGATATGGATTAAAAGCGTATTAGTTGATTCAATAGTGATAAAGATAAAGAATGAGATGTGAGGGGTTCTCTACAGATGAATATGATTTTTATTAAATTATAAAGATAAATATAAAAACTCTACAGTGAATACTTTTAACGGTTTTAAAAGAAAATTTGAGTTCTTATAAAGTCAATTCATTGATTTCTAGGTTATGGCTGTTTTGTCTGCTGCTATTGGCTGGGCTGCTCCAAACCTGGTATGTTTGTTACATTATTTGTGTTGTGCAGTTATGGTGAACCGGTGATGACAGTTGATAACGTTACCACCATGTAGTTATAATCTTATACAATCTATAGTCGATATACCTATTATAAGTTCTTCAGTTGTAATTAGTAACAAATAAAATTTTTGTGTGTGTGTGTTTACCTAAATGTGTAATGTACTCTTGTGGTTCTCATAGTTATCTAGTTAAAGTTCTGCAGATAGTCTTCCTCTCTATGTATATGGTATATTCTTTAATACTAAGAAATTGCAACAGTATGAGTGTCTTTTGCTTTTTGATTTTTATAATGCAGATTTCCCAAACATTGACTAAGCATATAGCTACTGTATTGTTTTTGGGGTTTGGGCTACGGTCTTTATGGGATGCATTTCATGGAGGGTAAATTAGTCTTCTATAACTCATTCACAGTCGATCGATCAACGCTAGCATTTTCACAACATATTGTCTGATTTGTTTCTGTTAACAGGGAGTCAGAAGAACTGGATGAAGTTGAAGCTGAATTGGTTAGTCACTTTTGACTTTTTTTGTTTGGACTTGAAATGATCTTACATATAAAAAAGAAGCATAATTTCATTTTCACTATATGAGTAGGATGCTGACTTAAAAGTTAACAGTGGAACAACTAGAGCAAATGGCAAGGTAATGGAAACAAGACTGCATTCGATATAATTTACATATTTGTTTGACCCATTTACCTATAGAGCAAATTGGCCAATTTGACATATGTTTATCTCTAATAGTGGGTCAAACGGAATTAGCTGACAGTAAGGGAAAGAAGTTAAATGATCAAACGGTCCAAAGTCATAATTGTATTCAGATGCAAATAAATACTTCTAAATTGTTTTATTGAAGAAGTTAAACTATGAATGTAATAACTTAACTTCTCTAACCATAACTCTGACACTTAAGCAAACAACAAACTTACGTAGTAAAATCCCACTCATAGCAAAGCTATTGTTAGGGTTTATAGAGGGTGAGATGAGGGCAAACCTTTCCTCTAAACACATGATGATAGATATGCTGCTCCTAGAGGGACATAGGGCAAAAAAAAAGAACTCTTTTTTTTGAATGTAACATACAGTTAACAGATAACATACAGTGACCCTAAAAGCCGAGAGCTAGGTCGACCAATATACTCCCCTAATTAACCTTTTTGACATGTGACCCAACACACCTCGCTCTATTTTCCCACCTAATCATGAACTAAAACATACATTATATTTAGGTATATAGTTGACTTTGAGCAATGGTTAACCATTTGTGTTATGTATTTACAGGGTGATGATGCTAATAGGAAGAACTGGCCATTCTTTAGTCAATTTTTCTCCCCCATCTTTTTGAAGGTATGGATCCTGAAATTTCATCCGTCTGTTAAATAATATCATATCTAATCGTTTGTTTTTTTAACAGGCATTCTCTATAACTTTTTTTGGCGAATGGGGAGACAAAAGCCTGGTCAGCATTAATGGGTTAATTCGGATTTAATAAAAATTAAAGAAGAGTTTGAGTGGATTTAGAATTATATTTGAATTTGACTCTTTATTATTTGTTATGTTTATCAAGTTTGTTTAAGGCTGCTTATTAGAAGAAGAATTCTTGTTTAGTAAGCAGAGGTCTAGTATACATAGGGTATTATGCATTGAGTTTTATTGTGTGGTTTGA
This sequence comes from Flaveria linearis, assembly GCA_024085815.1. Classification (NCBI taxonomy): domain Eukaryota; kingdom Viridiplantae; phylum Streptophyta; class Magnoliopsida; order Asterales; family Asteraceae; genus Flaveria; species Flaveria linearis. Next base: position 55,509,217 of record CM044015.1, on the reverse strand, counting down.
TTATTTAAAGAAAGAAGAAGAAAAGAGTCGTGGGGAGTTTCTCACAAAATATAGGTACTCTTTTGTTGTTTGCAATCGATCCGTGCATACAAGAATCAGTCTTGAAGTATCAATAAGCTTCACTTTTGATACACACTTTCACTGATTGCGTCTGAATATGAATTTACTTGTTCATCAGATAGCTACCATTGGTTTGGCTGCAGCAGAGAATCCACTTGGTGTTGTTCTTGGGGGAATTTTGTATGTTTACCCTCTCTGGTTATTTATGAGTTCTCATGATAAACTAATACCGAAGTTATTAACCTTCAGAGGAGTGGCATGAGGGTAAGCGCTTAAGCCCCTCTAGTAGAGGTCTAAGGCTCCTATCTAGCTTCCACTGGTTTTCTGCCTTTAACCCTCTTAAGTCTACATGTCCACCAAAAGTTACGCTTTACCAGGGTATTGGTGGGGTCCCATGATTTTTCTGGTAATGGGCTCTCACGGCCAACAAAAATAATTATTAAAGTTATTATGTTGTGAACATAGAACATGACATTTTGTTTTTGTTTATGTTTTTCTTTCTCAGAGGGCAAGCTTTGTGTCAGACTGCTGCAGTTTATGGAGGGAAGAGTTTGGCTACAAAGATATCTGAAAAATTTGTAGTTTGCTCACTTATTTCATTAGTTTCTTGCTCCTGTTTCTAATGTCTACAATGAGATTTAGTGAATCTAATGCAGATTGCACTATCGGGTGGCGTTCTGTTCATTGTCTTTGGAATCCAGTCCTTCTTCACAACAGTTGAATCATGATCCATGGTATATGCTGGCAGTTGTTTGTATAAATGGTAACCACTTTTTTCCCCAAAGATTCTAAGTTGTCACCAATGCAATTTTTCTATTTTTTTGACAAGTTTTCTATTTTAGTTTCTCTGTGTTTGAAGCTAGTGACTGTTATTTTGTCCACATGCTTTCTTATAATGTTTATAGTGGTTTTTAAATATTTGATCACTAGTCATAAGTATAAAAAGATGAAAGAAAATGACATGTTAATATTTATTTTAAAAGAGGTGGTAATAAGTTGTAAGTTGTTTTCAGTTCTACGCATAATTTAAAGTTGGTTGCTAAAGTCAGGAAAACTGTGAAGTTCATTTATGTTTCATGCAGTTTGCTCTTAACTACATCACAAGTTATTTGATGTTTTGCATTGCTTTTGTGCAGTTGATATAGAAACGGGTGAGTGTGTTGAAGTCGAAGACATACTTTTACATTGTTTCGACACTTCAGGTAGTTTTATAAATTGTATATTAAAGTATCAATTGAAAATAATATTAAAAACTAGATTATACAATAATAATGACATCACTATGGTCACCCTAGTATTATAAACATTTTGTTCATGACATGTTCTGTAGCTTTATATCCACTATGTAATTTTGATTATCCCTTTTACAAGAGATTTTCCACAAGTTAATGTTGTAAATCTGAGTCTTGTTGTAAATCCGAGTCTTGTTGTAAAAGAAGATATGAGTTCTTTTAATGGTTCTTATAAACCACAATCATTTGTGTTATTGTGTGGACAATGAGCCCAAACTCAAATGGGCTAGCTTATTTAACTTAAGAGAGCTTGAACCTATCATGTAACAAAATTTACTAGTTCAAGCTTTTATTATTTTATTACTTTTAATTTATCTATATAATAATATTTTTTGTAATTATATAAATATGAAAATACATTTATATAAATTTGAGCTTCTTTTGACCTAATAAAACTCAGCAAAAGTTCTTTTAAAAATCCTGATTCATATCATCCAGTGGTATATTATAAACAAAAGCTCCCGTTGTTGTTCGTATATTTTTTAGTTTCAAAAGATTTTACACGTGATATAAGTTATATAATTTTTGATAATTTTTCTTGTGGGTACTCGAGGTTCTTCTTGGATCATCAGAATCGTCAGATGCGCCGTATGTCTTTTTCTCTTCACAACGATATGTTGTGCTTTTTTTCATTGGATTTGACTATCTTACTTCCTTGCTCCACTTTTCCTTCAAGAAAGTTTAATTTCAGGATCGATTAGTCTATGATGTCTCATACGTGAGTTGAACTCATTACAAATCATACTAGTTCTACTATGACAAAAATATTAGACATAACATTAGCAAGAGATATATGTGATTTAATCATTCTTTCTGGCTTGCTAGCTAGATAAGACTCAAAGTTATTAAATTTCTTAATAAAATTATTCTATGAACGCTAAGTTGATTTTTTTTATCAACACGGACACTTGTATGATATAACGATATTGCATTATTGTCTATTATAATTCCACATGCTTATTATTATCATTTTGATGGTTTTTTTTTAAATTTTAATAGTAGTTCCCATCAAATACTTACAATAAAGAGTCAGATAAACAGACAATAATATAAAGCATATAAACTTATAGCTTTAAATAAGTAGTTATGTACATGTGGATTCATAACTACAGACAGATTCTCAACCTTTTTAACGTTTCATTCCTGTGCTGTGTGGTGGACGTATATCATATCACACAATAAAAAATTATTGAATGAGAAATCTGTATATCATTATAAAAAAGAGTTGTAACAACTAACAAGGAGCATGCATGATAAGTAAATAACATGATGCACATCCATATTGCTACATGCAAAACATCTAATTCTCTAAACTAAAACTAAGGGTTTGCTCTCATAAGCATTGGTTTTACAATCAATAGTAAACATTATAGTAGAAGCAATATGTAGGAAACAAGTCATTAGATAAATTGTTATCCTGTTTTGGGTGCATGTATGAGACTATAGCTAGCTTTTATGACTTTTATTATGATATTATTTATGTGCCTATACATTACTCTAACAACCTTTCACTTGTATTAGATGGTTAAACAAATAGAAGATGTGGCTATATGCATATTTCCGCACTCAATTAAGCTCATATATAACATGGGGTTCTATATTAGTGGAAGTGACATCAATAATGTGAGTATTACTTGTAAAATATTAATTTGTCCTTTTTTTAAGATCAAAGAGTGATCGTAAGTGGATTAGTTAATATCTACTTTGAAATTAACTCTTGAAAAGGTGCAATTAAGTCGATCTATGTAAGTTTTCTTAATAAACAAATTTTTTACATGATTACATAATTTTAAAATAAACCAAACACTTTTATTTTATTTCTCTAAATCATAGGAAACAATCAAAAACTATATCAAGAAGCATCTTCAGTGTCGAGAGACTGATGGAGGCCGGAAGAAATGGCTTATCTTTATTTTATGATTAACAATATTTGCTAATAAACATTAATCTATTTAACGTATGTTGAGTGTCAAGCTCTAAAGAATGTTAGAAATGGTTTGCGTAGAGCACGATGCAGATTGGGACAAAATTATGTCACTCGAGGTGACAATGGCTCGATTGGTGGTCGAACTAGGTCTAAGCCATATACCACCCGCAGACCTATCATCGCAAGACCTTCCTACCTTTTAATTAGCTGTTTTTTCGTATACATATATGCAATAAACCTATATCGTATTTTAATTTAGTTATAATTAGATCTTAATTTTGAATTAACGATTTAATGGTTTATTTATTTTAAATATCAGAATTTACGATTTATTTGAGTTACTGATTTAATCGGTGGTTAAATTTCAAGAATAAAAACATTTTAAATTATATTTTATTTAGAAATAAGTTACGTATGGTAACCCCATCGCTAATATGTCGATACATGGGTGTTGCAAGTAATTCCTAGGTGAGTATCCATGCTATTTTGTCGATAAAGGTTGAAACCTTCATCTATGAAACGTGTCGGTGTTCCACCGTAACCACGATTGTTTATCCGAAGGAATGTCATCAACACATTCTCGTCGGTAGTCACTATCACAACCAGAGCGCTGATGGGCGTCCGTGATACCCATATTTCCTAGTAGTGATTTTTTTTAATTAAAACTCTATTAAGATCTTTGCACTACACTATAAAAATCGGTTCATTTGCTTAGTTAGAATGAGAACACAAACAAATGAAGAATATACGTGTCCAAACCAATCGTATTGGCAGACCTTCGAATATCCGAATATTTCTTCGCTTTTCGCTACTAATTTTTATTAGGGTGTCATTTCTTCCGTTTTATAGTACGAGACAAGGGCAAATAAACATATGGATAACATATATAAAAAAGAATAACATAACATTATCGTTTGGACAAAATAAGCATAGGTTGGTTTGAGGTAAAGCGATTTTGTCTTATAATTCTTTGGTGAGGAAAATGATAGTATTGTATTTGTCACCATTGTCAATGTGCAAGGTCTAGCATTAGTGTTCGGAATTTTGAAAAGTACACACACGTCGGATTATAGAAATTATTTTATGGGGTCGGAAAATTTTAAGTGTGTTGACTAAAGCTAAGTATTAATCTTTTTTAATTAGAGATAGATTTCAATAGTAGTTTCCATCAAAATACTTACAATAAAGAGGCACGTAAACGGGTAACAAGTTGCGTCGTAACCCCATTTTGAATAACGAAACCTAGCCTACTAAAAACAAAACCTTGACCCTTAAGGATCGAAAAATTGCTATGGATGACCCGTTGAACCCGATTCAAGAAGTTCACGGATGACCTGTTAATAAACATTGCTATTAATTAATGTCTTTCGATCTAGTTTGAGTTGGTTCGAGTCGGGCCATACAATTAAAAAATAAAACCAAATTGAAGTATAAAAATACATAATAAAAATACTTCAATCGCTCTTAGAAATACAATTAATATCTCGTTAATTAAAATGATAGGAATAAATTGTTTTTTGTTTGGTATGTTTCAAAGAAAGATTGAAAAAACAAATATATTCAGGTGTTTTACGGTAGTTATAAAACTAATTAGGTTAAATAAAATGAACTTAAAAAACTAATAGTTAAATGAGAATAAAAGTTAAGACTTAATTTATTCAAATAGTTTATTTAAAATGGGTTTAAATTATCCAGTTTAAATAATCTTTTACATGTTAATTTGTTTATAACAGGTATATATTAATTAGTTAAAATTTAAAAATCTAAAATTAAATTTCTTGTAGTACATGTTAAAATTCTATATCGTTCTTAAACTTTGATGGTGGTCGTTATCAAAATTTCGTGGGAGTCGGAGGGATTAGATGATATAAGTGCTATTATAAAAAAAAATTTCATAGTGTGCCTGTGATACCAAAGGATAGGTTCGTAATGCGCACATATATATTTAACAACAATACCACATTTTAAGAACTTCTAATACTTTTAATAAAGTTTGAATGTAGGTGGTTTTTTTAAAAATTTTGACTCTTATTATTACCTTATCAACCTAAGCAGCGCGCGCGCATATATATATATATATATGTATGTATGTATAAAAAAATGTAAGTATGGTTTTATCATGCATCATATTCACGATCCCCCAAAACAATATATGTTTAATAAAACACTATATTGTTATGAAAACAAAAAGCAAAAAGAATAAATAACTTTTAATCAATAGCTCATAAGCTTTTTAAAATTTGCACATGCATACAAATGCATGTGTTTATGTTTTATAAAATCCATCCAAATATTTTTTACTATCTTCTCTTTTTATATAAAAAAATTTAAGATTGAGAAATGAATGATTATTTTTTCTTTATGAATTCTTGCATTATTTACTATTTTGCGTAGATCTCTTCTCTATACATGAGTGATGAATAGTTAGTTTTCATGTTTTATATAATGCTTTCAGTCTTGGGCTTTGTGAATTGAAGATCGACGACCGAAATTCGAGATCAATTGTTAGAGAGACGCATCACACTAAAGATTGGTACAAACATATGTTTAGATAGACTTTGATGAAATGCAAGAGTCCTTGTCTTTCTTAAGAATGATTCTTGTCATTGTTTAAAAGTTGAGCAAATAAGTGTTCAAGCATGTACTTTCCCTTTGTGGTATGCATAATGCATTTATCTCATGGTGTGATTAGAAGAAGAGTACCCAACGTAGACTATGCAAATCTAGTGGACAGAAGGAGAGTTTCCATGACAATGCAAAGAGTTAAACCATTTTAGTAACAAAGCACATAGTTTTTGTGCACATCACTTAGTTCTGAAAACCATTATGTTATTTCTGATGTTTTGTTTATTTTAGATTACTTTATGTAATATTTAGTTTATGTTATGTTGATTTTGAATTTGTTGATACAAGCATTTACTTTGTCATTTTTAAAGTAATGATTTATAATAATTATCAAAGTTTATCAATTATCATAAAGTAAAGAGAGAGGAGGGGGGTTTGTTATGCATAGACTACCTCTTTCTACTTGCATCGTACATTCTTTAGGTTCAAGTTAGTGGTGTTTTTTCATTTAACTTTGAGTAAATAAGAATTTTAACCAAACAATAAAAGACTCTATTCATGTAAACGAGGAACAAATCAGCTCAAGAAATAGCAAACTTAATCAACTTCTCATTAAAAATAACATAAGATCATATATATGTTTAGATCCTTTTTCTATAAAGAAATAATGACAACTTATTTCTTGACTCACTCGGACCTTAGGCACAACAAACAAACATTTACAGATCAAACAATGGACAAGGAGATCCAAATGCAACACATCACATTGTCTGCAAGCAATTAATTTGGTCCATTAGTTATCCAAATACCCATGTACGCCTATGATATTTATCAAATGTTGTTCTTGTTTCAAGTCTAGGAAGATCAGAAGTCTGGTAACTCAATGGTTATTTGAATGGAGGATATGGACATAAATTGCTATATATTGCGCGCGCATGCAACACTTTCTTGTATCAAATGGGATTATTGCTTGCATTGTTTTGTTTTGTATGTAATGGACTGAGGTAGAGACGTGATTGGGGCGTATACTGCTTTGGCATTCTTGATATCATCAGTTAGTAGAGATGTGGCGGCACAGGTTGTGTAATCCAATGGCGGCATCCATATTCGGCCAACAACCACAAACTGGGGTGTATGCGTGTTATGCATCGTAGGGCTCAACCTTCTTGTATGCAAACGGTATTTCTGTTTATATATAACCAAAAGTTTAGAACTTATGAATTCTTCGGTGAGCATATAAATGTTTTTATATTATGATTTTTAGGTGATTCGCTATGCAAGATAACGAACTTTGAATATCATATTCTGGAACGAATTCAACATTTAAGTATTGAACTCATTATTTTTCTTCAAATACTCATTTAATATATGTTTTGTTTTCAAAAAATTCAAATACTTTTAATTATCTTTCGTCATTACCATATATATTCTATTAGAGATCAAGTTCTTTCAAAATTGTAAAAATCAAATAATTGTTAAATAAAAATCTGGAAACGAAAAAAATATAATCTTTATAAAAACACTTATTCATTGTTTATTAATTTTCAACATTACAATAAATGTTTCTGAAAATACTTGCAGTAATGTAACGTTGTTGGTAAATTAAAGTTAACCTGTAAGTGGCTTTTGATTTCATCATTCGTCAGCCCATCAACCTTCATAAAATCCCTAATTTGCTTTGGTGTAGCAACTGCAAAGAAAACACACATGTCATCATTTCAATATGTGCGTTCTAATATGTTTATGAACATATAATTTAGTTGATTAATAATGAAAGAAAAACAAAAACATACCATGAGCACCACCAAGATGTTGAATAGCATGGAGGAACCGTCGATGCAATTCCTGTGACCAACACCTCCTTTCTTTCTTATTAGACGGTCCTTTATCACCGCCACCGCCACCACGATCACCGCCACGACCACCGCCTATTTCTGCTAAAGTACTGATGGAGGGTTTTTTCTCCTGATCAAAAACATGGAAAGTGCCACACCCGTTGCTGTTTTCGTCGGTAGATGACAGTTTTTTCGGCAATACGTCCTATAAGAGAGAATGATCATAACAAAAAGTCTTTATTTAAACTAACTAATAAAGACGTATTTGATGCTTGACTAGCTCCTGCTTTATGACGAAAAGTTAATTGTGTTTACTTGATTGATGAGCTCTTTAAATAGTGGATTTGGGGCTTGAATTGAGAGTTGAGCAGATGCAAGCCAGTCATTACTATCGGACTTATGGAAAACCTCTTGCTTTAGTAGCATGTGATCATCATCATCTTCATCTTCATTTGTAGATGAAGTTAATTTCATGGGGATAAACTCTTCCAAAACCGGACACTCACTCGATGTTTGATCATCAAACTGAACCTTAACCGATCCCGAGATCCTCACATTCATTTGCTCTTTGCATCTTTCAATAGCTGCAAAAGAAGATAAACAACACAACAAACAAAGTCCCATGAAAAACACAATCTTAGAAGCCAAAATCAATCAAGAACCCTAAAGTTACATTCATCATTATTTACCTTGAGAAATAAGCTCAAGACAAAGAGGAAGCTCGCGTTCGAATGCTTGAATCTTTATAAATTCTTCTTCTAAGGATCCAATATACTCTTCACATTTCTGCATTTTCTCTCTAAGTTCCATTTTGTTTTCGTAAATGACCATTATTTTCTAGTCTACGACTCTTAAAACCTCTAACGTAAAGGAGAGAGGGTGTCTCATTCGTACCCGCAGTCAGTCACCGGGGCAAATAAGGTCCGCTAGTGAGAGAATGAGAGAGAAATAATAATGATATGCACGTTGTTATATTAGGTTATATTGACTGACGGTTATATATATAGGGTTTAAGTTTGAGATATTTTTGTCAGTGAGCATAGGGGGATCCGGTAAGTACGAGACGAAGAAAGGATCTAAATTAAGGGGAATAAACTTGGGAGAATATTTCTGAAGATGTCGAAGTCGGCGCAAGTAGAGTACCAAACAAACCTTTTAAATCATCGACTATATATAAGGATATATAAATGAAAACTAATTTATATAATTAGCGAAAATAGCTTAGGGGAAATTACATATGTCATGTTGTAAACTTCTAAAATTACATATTTAGTTTCTCTAATATACAAATTTATAATGTATAAAATACAATGGTCTTGAAGCATGCTTAGATAAAATATGTACATTTTGAAATTTAAAGGGGATATATGAAAGGAAAGATTGTCAAAATGTCTTTTTGATGCATAAGTTTTTCACAATTAGCTAACGTAACACAATTATCAAAAAATCATACTTTTGAAACAATAGAAAAATACGTGTCAAGGCACAGTCAGTCTTAAACATTTTAGATCAAATACCATTTTCACTACAACCTACCTTAAAGTTTATATATATATATATATATATATATATATATATATATATATATATATATATAGCATGTTTATATCTTCATCCATGAGCATTTTGAGGGCAACCTCTTGATAAAGAGTATCTCAAACTAAAACAATGAGATCGATATAAACATGTTGAAAAAAATTAACCCACAATAGCAATAATAAAAAAAAAAATCAACACTAAGATTTTGATATACAGGTCTACAAATCAGTTTTTTATTTAACTTAAGAAAATTCGTCTGGGTTTGAAACTAAACCGGTTTGGTCCACAGCAGTTGTTAACACCGATTTTCAGGAGAAACTGGTTCTGATTCTAAACGGATTTAGAGGATGTATAATTCAACCCTATACTAACCGGTTTGGGTCGCTTCCCAGCTGGTTCGGGTCCAAACCGCTTTTAAGTTTTCCTTTTTTAATTTTTAAAATTCTTTTGTTTGTTTGAAAAATGTCAAAGTTAAACTAACAATATAACTAAATTCTGACTTCTTTTATTTAATACTTAGCAACTTGAAATACATAGAATAATACATACGATTCATAATATTAATATATTTCCCGAATTTTTATTTTTTACTTCCAGAATCGTCATTTGTCGTAATGTTTTTATTCTTCGTGCCCCCTCAAGTCCGAACTATTACATAGAATGTAGAGAGTGTTTTAAGTTGTGGCGATTCAACAAAACACCCTCTACAAAAATGAAAAAAGAATAAAAATAAATAACACATAAAACAGTCAAAAGGGGGTCCACCAGTAAAATGATGGTAATATTACCATTTGTAACGGCTAGGTTCTGAACCGGTTTGAGAACCAATCCTGTTTGAATTAGGGTTAGAAACCGATAGGGCAATTGGTAGTTCACTTGTTTGGGTCAATTTGAAACTGGTTTGGGTTAAACTGGTTTCTGGGCTTCATCGGGTCAAGTAACGAACTGGTTTGGAAACATAAATCAATATTTTTGGCCACCTCTGTTTTTATATATGCAATTACTTACCGCCACTGAGGCCCATGCTACAGTGGTAAGCAAAGGCGAAGCTTCATTGGGGCCGGGAGGGGGCTTTTTTTTTTCGTCAGTAGTGTAAATTTCCGGCTCGATAGTGTAATTTTGGGTCCGGTAGTGGAAAATTTTTAATAAGTATATAGTCCCCCCCCCCTAAAATAGTTTACTTTCGCCTCCGCCCCTGGTGGTAAGTAGTGGCACTGCGTCTTTGGTGTAAAACCCTAGTTTCATTCTAGCACGATGTAGTTTAGGATATGTGTAGT
>CM044015.1:55433722-55493722 GCA_024085815.1 Flaveria linearis | reverse complement strand
TTTTGCGTATTAACTTTTGTGCAGCTAGAGTATTCAGGCTATAGCTTAAGTGACTTAGAATTTAAGCTACGGGGACAAGTTCAGGTGAGTTCTAGATCCCCTATTTTATACGTGCTTTAAATGTTTTGGGGCGGTATGCATACTAAGATACATACTTTTTATGATCAGTTCTTTTAAAGTAAAGCTTTACATACTATCTTATATGAGAAATGGGGTGTTATAATGAATTGATAGTGTGTTTCCCTCATTGTGATATGATCTAGTAAAAATGAATTGCCTTGTAATGTGATGTGTTATATTATGTATAACTTAAACATGAAAGTTGTGACATCCGTCACCAAAGGTCCGTTGTTTAACGTGATTTACTTAACCTTGTTAACAGTCATTCCTCATTTTGACGAACCAATTACGTGAACACCCTATTTATTTTGCTTAATTGCCCTTATATGCGTGTTAAGGTTGTTCAACTTGTAGTTATCTTAAGACATTTCTCCAAGATTTGCCCCGTTAACACTAAACACGCCATTTTTATAATAAAATAATTATCGCTAATAAAATCATTTTTAATTTATTTTTAATTTATAAATAACATTAAAAACATGTTATCGTCAATAAAACAAGACTAAAATTATAACGTTCTCGACCGAAACAAAATTGGGAACCCGGGGCAAAGTGCGGGGACTAAACTTGAAATTTTGAGAAACTAGGCTGGGTATAAATACCCCTTCCCAGCCATTTTTCACTCTTTTTCACCCTCTCACCACTTCATCCTCCTCTTCTACTCTCTCTCTCTAGAAACCAACACCAAAACCGATCCGTTTCTCGCATTTTCGTCTTCAAATCTCGAGTATCACCGTGAACACTCGTTCCTAGCAGGTAGATAACCTCACTACCTCGTTTTTAACCCGATTTTACAGCTGCATTTCGAGGGTTTTCGGGTGCTCGGGTTCATCCGAGCACATGAGGTCGTGTGGACTTGCATGTCTTGTTTCTGAGTGTGTTCTTGTCTAGATAGGTTAGAATATGAGTTCTGGAGGTTTTGGTTGGGTAAAACTTGTGATCGGGCAGCCGAAGGCCGACCTGCAACTCACTGCCGTCGCGACTCCCGATGGCGCGAATAGGGTTGTCGCGCGACTGGGACGCGCGACTGCATGTGCGTGTGTGCGGGTAAGTGTGCGATTTGGTAGATCGCGCGGTTGTGTCGCGCGGTTGTCGGTGGACGCGATTGGTAATGTCACGCGACTGGAGATGTCACGCGACAGGGGTTGTCGCGTGACTGGGCTATGCGAAAGTATGTGTGTGCGATTGTGCGTGAGTCGCACGGTCAGATGCCTGTCACGCGAAAGAGAGTCCACTCGCGCGAATGAAGCTGATTCGCGCGGAGGGACTTCGAGTCGCGCGGTTGGCTGTTGGGTCGTGCGACTGGTATTGCGTGGTACGACTGAAGGCTTAGTCACACGAATGAAGGTTCAATTGTACGAAAGTAGCTAATTCGTACGACTGAAAGTTCACTCGTGTGAATGGAGTGTCAGTCGTGCGTCCGGTCCTACTGTATGACTTAATGATGTGTGAGTGTGTGGATCCCCTCTTCGGAGATCTCACGACGATAATGTAATATAATAAAGTGTCATAGCTTGATCACAAAGATTAAAGTCAACGCTATTAACAGACACATACTATTTAAAATAATTTAGACTAAGATGTGTGTGACTGCTTGTGTGTACTACCCACGACCGAACCGAAACGACCCGATTCAATTAAACAATATTATTAACAGTAGTCCATAAGATTAATTCTTAACATAACTGTCAATAGGTGATTGACTGTTCATACATACATACAAGTTTGGGAAGTTTCATCAGACATACTTACCACTTAACAAGTGAGTTTCGTGGCCCCTTTTTACACTTATACATTTGTTTCAATCTTTACAAACATGGGGGAAAAGTATGCTCACACGTTTTCAATGCTGTACAACACACATACAATTTTCATACTTGGAATCAACGTGATACTATTTTGTGAGTACTTATCTGATGCATACATGATGTTACTGTGTGGACTGTCTTACAACCATTAATTCCGGTGTTGGAACCAACAGATAGGTATTAGTAGTACTACTGGGTTGACACCCCCACCCTTGACAGATGGTTACTTGTGAGTACCATCACACTGCCAGGAACGGGCCTTGGGTGAATATATTCTGACAAGTTTCTTTGTGTACTTCGTTAGGTTTGGTTGTATAAAACTCATGGTATATGATTTTGCTTGCTTATAACTGTATGCACGGTATTCCACTACAAGTAATATACAGCATCAATTACAAGTTTACAATTTAAACCTGCGAAGCTCACCAACATTATTGTTGACCGTTTTGAGCATTACTTTTCAGGTGATCAAGGAAATTGAAGTTCTAGGAGTGCTGCCTTTTAGAGGAGACCCTAGGACGAATTTTGTGTTATTACTTTTGTAAAGCTTGAACATGAATATGATCTTTTGTACACTTGTTCCCATGTTGTGGGAATATTACATTACAAGCTATTATCAATGTTTTGTGATCATTTATGTTGTGCTTATGACTATGCTGTCGTGAACATTGATTATACACGACACAAGTCTCCGTTTGTGTTCGGGTGTCGTCATGACACGCTTGTCATCATATTTTTATTGCTACTCTATCATATACCATGTGTTATGACGATCCCGTCTAGCTCGCATTCCCCGTGTTTCCGCTATCAGCGGGGGGTGTGAAAAAGTGAAACGTAAAGAAAAGTTATTGGGCCCATAACGTGTACCTGGATAAAGTAAAGTCTTGCAAGTAAAGTCCTGCAGGCAAGGGATAAAGTAAAGACTTGCAAGCAATGGCTAAAGGAGGGTTGCATTTGTTGTGCCCTCACCCGGATAAAGTAATGCTCGAACAGGTAGATCTGTAAGCCCTGAATTGGCATGACAATAATGGCCCGATCGAGTACGACTGTAAGCCCTTAATTGGCGTGTCGGTAAAGTCCTAGGCGAGCCTAGGCACCGATAGTGACAGAGAATTGACGGATAAAGAAGAGTAATAAATAACGAGAAATGAAAAGCAATGATAAAGTATCGATAAAGTGATAGCCTGTATGTATGGATGCTTGATAGACGAGAACAATTTTCAACTGATAAAGCTAATATCTCTTACGAAAGTTATTTAGCAAAGTAAAACCTAGAATTCACTCAGTGAAGCTGACTTTTGTATGCATATCAGTTGACAGGTAAGAGTTAGAGCTACGGAATAGAGGCATGGGGCTGAAGCTACTTGGCACTAGAAGACTGGCATCCCTGATGAAGAAAAGATTAATAGGACTTCAAAAAGATTTTAAGAATTAAAGACAATGTTTATATTTACTTGTAATGGATTGAAATTTACAGTATTTTCCGCTGCAATATATATTTATACACATATGAGTAAATGATTGTTTTAACTCGATGTTTTGCTGTGAATGACCAACTGTGAGGCTTCCCTGAGAAAGGTGGGCCTTACAAGTTGGTATCAGAGCCAATGTTTAAGAGATTTGGGAAAACTATTTTTGTAAACCTAAACTTAAACAGATAATGGGACCAAGTGTCAAGGATGCCAGTCCAAGAAGCTCCATGCCAAGAGGTAACAAAGTATGTTGTAGGTATTATTCCGAGGGATAGTGCCTTCTTATTTAAGTAAGAGCCAAGATAGAGTATGATAAAGTTATCTGTGACACCTATCTGAATTTATGTGACTTATACGTGCATAGAATAGGTATAGTAGGTTCTAGTGTTGGTGTGGTTCAGGATAGGAAAGTTTATGGCATGAGGAGTTCTGTAAGTAGTTAATCACAACTGGCCACTGTTATTAAAAATTTACAAAACTTGTCGTGAACTGAACTTGCCTTGAAAGACCATATTAACATTCTGAATCTTATAGGAAGTAGAACGAATGGCACCTAAGAAAGAAGTTCCAACCATGGTCACCCGGAGAAGCACTAGGGGAAGGCCCCCAACTAAGGCAAAGGAAACTGCAAGTGCAACTGTGAAGCCAATAAAAAGGTCAACCAGAAAGCCGGTTGAGGAACCGATTAAGGAGGAGGAGGTTGAGTTAGAAACGGGAGCCGAGGGGTCTACCCCTGATCAGGCCAAACTGAAAGAGACAGTAAAGGAAGCTATCGCCCAAGAGGTGCATCAGGTCCTGTCTGGAGTGATGCCCGCTCTGCTTGCGGAATTTGTGGAGCAGGTTAAGGGCGACAGTAAGAAGAGTACGGCTTCAGAAAAAGTTGATAAGAAAGGGGCAGTCAAGACTGAGGAATTGAGCGACGAGGGAGATCGTCTGGGTAACCATGATGGCCCTGAAGTGGAAGAGAGGGCGAAGGGGTGCAGCTACGGGGATTTTCAGAGGTGTAAGCCCCCAACGTTTGATGGTACTGGTAACGCTGCCACTGCTCAGCGTTGGATCAGGGAAATGGAGGCCGTATTGAAGATCAGTGAGTGCCGTGAAAACCAAAAGGTGAAGTTTGCTTCCCATTCCCTTTTGGATCCAGCATTGTGTTAGTGGGATAACATTGTTGATTCTTACAGAGAGGAGGCCATTGAGAGGATGAAGTGGCCGGAGATGAAGAGGTTGGTGATAGAGGAGTACTGCCCGGAGAGAGAGCTTGACAAGATTGAGCAAGAGTTCGTGAGTTTGGAGGCCGGAAATATGACTCACCAGGAGTACACTACAAAATTCAATGAAATGGCACGTCTGGTGCCTGACTTGGTGACTCCTGAATCCAAGAGAATCAAAAGGTACATACAAGGGTTGCCTCTGGACATTCGTAGGGACATGGTCACGGCCCGACCTGGTACTTTTAGATCAGCGGTGGACCTCAGTGGAAGGTTGTACGATCATCGCAGGCCGGTGATAGTGGGTGAGACGAAGAAGGCGTGGAATAACAATGGGAAGAGATATGGAAGTAGTGGCCACCAACCGGGAACAAGAAAGCAAGGGTGGATGCAAAAGAGATGGTTGTGAAGGGGGTCGAGGAAGTTAAGAACTGTGGGAAGTGTGGGAGGAGGCATCCCGGAGAGTGCCGATTGGGTAGCCATGGGTGCTATCGGTGTGGGAAAACGGGTCACATGGCTAGGGAGTGCCCGGAAGTAAACGAGTGCTTTAACTGCCATGAGTCGGGGCACTACAGCAGGGATTGCAAGAAAGCCAAGTCGGGAAGCTCGGGCACGAGCAGGGGTGATGACAAGGGGATGATGGAAAGCCTAAGGTCAAGGCAAGGGCTTTCACCATGAACAAGAAGGAAGCAAGGAAGGACCCGGACGTAGTGTCAGGTACGCTCCTTGTCAATGATGTTTGCGCCTCCATATTATTTGATAGTGGTGCCAGTAAGAGTTTCATATCTGTATCCTTCTGTGCCACACTAGATGTCCAAACTAAGGAAATAGATGATGTCTTCGAAGTAGAAACAGCCGATGGTAAGTCCATTAGAATAGTCAGGATGATAGAGGATTGCCACATTAAATTAGGAGGCCATTACTTTCCCGCACGATTGTTTGTTATGCCCCTAGGAGGTTTCGATGTCGTACTAGGGATGGATTGGCTAGCTGCCCACGATGCTAACATAGTATGCCAACAGAAAATGATCCGGTTAACGGCTCCAGATGGTAGTCCGGTTACGATCTACGGTGATAACGATTGTAAGGTTCCAAGGATCATTTCCATGATCAAGGCGGAGAAATGTATGAGGCGAGGGTGCGGAGCTTATCTAGCGTACGTCAAGGATGCTAAAGATAAAGCGAAGGAGTTGTCCGATGTACCAGTGGTGCAGGACTTTCCTGACGTATTCCCGGAGGATCTGCCCGGAGTACCACCGGACAGGGAGATAGAGTTTCAGATTGACTTACTGTCAGGAGCCCAACCCATTGCCAAAGCACCCTACCGCCTAGCTCCGTCCGAGATGAAGGAGCTCATGTCACAACTGCAGGAACTCCTTGACAAGGGATTCATTAGGCCCAGCATTTCTCCATGGGGCGCTCCCGTGCTGTTTGTGAAGAAGAAGGATGGCAGCATGAGGATGTGTATAGATTACAAGGAGTTGAATAAGCTGACCGTGAAGAATCGGTACCCTCTACCCCGGATAGATGATCTGTTTGATAAGTTGCAAGGGGCAAGTTGGTTCTCCCGAATAGATCTCCGATCCGGATATCACCAACTGAAGGTAAGGGAGCAAGATATCCCAAAGACGGCCTTCCGAACGCGCTATGGCCACTACGAGTTTCTGGTTATGTCTTTCGGGCTAACCAATGCTCCTGCGGCATTCATGGACTTGATGAATCACGTGTGCCGCCCGATGCTGGACAGATCAGTGATAGTATTCATTGACGATATCCTGATATACTCAAAGAACGAAGGAGATCACGCTTGTCATATCAAGGAGGTGTTAGAAACTTTACGAAGGGAGAAACTGTATGCGAAGTTCTCTAAATGTGCCTTCTGGCTACGGGAGGTACAGTTTTTAGGGCACGTTATAAATTCCGAGGGAGTAATGGTTGATCCAGCGAAAGTTGAAGCAGTTACGCAATGGAATTCCCCGAGGACGCCATCCGAAATCCGTAGTTTCTTGGGATTGGCTGGTTATTATAGAAGGTTCATCAAAGATTTCTCGAAGATAGCTTCCCCATTAACAAGGTTAACAAGGAAGAACGTGGTGTTCGACTGGAGAAAGGAACAGGAAGATGCGTTCCAGGAATTGAAGGATAGATTAACCAAAGCTCCTATACTAACCCTACCGGAGGAAGATGAAGACCTAACGGTATACTCCGATGCTTCTTACTGCGGGTTAGGCTGTGTGTTGATGCAAAGAGGGAAGGTTATAGCTTACGCATCCAGACAGTTAAAGGACACAGAGGTTAACTATCCGGTTCACGATTTGAAACTTGCCGCAGTAGTGTTCGCATTAAAGATCTGGAGACACTATTTGTATGGAACTAAGTGCGCCATATTTACCGACCACAAAAGTCTGAAATATTTCTTTGAGCAGAAGGACCTAAATATGAGACAGAGGAGGTGGTTGGAGTTGATAAAGGATTACGACTGTGAAATCCATTATCACCCGAGTAAAGCGAACGTGGTAGCCGATGCCCTGAGCCGAAAGGAAGTATATGAACCGATCCGGGTGAAGGCGTGCCAACTAGTAGTGACCCCAGATGTTATGAGGATGATAAGCAAAGCTCAAATGGACGCTTTAAAAGAGCAGCAAATCAATAAGGAAAGGATGGTGGAAAAAGTGGATGAATTGGTAGAAAACACCTTGGGCGTTAAGACCTTCCATGGCAGGATATGGGTTCCGAAGCATGGTGACTTGCGGGAAAAGATTATGGATGAAGCACACAAGACCCGCTACTCAATACATCCAGGCGCAAATAAGACGTACCATGATTTGAAGAAAGATTATTGGTGGCCTGGGATGAAAAGAGATGTGGTTGCGTATGTAAACAAATGTCTCACGTGCCTACAGGTGAAGGCTGAGCACCAAAGACCTTATGGTTATGTTCAGCCATTAGAAGTACCAGAGTGGAAGTGGGGACATGTTACCATGGACTTCATCACCAAACTACCCCGCACGACAAAAGGCCGTGACGCGATATGGGTGGTTGTTGATAGACTGACTAAAAGTGCGCATTTCCTACCAATCAAGGAAGCAATTAGTTCAGAAAAGCTTGCTGAACTATTTATCCGAGAAATTGTGGCGCGACATGGTATGCCCGTATCGATTGTTTCAGATAGGGATAAGCGGTTCACCTCAAAGTTTTGGAAAAAGTTCAATGAAGAGATGGGTGCGAGGTTGCATGTTAGTACCGCATACCACCCACAGACCGATGGGCAATCGGAAAGAACGATCCAGACACTGGAGGATATGCTTCGGGCATGCGTTATCGAATTTGGCGGTAATTGGGATAATCATCTGCCACTAGCAGAGTTCTCCTATAACAACAGCTACCACGCCAGTATTAAGATGCCCCCATATGAGTTATTGTACGGTCGACGGTGCGGAACCCTTATTTGTTGGGGTGATGCCGGACAGAAGGAGCTAGGAAGCTTAGAAGTTGTGGAAGCCACAACGGAAAAGTTGTAGAAAATCAAGGCGTATATGAAGGCTGCCAAGGATAGACAAAAGTCATACGCCTACAAAAGAAGGAGACCAATAGAGTTCAGCGTGGGTGACAGGGTAATGCTAAAAGTGTCACCATGGAAGGGAATCATCCGATTTAGGAAGAGGGGGAAACTGAGTCCCAGGTTCATCGGACCATTCGAGGTACTAGCACGAGTTGGGGACGTAGCTTACAGGCTAGACCTTCCAGAAGAATTAAATGGGATTCATCCTACCTTTCATGTGTCGCACTTAAGAAATGTTTAGCACCAAATGAGGCAGTCGTACCTCTAGATGACATCGAGGTGGACGAGAAGCTGAACTATGTAGAACAACCAGTGGCTATACTGGATCGGAAGGAGAAACAATTGAGAAATAAAGTAGTCAAGCAAGTCAAGGTGCAATGTAAACACCGAAAAGGGTCGGATGCCACCTGGGAATCCGAGGAGGAAATGAGACGCCAATACCCCGATCTGTTTAGTGACGAGTCAGGTTTCGAGGACGAAACCTAAATAAGGGGGGAGACTTGTAACGCCCCGAAATTTCCCCAAAACAAGCCATTTAATAATAACGGGCTTTTAAGGGTTAATTTAAGAAATAAAGGGGTAAATTAGTGAGCTATGGATCAAATTAGCCTTAATGGGCTAGACTTGGTGGGTTTAAGGGCCCTAATCAGCCCTTAAACATGCATAATCAGTCCCATTCCATCACATTACAACCCTAGCCACCAAATTCGTAGAGAGAGAAAGTAGAGAGAGAAAGTGAAGAAATTCAAGATTTGGAGCTTGAAGGTTGGAAGGATTGAAGTTCTGGTGGATTGGAGCATCAAAACACAAGGAAAGAGCAACAAAACAAGGTAAGAATCGACCTCTAAGGCCCTCTGTAGATCAACCCGGATTCTAGGGTTTTGGGGTTTTGAAAAGTTTAAAGAAACACATAAAGGTCGAATTTTTACGTATGAAAACGTGTAAAAAGCTTAGATTTGGTTTCATGGAAGGTAAACTAAGGATTTGGACGTAAAAAGTTAAGGTTTTGGGTTAAAAACGGGCTGGATCTGGGTTTCTGTTCATCCAGCGAAACTGGGCCCCGATCCAGCGAATTTAAGTATTCATCCAGCGAAACTGTGCATTTATCCAGCGAAACTAGGAGAATCCTAGCGAAACTACAGTTTCGCTACTGCGAAACTACAGTTTCGCTACTGCGAAACTACAATTTCGCTGATAACTTCGCTAAGTACTTAGGCTGACCTATAGACATAGCAAACTAGGAAATTTCAACGAAAGTTGGGCGCTCAAGGCAGCGAATCTGTCTAGCGAAACTAGCAGAAGTGCCGCCCAGCGAAACTGGTAGCGAAACTGCCAGCGAAACTGGCAGCGAAACTACCAGCGAAACTGGCAGCGAAACTATGAAGAAAATGACGTTTTTGCGTATTAACTTTGTGCAGCTAGAGTATTCAGGCTATAGCTTAAGTGACTTAGAATTTAAGCTACTGGGACAAGTTCAGGTGAGTTCTAGATCCCCTATTTTATACGTGCTTTAAATGTTTTGGGGCGGTATGCATACTAAGATACATACTTTTTATGATCAGTTCTTTTAAAGTAAAGCTTTACATACTATCTTATATGAGAAATGGGGTGTTATAATGAATTGATAGTGTGTTTCCCTCATTGTGATATGATCTAGTAGAAATGAATTGCCTTGTAATGTGACGTGTTATATTATGTATAACTTAAACATGAAAGTGAAACGTAAAGAAAAGTTATTGGGCCCATAACGTGTACCTGGATAAAGTAAAGTCTTGCAAGTAAAGTCCTGCAGGCAAGGGATAAAGTAAAGACTTGCAAGCAATGGCTAAAGGAGGGTTGCATTTGTTGTGCCCTCACCCGGATAAAGTAATGCTCGAACAGGCAGGTCTGTAAGCCCTGAATTGGCATGACAATAATGGCCCGATCGAGTACGACTGTAAGCCCTTAATTGGCGTATCGGTAAAGTCCTAGGCGAGCCTAGGCACCGATAGTGACAGAGAATTGACGGATAAAGAAGAGTAATAAATAACGAGAAATGAAAAGCAATGATAAAGTATCGATAAAGTGATAGCCTGTATGTATGGATGCTTGATAGACGAGAACAATTTGCAACTGATAAAGCTAATATCTCTTACGAAAGTTATTTAGCAAAGTAAAACCTAGAATTCACTCAGCGAAGCTGACTTTTGTATGCATATCAGTTGACAGGTAAGAGTTAGAGCTACGGAATAGAGGCATGGGGCTGAAGCTACTTGGCACTAGAAGACTGGCATCCCTGATAAAGAAAAGATTAATAGGACTTTAAATAGATTTTAAGAATTAAAGACAATGTTTCTATTTCACTTGTAATGGATTGAAATTTACAGTATTTTCCGCTGCAATATATATTTATACACATATGAGTAAATGACTGTTTAACTCGATGTTTTGCTGTGAATGACCAACTGTGAGGCTTCCCTGAGAAAGGTGGGCCTTACATATATGTATATACACACACACACATATATATATATACATATATATGTATATATATGTATACATATATGTATACATATATACATATATATGTGTATACACACACACACACACATATATATATGTATATATATATGTATATATATGTGTGTGTGTATATATATGTATGTATGTATATATATATATATATATGTATGTATGTATGTGTGTATGTATGTGTGTGTGTATGTATGTATGTATGTATGTATGTATGTATGTATGTATGTATGTATGTATGTATGTATGTATGCATGTAGGTAGGTAGGTAGGTACGTAGGTACGTACGTAGGTAGGTACGTAGGTACGTACGTAGGTACGTACGTAGGTACGTACGTAGGTACGTACGTACTTATGTATGTGTGTGTGTATGTATGTATGTATGTATGTATGTATGTGTGTATGTATGTATGTATGTGTGTATGTATGTATGTGTGTATGTATGTATGTGTGTATGTATGTATGTGTGTATGTGTGTATGTGTGTATGTGTGTATGTGTGTATGTGTGTATGTGTGTGTATGTGTGTGTGTATGTATGTGTGTATGTATGTGTGTATGTATGTGTGTATGTATGTGTGTATGTATGTGTGTATGTATGTGTGTATGTATGTGTGTATGTATGTGTGTATGTATGTGTGTATGATGTGTGTATGTATGTGTGTATGTATGTGTGTATGTATGTATGTATGTATGTATATGTATATATTATAATTAGTTCAGTTAGCAAATTGTTAAGCGGATTTGTGTCATGTCGAGAAAACATAAGGAAAGCTGATGTGTCTTGTTTAATTATAAGGATCTAAGTGTGTGGTTTCTAAACTTAACGGATGATAGTAAATTGCAATGTTGTTAGGACCGGATCGGACCGGCCGGTCCGACCGGTTCGACCGCGAATCGGTGGCTGGTCCGGTCCGGTCGAGGGTGGATCGTTTTGGAGCATTGAACCGGCCGGTTCGAACCGAGTCGCCGGTTGGACCGGCGAACCGGTTCGGTTCCGACCGGATTTTGAATTTTTTTTTTTTTTTTTTTTTTTGATTTAATGGGTAAAAACGGGGTGTTAAACCATAAATTAGTACTTTGTATATACAAATATAGTTAAGTTTTATATATAACTATAAAATATATGTATAAATCATATATAAATTACTTATATTTAATTACATATATAAATATAATTAAAATATAGTTAAATCCGGTCCATCCGGTCCGACCGGTCCGACCGGTCCGACCACCAAACCAGTAAGCCGTCCGATTCGACGTCCGATCCGGTTCTGAGAACATTGGTAAATTGACTAAATTCTTTTCATAGAATATAGTCCTATTTTAGCATGCCAAGTGACAGTCAACTATTGTGTGTGGTCGTATTTGTTAATGACCACAGTTTGTGTTGATAAATATTTAATATGTGGACCCAAATCGTACATCTTAAATGTGCTACTTCAAGAAAAAAGGACAATGAAAGTTGGCCAATTGCCAGCCCTTTGGAGTTTATGTAGAAAATAAGGTAAAAATAAGTTAAATAGTCGAAATTTTGACTGTAATTTTGTCACCATTGGCTAAAGACCTTGACTTTTGATGTTTGAAATGTCAAACTTATCTTCTGTTTTCTGATGTGAGATTAGTAGTTAAATATTTGGTTGATCTTTTAATTGATTCCAAGGACTAGTATCCAGGACACACATATGCATCCTTTAATGCATACTAATGGCTAATTACCTGCGTTCTACGACGAGTCGATTTTATGAACAAATAAACATATTGTAAAGGTGTATTCGGGAATTAAAAATTTCGCTTCGTTGTGAAAGTAAGCTTCGGCAAACATGAAATTTAAAAATAAACAATCACGATCTATTTTATAAACTCACTTATGTATCTATAATAAGCGTAAAACAAAATATAAATTAATCAAAAAATAAAATAAATGAAAACTTATATTAAAAAAACTCAAACTTAAAATATTGTGGTAATCAAT
This sequence comes from Flaveria linearis, assembly GCA_024085815.1. NCBI lineage: Eukaryota > Viridiplantae > Streptophyta > Magnoliopsida > Asterales > Asteraceae > Flaveria > Flaveria linearis. The sequence goes on along the minus strand of CM044015.1, from coordinate 55,481,068 downwards.
TCCGGGTAGGGCTATACCAAAAGTGGTATCTAATCTAAAAATACTAAGAAGGATTATGAGTGTAACATGTGTTTTTTTACTGTTTTTAAAGATAAGGACATTTTCGTCATTTTTTCAAATACATCAGGTTATTGTGTTAAATAGGTCAGGTTATTGTATTAAATACATCACATTATTGTGTCAAATAATTTTCTTCATTTTGCTATATGTATTTATCAATATATTTTATGTTTCATATATATATCATTTCGTGTTATTTTTGTCGTCGTTTTAAATAGATCATATAAATAATATATTTTAACATTGTGTCTTAAATTAGAAGTGCGTATTTATATTATTTTACTAATGAGTTTTTCAAAACTCATTATTTTAGGAAAACAAAATTGTGTTCAGAAAAACATAATGACGAATAGAAAAATCACAATGAGATATTTTACATTATATTCGACGTTTTATATCATTTTATGTTATTTTATCATAATTTTTATGTCTTAGAATATGTAATTATTTCATCATTGTTTTACATAGCAGAAGTATACAACATTGTTATTTCCTCATTATCATTTTAAAATTTATCATTTTAGAACATGAGAGAACTTATAACAAATGGAAATGACATGACAGACTATTTCAAAAGCGATGGTGGCTAGGAATGGCCTCAGTTAGGTTATCGATTCACCAAAGAAAGCACACAATAACAAGAAGAAATTATACGAGTTAAAATATGTAATTTTTTTACTTTTATATATAATGATACCGTACTCATATTAATGATTAAAAACGTTCATTTTATGGTTATTTTTTATAAAAAATAATATCATATACAAAGTTATAAATGTTTAAAGAAAACGAGAGAACTTAAAAAACAAAAAGTGATTGCCTAAAATACCCTTCTAATAAATTTTTACTATTTTGATGTGAATATTCTTTCATGCACATTATAATTTACAAACTCTTTTTATTTAAAATTTACTTTAGTTGCAAGCTAGTACGCACATATAAGATAGGATACAAAATTATTTAGAATACATTAGTTAAATTGATATTGTAATAAATGTGTTGGTAACAAAAGCAAAATCCAAAAGAGTGAAAAATGAAATGCAAAAACTTTAAGCCTTTTATACCCATATCATATAAAATAATAAGTATTTCATAACATACCGTATTTATTAATAAAACTATTTATAACTGTTTGAATGAGCTAATTATATACAGTATACTCTCACTAATTTATTCTATCCCGATCTTAGTATTCTTCACAGATCAAGTTGTGATTATTTAAAAATTAACTTAATTAGCTATTGTTATCTCGTTTAAACACGTGACTCTGAAATTAATATTCTACTTCGAATATAATACTATCTACTCGCCCCCTTTGGTGGTGTTTTCTATGTATAGAACTAGGTTTTAACCCGCCGCGCGTTGCGGCGGCGTTTGCGGCGTGATAAAGTATAAAATACGACCAGCCGACTCATTCCCCAACTAAATTTACGTCAAAACGTAGAGTAGCTCGAATATTTACCATTGAATGACAACATGTTATATTCGGCCCAACTATTTTTAAAACAAACTTTTTTCTAAATTTTATAAGACTTTTAACAAAATGGTTTATCTAGTTTATCTTTTCTCAACTCTATTTTCTCTCTTTTTTATTTTTTCTTCATTTTCTCTCTTTTCTCAATTGCATTGAAATCCATAAGGGTTCAAATTTACGTAAGTTTATAGAAATTTTCATTTATATTGAATGGAAAAATCCGGTCAAACATGTCAAGCTTATAACTTCCATCTAAATTTAAACCGAACGGTGGGTCCCACAATTTCACAAAGAAAAGATAGTTTAAAAAAAAAAAAAAAAAAAAATTATGCAAGTTACTGTAGCTAAACCTTATATTTTTAATATATATATAATTACTTTATGCCAACTAGGGTTTTCTTAAAAAAAAAAGAACTAGTGGCTATGGGTACCCATTAAAGTATTAAACCGCCAGGTGAGGGGCAGAAGTGTACATTATCAGATATACAGGTACCAATGTGTAAATAAATTTGTTTAGATCTACTCAATAAAGGAGGCCAGTAGTTCGAAGCACACAGGAAGGAGAGAAGATGGCTTTGGTTCTAGACTTGTAATACAATATTGAGGATAAGTTCAAATCTTGCCAAAACTACTAAAAAAAATGGTAAAAGCTACCAAAATTGGGGCCGGAAAAAAAAAACAGTTCTTAAATATTATCGATCTTTTCAGTGTTCGTAATAGAAAATTTGAGAATTTTAAATTTTCATGTCTGAAATCTAGTAAGTACTCATTCTTTATGATCGACGTAAAATAAAGATTGATAATTTGAGTTTTTAAAAAAACAAGATTGATGTTTCGAGACTTCAAAAGAAGAATTGATGCATTTGTTTCTTATATCTGAAAAGTCGTTTGTATTGATTTTTTTTATGTTTTATTTCCTTGTTTTCTTGCCTCTGGTAAATTAGCTACCAAAACTAGGTTCTCCTAACATTTAGGATATAGACAATTTAATAAATGGAAATGGAAACAAAAGGAAAATAATAATTTGGTCATAAAAGGTCGAAGGCATAGAGAACACGTTAATTAGCAACTGAAATAAAAATGGTCACAAATGAATAAAATGATTCGGACGTAAAAAAAGGTTGCAAAACATAATAACAAAATGAAACTAACTCGGTTGAAAAGATTTGAAAATAGAAGTAAAAATGATCGCAACAAGATATTTAGAATGAAAAAGAATTAAAACTAAAATAACATCAAACACTGTCGCAAAAGTGGCAGCTAATTGATTTTTGAAAAGCACAATACGGACGAAGAAGATGATACTAAAACGATCGGAAACTAGGTAACAAAAAAGGAAACCAAAACGCTAAAGAATATATATACACAAATGGTTAGGGCATGGATAGAAGGTAAATTATTATAACACTTAAATTTTACGTATAAATTACTATGAAATTATTATATAAATTAAAGACTTATGTCGGTGGGTTTTTTTTTTTCATTTAAAGAATTAGTATTCTATTCAAAGCTTTTATATGGTTTTTTTTTGCGGTCAGTTGCGGTTCTGCTTCCGGCGGAGGAGGGCGATGGCCGCTTGGCTTGCCGTTTCCGGCGACGCCGCATGGCCTGTCGTCTTCGGACATCTGCGCCGCCACAAGGTTTGGCGGGTTACGGTTCTGTTTCCGGCGGAGGGCGATGGCCGCTTGGCTTGCCGTTTACGGCGACGCCGCTTGGCCTGTCGTCTTCGGACATCTGCGCCGCCACAAGTTCGGCCGGTTGCGGTTCTGCTTCCGGCAGAGGAGGGCGATGGTTGCTTGGCTTGCCGTTTCCGGCGACGCCGCTTGGCCTGTCGTCTTCGGACATCTGCGCCGCCATAAGTTCTTTGTTTCTCTCTTTTTTTTGTGTTACAAGATGTCGGTGGGATCAGTATACTTTTTTCGCTTTCCATTTCTGCCACAAATGTTTGTGGGTGTTTACTTAGGCCCACAATTTCTTTTCTTTTAAGGGGATGATCTGTTCATTTGATTTACAGTAGAGAGAGAGGGTTAGAGAGAGAAACATTACAAAAACGATTTGGATTAATTGTATTTTATACTACATCGCATCACATACGACGCCGCCGCAACTTTATAGGTTTGTTTTGGATGTGGGTTTGAGGTTTGGGGGTGCGGTTTTTTTACGGGTTGTTGTCGGTTTTCTATTTTGGACTATGTGTATTCTTGCGATTTTGATGTTCGTCTGTTTTGTGTATGGTGTTGGGCTTTGATTTAGTTTTTAGTTCTGTATGTTCTGGTGTGTTATGAATTTGAGGTTTTGATGTGTTTTACTTTGTGTATTTTGCTGACTTTTTGGTTTTGAACATTCATTTTGATTTTGGTTTCGGGTTACTTAAAACTCGCATAGACGTGGCAACTATTTTAGTTTATCATATAATAATAGTAGTAGTTCAAATTATATCTATCTTAAAAAACTTTATTATATAATATTACGCGTTTATTTTAATGTGTAAATTTTATTTTGAACGAGTTGTGTCAAATATTATAATTTTATTTCGTTGGTATAAATTCAAGTTATTCTATGTTTTGATGTAAATTTTGCTATGAAATATATTAGAGCGAATGTAATCTATGCTTTATCATGTCGCCTTCTTTCCCGCACTTGCTTATTTTGATGTACATTTTGAGTTGTTATACTTTCGATAAAATTATTTTATCACTTTTACGAATTACGATGAAGTAGCCGTTAAGGTTATCGACGGAGTGAGAGTCGTAGCGGCGGTTTTGTTTTACCTTTCTACATGCTTTAGGATTTTACATTGGAATGGTAACTGTTACATTTTATTTGACATTTGCGTTTTGATATTTGGGATCATGACGAAAGACCCCGCGTAACGCGCGGGGCAAAAAATCTAGTTAATATAAAAGCCTTTGATCTTATTAGATTGGATGGTTAAGGTACGCATTGTTGAAGAGATCTCTATACTAATAAATAAAAATACATCTGGAAACTTGTCACCATTCTAGTTCTAGATAATCTAATAAATTTTTTTCCGTTTCTCTCTCCTTTTAATTATAAATGCTATAATAGTTATTCATCAATTAATAACTATCCATAATTAAAATTTTAAATATGTTAATTTTAATTTTTTAAATGTGTAACACATAAATTTTTTTCAATCCGTGTAATATATAATATTTAAGACATAATTCTTTATATCATTAACCATGTAACAATAAATTTATTTATTACGTGTATTACACGAGATTGTAACCTAGTATCCATACATATTTAATCAAGTCAACCAAATTAATTTTCTATGAAAAATCAAGCAAGATATGTATGAAAATGACATGATGGAGATTATTTAGTTATTTTACCTACAAAAAATTAAAGTCGCGTCAACGGAACAATATTCAAAATTAAAGTTTGTAAACATAGAATAATTGGGATATTTTGAGTTTCTAACACGAAGAATATTTTTTAGTTATTCTAAAAAGTCATTTAAAGTGTAATCAGCTCAAGGAAATATCAAAGTATTTATACGTATAAAGAAGAGGAAGAATTAGTCCCAAGACAAATTATTACGAGAACAAAAGAACTTTTTTTCCATGTTTTTAATATCACAAATAAAAGAAAATATAACAAACATAACGGTTATTCTTTTACACAACTCTTCTAAAATTTCAGAAAATAATTTGTAAACAAATTAGTTTGGTTATTCGTTTATCTGTACAATTCACACACGAGATAAACAGTGTAAACTTAATTAATAAACTTATGAACAAAATAGTTTAATATTTTTTATACACATAACCTATGCATGTATATATTAAAAACATCAAATCTAAAAGGGTTATTGGATTTTAATAATCCCAACATTTATATATTGGCTGGGATTAATCCCAACTTTTATATATTGGCTGGAATTAATCCCAACTTAGCCAATGTTTACGAACACTCCCAACTTTGAGCTTATTTTTCTGCAACGAAACCTTACTAACTGAGAGTTAACACTGTTAGTTTTTTGATGATGTGGGCTAAGTAGAAAGTTGAAATCAACTGTCGGATCCGTCAATCTGAAACTTCTGCACTCTAAAACCCGTCAATTTTCACCTTTTGATTTGAACCACTTGACTCATTAAAGTTATATTTCAATTGATGATAAATGCTAGACACTGAAAAAACGACCTAATGGAGGTTGAGCGACGGCGGAGTTGTAAAATGGCTCAAAGTTAGTCTCATTTCATAAAAAAAAAAACTAAACGGACGTTAACTCTTAATTAGTAAGGGATTGTTAAAGGAAAATAGGCTCAAAGTTAGGAGTGTTTGTAAACATATTTTTAGTTGGGATTAATCTCGGTCAATGAATGAAAGTTGAAATTATTAAAATTCAATGACCCAATCTAAAATGACGAATATTGATTAAAACTAAAATGATTTTTTTATCCTCCTAATAATTTATTACCTAGTAATGATCCTCAACGTGTATGTGAATTTATGAGTAAAAGTTTAAGTAGGTAAGGAAATTAATTAACTTAAAACTCTTAGGCATTGCGGTGCCCGGGTGTTAGTGGTTGAGTTGATTCTTAACGGGCGTTGCACACCACCCTTACCCGCTGTGAACGGGCATTAACAAGGTTGGGAGTGAGTGTGTTACGAGCATGAAGAAATTATAATAAGTCCCTTTACAAATATACAATCAATTTATATATAATTTTATATTAAATTTGATGAGTTTGAAAAAGGGTTAATAGATTTAAATACTCCCAACTATTGATAATTGGCCGCTGTCACCCCCAAGTATCATTTTGGCGAATATAACTCCCAAGTAAACACTTCGGTATCTGTATAACTCTCAAGTAAACATTTCGGTGTCTGTATCACCCGCTATTTTGGTGATACAGACACCGAAGTGTTTACTTGGGAGTTATATTCGCCAAAATGATACTTGGGGGTGGCAGCGACCAATTTCCAATAGTTGGGAATATTTAAATCCATTAATCCTTTGAAAAAAGGTAAGACCATTTACTTGATGGTCAGGTGGAATACTAAGGGTGAAAACGAATGATGTGATGTACATATAGTGAAGGAGAGTGAGAATATACACAATGAACTTTTGTAATGTATTTTGACGACCATTAATGATATATCTTTTTGAAAAATTGATAGGAAAATCTAACTATTTTACAGTTTCCACTCTCATTACACACACGCTTAGCCTAACAGGAGATTGTGAATGAGGGCCCTTTTCACTAAACAAAGAAAAAGAACAATAGTTAAATAGTGCCATGGTACAAGTGTTAATGTAGGCATTAACCCTTTGTTGCACATTGTTAACTTTTTTATTTTTATTTTCTTAAAATTTTTGTTATGTGTGTTGGAAAATCATTGATTAATAAAACACAGGTCTTGCCCAAATGAAAGAATAAACCCTGGGTGGAAGTCTTGAACCCACGCCTATCCCATTGACGTGAGTTGTTATTTTCTTCAATTCTTTTAACAACAACAACACCACAATCATCATGGGCAGCAACAACACTATCAGTAGCAACAACAACAACACCACCATCATCATGAGCAGCAACAACACCATCAGTAGTCTCACACCCTCAAAATCCACTAACGGGGTTTTACCGTCAGGCGTGTGACATAACCAGGATCTCAGATAAGCATCAGTTACACCAAACGACTCGATAATTACAAAACATATAGATTACTTAATAATAATGAAACAATCCAATTATATTTAAGTATTGCGGAAACAAAAACAAGATAACGTTTAACAATAGTTTTGGATCACGTAAACATGTGTCCAATCTAACTTATGTAAAGTAATTGATATTAAATCTTGAAAACAGTTCAGGGTGAATGCGGAATGACATGTAGTAGATGCTGTGCTCCTAAACATGCCACATCAATGTCCTGAGAGAAAACATGCAAAATCTCAGTACAAGACTGGTGAGTTCACAGGTTTATCATAAAACAGTAAGTATCAGTAATGAAATTCCCGAATTTTGTAATCAAAGCATACAATGGGTAGCTAGTCCATAATGATCACTATGTGTATGAAGTCGCGACCGATCTGACATGTAAATAATAAATAAGCAGGCCCGGCTGTGGATCACACACCACAACACTTGTAATTAGGCTAACCGTTCACCCGTTTGACGAACGTTGTGCTAGCGCGACTAGCCCGGGTGGGGTATGTCAATCCCAGTAGTACTACTAACAATCACCTCGCTAAGTCCATATTAACGGTCCGAAGGGCAAAGTATAACACCATAGTATCAAGTATATGCAGTATTACGAAAATCCAATGTAATGTAACGTTTATGAAAACAACATGTTTCTCTCCTCCAAAAGAGTATATAAGTAAAAGTGGTGCTGTAAACTCACCTTGAATTGTTGTAATGAAAGCAATAAGAGCTTCAAAGAATAAGGCAATGCACGATCAAACACGAGCAATACCTATTATTAATTGTAATTACGTCTTTAAGATATGTGCAACGCGAATAGATATATTTGGTTGGATTCGAGTCGGTTTGGGTTTGACGCACACGATTAGATATATATATATTCTTTGTAATCTTTTGGAATAAATATTATTTAACATTGATTACGATTACACATAATCCAATAATAATTTATTAATTAACGTATAAAAATATAATCTATAATTACGTTTGTAATTAATTGTGAAATTATAAGATGTATAATTTCTATGATTTTCACAATTATTTCATAATTACTCATGATTTAGAGTCCATTTTTATAAACATAGTTATTTATCATATTTATAAATATTATTTTATAAAAACTATTAAGGTTTTTAAATAAAATAAATTTACAGAAATATTTATGTAACCTTTTAAATAAGAAGAGTTTATAAAATTATTTTTTTAATTTTTAGGAATTTTTATTTATTTTTCAGAGGATTAAAAACCCTTAAAAAAATAGTTAAGGGTCCCCGGGTTCGAACCCGGGACCTCAAGCCTGCAACACATGCCCTTAACCAGTGAACCAAGGCCTCAGCCGCGATGGAATTCTGTTCCATTTGTTTTTAAACAGTGTGTTCTGGTTTCCCCCAAATCCCTTAGAACCCTAATTCGATTTCAATCAAATTGAACACGAATTCGTTCTTGTTAACAGTTATAATTATAGGGCTGTTAATCCTTATGTAAAAACGAATGGATTAGAGTGTTTAATTACCTGTTTTGGTTGAGTTGATGCTAAGAACAGATAAGAATAAGTCGCGGCAGAGGAGATTTTGATTCGAGATGAAATTCTTGACAATAATTAAATTCGTTGCACAGAGAGCTTCCAATGAGGTTTATGATCGAAAGCCCTCTGAAAATTTCTGATTATAACGACCAGAAGATGGTGTTCAACTAAGTTGCAGGTCGCGAAAGAGGGAGGGAATCGAATTCTATGTTTGTATGTGTTTCAGATACAATCACAAGTTGTCTTCGATTTATACCCGAGTAAAGTTCGTTCTGATTGAATCAATTAGATTAAAGTGGGGTTTGAGTGGGTGAATTAACCGTTGAACGGTCGGGAATAAAGTGATTTCGATGTTGGGAGCTTTGGATACGAATCTTTCAACGGTTACACGCGTTTTGAGATGCTTTGGGTTCGAATCTTGTATACGAACCGGTTGGGTGTATTTTTAGCTGTTAAAATCGGGTTTTTAAGTGGTTTGGTGGTTGCCGGCAGGTCGCCGGACTTGGCCGGAATTCTGGCCGGAATTACGGGATGGGCGGGGGGTTGGGTTTTAAAATTTCAAAATTACAGATTCGGTCCCTGTGTTTTAAATTTTATTATTTCATGTGTAAAAGTTTCATTTAAAGTTTCGGAAATGGCAAAAATACCCCTTGAACTTTATTATTATCATTATTATTATTATTATTATTATTATTATTATTATTAGTATTATTATTATTGTTATTATTTATTATTATTATAAAATATAATAGAATGGAAAAAACTCGGGTTGTCACATTATCCCCTTGTTGAAGGAATTTTCGTCCCGAAAATTAGAACACTAGGGTTAACAAACGAGTATACGAAGAATACGGTTAAACCGATAAAAATAATAACTACTTGAAGATAGTTAGTACACACCGAGAGTTGACGAGCTTAATGTTAACTGACTGACTTGTTAGTGACAGATGTCACACACCATCACATTCACCACATGATCTTCAACAAGAAGAATTCTTAGGTTTCCTTTCTGATTTGGGAATATCTTGAATGTTTCTAGAACTTTGTTTATCAGAAGGTGACCATGAAACCATTGGTAGATCATAGTGATTCTCTTTTTCTTTCTTGATGCAGTTTGTGTTTTCATTTCCTGAGATACACTTTGAAGAACTTTCGAGTTCTGATGAGATATTAAAAGAAGAAAACCCACCATCTGATGATTCGTTGTCAGTCATATCATCAAATCCATCTGTATCCTCTGAGCTGTCACACAAATATGAAAGTAGACCCACAATGTTCTTTGCTTGATATAGTGAGATGTCACAGTATCCCCCAGTTGAGAGAATTTCATCCCGAAATTCAGTTGGAGTTAGGTCCTGAAGTTGTATCCACGAATAAGTGTGAATATTTTGATTTCATTTGATCCTCCCGTTCCCACGTGAACTCTGGTCCACGTTTGGAGTTCCATCTTACGCGTACAATGGAAATTTTGCTACGCTTTAGTGTCTTGACTTCTCGATCCATGATCTCCACTGGTTCTTCGATGAAATGTAATTGATCATCTATCTTTAGTTCCTCTAAAGGTACGATCATTAATTCATCGGATAGACATTTCCTCAGATTAGATACGTGAAACACATCATGTATCCCCCTGAGTTCTTCAGGTAAATTCAACTGATAGGCTACTGGGTCAATCCGTTTGACAATCTCAAATGGCCCCACGTATCTTGGGCTTAACTTCCCACGCTTTCCAAAGCGTATTACACCCTTCCAGGGTGAGACCTTCAGCAGTACTTTGTCACCAACCTGAAACTCCAATGGCTTCCGACGCTTGTCGGCGTAACTCTTTTGTCGATCACGTGCTGCCGCCATACGGTTACGAATTTGCACGATCTTCTCAGTCATTTCGTGCACAAGTTCAGGTCCTGTAAGTTGGCTTTCTCCTACTTCTGCCCAACAGATAGGTGATCGGCACTTACGTCCATACAATGCCTCAAATGGAGCTGCCTTGATCGAGGTGTGATAACTGTTATTATAGGAGAACTCAACCAATGGTAGATGAGTTTCCCAACTGCTACCAAAATCGATCACACAGGCACGCAACATGTCTTCTAGTGTCTAGATTGTACACTCACTTTGACCATCGGTCTGCGGGTGATATGCAGTACTCATATCCAGCCGCGTTCCTAATGACCGTTGTAACGATTGCCAGAAGTGAGAAGTGAACCGAGCATCACAGTCAGAAATGATAGATATCGGTACGCCATGCCGAGACTATTTCCCTTAAATAGATACGGGTAAGCTTCTCCATTCGATCAGTCTCTCGGATTTCCAGAAAATGTGTGAATTTCATTAAGCGATCTACTATAACCCAAATGGTATCGCATCCGCTGGAAGTCCTAGGTAACTTCGTGATGAAGTCCATGGAGATCTGCTCCCATTTCCACACGGGAATTTCTGGTTGTTGGAGTAATCCAGATGGTCTCTGGTATTCTACCTTAACCTTGGAACAAGTTAGGCATTTGCTTACGTATGTGTGTGAAGTCACTGGATCGGTAAACATCCGAGCACGTTCTTGAAGGAAGGTGATAAACCAAAAGACAAACAATAGTACGAACAATAATCGAATGATTTTATTGATAAAACATAACGATTTTAAGCTCGTTACAACTTAAGAATCAAGACTTTTGGCAAGGGGAGATCGAGCATGATCTCCCCTCTCATCCGGCAGCACCTGGGCGCCAGGAACCCTATCAAAACCCTTAGGTTTCTACACATTTAAACTGCTATATATAGGCCTCGGCCCATATTAGATGCGACTGGGCCCATTCGTGCGATTGGACCATGCGTATGGTTCAATCGTACGACTGGACCATTCTTATGGTTCAGTCTTACGAATGCCCCAATCACATCTCTTAATCACACGACTTGTCCATTAGCATGGCTCAGTCGTACGACTGAGTCTCATTCGCATATGCTCCTGCGAATGACCCAGTTTCATGTGTTTACAAGGTGTATAACATTAAGCCTAGACTATTCGTCAAGCGACGGACACACTATATATGACTATATATGCTCCAACAATGTGGCTATCTCCGCTTTCATTCTCGGCCACCAGTAAATTCTTTCAGGTCCTGATACATCTTGTCTGAACCTGGATGGATCGAGTAACGTGACTTATGAGCTTCATCCATTATCAGCTCTCGCAAATTCCCGTGCTGGGGTACCCAGATCCGTTTCATAAAATAACGGATTCCATCAGCTTTAATCTCCAACTGTTTCTCCATGCCTCGCATGGATTCTGCTTTCAAGTTCTCCTTCTTCAAGGCCTCAGATTGAGCAACTTTGATTTGCAGTGGCAGTTCGGAGTGGATAGTCATTTGCAATGCGCGCACCCGACGAGGCTTTAGAGTTTCCTTACGACTAAGGGCATCGGCTACCACATTAGCCTTACCCGGATGATACTTGATCGCACAGTCATAATCATTGAGTAACTCTAACCACCGTCGTTGCCGCATATTCAATTCTTTCTGGTCAAATATGTGCTGGAGGCTCTTATGATCTGTATAGATCGTGCACCTGGTTCCATATAAGTAGTGCCTCCAGATCTTCAAGGCAAACACTACAGCTCCTAGTTCTAGATCATGTGTGGTGTAGTTCTTCTCATGCACCTTAAGTTGTCTAGATGCATAAGCTATGACTTTGTCGCGTTGCATCAGTACACATCCCAAACCTTGGATGGATGCATCATAGTAGACAACAAAGTCATCAGTTCCTTCTGGTAAGGCTAGGATTTCCTCTTTGCTACCCCACTTGTGTATTACTCCCTTACGAGTTAGGGTAGTCAAAGGTTGCGCCAATTTTGAAAATCCTTCGATGAACCTTCGATAATAGCCTGCCAAACCAAGGAATTGTCGCCCTCAGTAGGAGTCTTTGGTGCCGGCCAATTCTTGATTGCTTCAATCTTTGAAGGATCAACGTGGATACCTTTCTCATTCACCATATGCCCAAGGAATTGCACTTCCACGCATCCAAAAGTCGCATTTTGAGAACTTTGCATAAAGTTGTTCGTTCCTCAACAATTCCAGTATGGTTCTCAAATGTTCCTCATGATCTTCCTTATTACGGGAGTAGATCAGTATGTCATCGATGAATACAATGAAAAACTTATCCAAATAAGGCTTGCAGACGCGATTCATGAGGTCCATGAAAACTGCTGGGGCATTGGTCAGTCCGAACGGCATTATAGCAAACTCGTAGTGTCCATAGCGAGTCCGGAACGCCGTCTTCGGAATATCCTCTTCTCGAGCTCTTAACTGGTGATAACTGGATCTCAAGTCGATCTTGGAATAGTAGCTAGATCCTTGCAATTGATCGAACAAGTCGTCAATGCGTGGAAGTGGATACCTATTCCTGATCGTCACCTTGTTCAGTTCGCGGTAATCAATACACATCCTGAAGGTTCCATCTTTCTTCTTAACGAAAAGCACTGGAGCTCCCTAGGGTGAAGAGCTGGGACGTATGAATCCCTTGTCTAACAATTCTTGCAATTGCTTAGACAGTTCCTGTAGTTCGTTCGGTGCCAGACGGTACGGCGTCCGAGCGATCGGAGTTGCTCCAGGTGCTAATTCAATCTGAAATTCTACCTGTCTGTGTGGAGGAAGACCAAATAGTTCTTCGGGAAATACTTCAGGAAAATCCCTCATGACTGGAATGTCTTCGACACGCTTTTCATTCGTCTTCGTCTTAGTAACAAGTGCCAACAAGGCAATGTGTCCTTTCCTGAGACAATTCTGAGCCTTCAAATATGATATGATGCCGACCACCGCTCCCTCCTTATCACCTTCCACTGTAAGGATTTCATCATCCGAAATGGGTAACTTGACCTGCTTCTCCTTGCAAATGATCTCAGCACGGTTCTTGGATAGCCAATCCATTCCGACTACTACGTCGAAGCTACCGAGTGTGACTGGAATAAGGTCTATGTGGAAAGTGTGACCAGACAAACCTAGTTTACATTTCCTATATACTTGAGTTGCCGTTATTGTCCTACCATCAGCTATTTCTATGGCATATTCAGAACTCAAGTTAGTAGGTACCATTCCTAGTGTTTTACTAAACTTGGTGGACACATAACTCCTATCAGCACCAGAGTCAAATAGAATAGAGGCATAACATCCATTAATAGTGAATCTACCAGACACTACAGTAGGGTCATTTCGAGCCTCACCTGAACCCATGATGAAGGCTCTGCCTCTGCCACCGCCACCTCCATTGTTGTTGTCTTTGGGCTTATCAACAACACCATTGTGTAACATCCGGTTTCTAAATCCGGACTTGTAATTATATTATAGTTATGATTAATTAACTAAGTTGAGTTTGTTTGATTGTTTTGGTGTTTAGTCGCATGACTTGCATACGAATGAACTTCAGTCGCACTCCTTATGTGCGATTGAGACTCAGTCGTATGAATAGTAGGCGCATGAGCTTCAGTCGCACGATTCAGTCGTACGAATGGTTCAGTAGTGTAATTGAAGTGAGGCGGTTAAGTTGTACGAATGGATAAGTAAGGCGGTGCATAGGGTTAAATGCAGATTTCTATCTGCACCATCTTCAATCTCTTGTTCTCTTTACACCCAAAACACCCCTGTTCTTGCCAAATCGACTAGGCTAAACTCTGTTTTGGTAAGTTTGAACATCACGGATCAATCCAGAGATGTTATAAGCTGTATAAATGGTTGAATTTGATCCAACAACATGTTTTAAACCAGTAAATTGGTCTGTTTCTTTTGTAAATTAAAATCCAAGAATTCAGATCCAAGTTTTTATGTAGTTTTGATGAAATAATGGTCTGAAACCATTGTAAACGATGTGTATAGGATCTGTTTTGAATATGATATAATTTGGATGGTTAAAACTCAAATTTTGAGTGAGTTTGGATCAAAAACGTCAAGAACACAGCTGCTGATCCGTTTCAGACGAATGGGCTCAATCGCATGCCTCGGTCGTACGAATTAGAGTCTAGTCGTATGAATGAGTGCGAATGGAGGTTCAGTCGTGCGGTTGGAACCCAGTCGCCTGGTTAGAAGGCCGAATGAAGACGAGTGGACACTGGGTATGAATGAGAACTGAGTCGTGCGAATGAGTGGCTAGTCGTACGGCTGAAGGTTCAGTCGCATGGTTCATCCGCATAGGTCCAGTCGCATGAGTGCTCATTCGCATAAGTGTTCAATCGCATGAGGGCCCTGTTTGAGAATAAGTTTACTGAATCAAGGTTTATTGCTTTAGATATACCTTGATTAGAGGAAGGACTAGTTATCTTGTGTACGTGGATTGTGTAGATTGTGGAGAGGAAGTCGATAAGGTGAGTTCTAAGCCCTTTTCAAATGTTTGGTTTTAACATTCGGGCTAGCACACATACAATGATAAATGAATTGAATGTTTTAGTACCAGAATTGTGATAGTGATGTTGATATGTTTCTAACAGTTTGTAAAGCTGTTAGGGAGAAAGTGGGGGTACTAAATGATTACCTGAACATTGTTAAACATTACGTGATGGTAATGATTTCAGTGGGTCAGGTAGAGTGTAAAAGATGGTCATCTGAACATTTTTAATGATTACGTGATGGTAATGATTCCAATGGGTCAGATGGGGTGTAATGATTAATGAAAATATGCTAAAACTGGTACTAAAAGAAAGAATGTGTGGGGTGTAAATGAATGTGATAATATTGGCAATAAGTAAAAGAAATGTTTTTGAAATGGTAATGTGATGTAAATCTCAACAGGCCAGTTAGGGTAAGATGCCTGGGTGTGAAACTGTACAGTTTGATAAGAGTGATGACGATCACTCAGCTTTGTGAACATCTTGTGGTGACGACCCTAGATGATTAATTGGCATCCTACTAGATGAGAGATAGTTACTAGGTATGGGAAACTGGTAGTTGCTAGATGTGGGCAACCGACGTTTCTGGGTATAGTAACTGGTAGTTGCTAGATGTGGGCAACCGACGTTACTAGGTATGGGGAACTGGAAGTTGCTGGATATGGGCAACCGACGTTCGGTGGGACAGGTCCAGTGGGACAAAATAATGATAAAAGTTGAATTCATAATATTGTCAATATAAATATAACTTTTGTGTGTGTAAAGATGTTGTTAATGTTTTAATGAAAATTAGAACTCACCAGTTTATCTGATGTTTTGAGTATGTTATGTGTGCTAGGTAAGGAGGGATCCTCTAATAATAGAGGAAAGCAAGTATGAGCTGAACGAGGATGCTATCCCGGAGTAGTTGCTGGCATAGGATATAGGGCAATGTATAATTAAATACAATTATATGTAAAATGTTTTAAAAAGTTGGGTTAATATATAATATTGTTTAAAGTCTTCCGCTGTAAGTAGAAAGCTCTGATTTGTGTTTAAAATATTAATCCAACTGCACGACGTGCCTCCGGTGCCCTGTCGGGTTTAGGGCGTCACAGGTTGGTATCAGAGCAGTAGTTAAAAGGATCTAGTGTCATAATAACTAGACTTTAACTAGAAAATAGAGATGCCAACAGGGATAGCTAGATAGAATAGTTTATTTAAACAAGAGAAGGTGATGAGACTATAATGAGAAGGAATAACGAGAATAGTAAAAGTAAAGTAAACAATTAATAGTACTTGGCCAACATTATTAATAATTTACTTTACTTATAGTATTCTGGTTATATACTTACATGCGAGTACCAAATAATCTTGATCTCATTTTAATAGGTTATGGCTGATAGAGAGAGTGAAAGAATGCAAGGTGGAACCTCGGAAAGAAATGTTGATGAGAGCACCGAGGTGCTTAGTATGACGAGACAACAATTCCGTGATGCAATTACTGAGGAGGTTCGCAAAGCCTTGAATGTAGCTAGACCTGATGAAAGTAGGAATGTTGATAAAGTTGAGGGGTCTAGCGAGAGAAAGGGAGTTACGTATAGTCAGTTCAAAGAGTGTAATCCTCCACGATTTTCTGGGGCTATGGATGTGTGTAAGGCCCCGTTCCTGGGACGCTTACAGTTGGTCATTCATCGCATACATTTAAATAAAACATTGCAGCGGAAACATTCAAGATAAACTTTTCTTTTACTATAAATACTTTTGCCATTTAATACAACGTAAGTCGGTTACAAAACATCTAATGTTGCATTACATTACAAAAGCATTATACAAAAGATTTCATCATTTCTAATTACATCTTTACAATGCCTACTTTTACTATGATTGTTGCTGAAGCATATGAAACTGAGGATTTCTTAAGTAATCCCGTTTATGTGAATCCTCAACAATCATAGGGTCATAAACAGTGACCTCTAGTATAAAAACATAAAAATTCTTCATCATAAAGGAGATTTCTTAAATAATCCTGTTTATCAGGATCTTCAAGAAATCTTGCACTCGCATGCAACATAATGTGTTGCGCGCATTATGGGCCCACAACACATTACGTGGCAGCATTATCAAAAGGAGAATGCCATCCTAAAAGAGCTGAGTAGCCGCCTCGTGCCATCCCCAGTAACGCTACCTGCCAACTGGAAACACATAAAAAGTCAGCGTTGCTGAGTGAGTTCTAGTTTTATAATAAAACATACTTTCATTTGTTTAACTGTCCTTGCATACATGCGATCATACAACATATGTACACTTAGATAATATTATTATTATCTTCATCATTCGTTCATTAACTTTCATTCGTGTACCATTCATCGTTCTCATTCACGTTCGTACATACATTCTTTACTTTCGTTCGTACGTTCTGTACTTTCATTCTTATATTCATTACATTCATTCGAACGTTCATTACTTCCGGTGACATGTACGGTACCCCAAACATCATACCATACTACTGGTGCTGGACCTGTGGTGATCAACCACGAACGTTGTGCACAAATGCTGATCCAGTCACCCGGGGTAGGTACATGCACCATTTATCTTCCACTTTTCATTCTATCATACGTTAGCCAAGTCTGTTGCAGCACGCGGCTACTCACCTCAGTGGCAATCTCACGATTGCCTTCTAACCGAGTCCGTTGCAACACGAAGTTGCTCACCTCACTATCAAATCGTACGTTAGCCGAGTCTGTTGCAGCACACGGCTGCTCACCTCAGTGGCAATCTCATGATTGCCTGCTAACCGAGTCTGTTGCAACATGAAGTTGCTCACCTCATTATCAATCTCAAGGATTGACCCTGTGTGCATCCTTCGGGGTAGCTAACCCGCATCACAGTTGAGCTAACACCTGCCAGGGGTGTGCACCTCCATTCATTCGCTTGCAAGCCTTTCTTACATTCATTCGTTCATTCACTAATCAATGCATGCATTCATTCATCATGTTCCTCTTTCATTATCTTTCACTTTACGTTCTTATTACATTCGTTTCATTCATTCCTTCATTCGTCCTTCACGTAAAGTCACGAAAAGATAAACATACATCAACACAAGGAACATAGATATATACAATCATCAGTCATTACCATCATATTATGGCAACATCATACTTAGCCTACATACATCATACATACACATCTCTCCACATTCACATCAGCTCTATTTGGGCGATTGAACATACTCCAGTCGCATGGCCTCCATGCGACTGAGTCATGCGAATGGGCATACAGTCGTGCGGATGGACTTCTATCGTACGAGTGAACCCTATGCGAATGGGTATCTATGCGACTGAACCCTCAGTCATGCGTCTGTACTACTAAGCGAATGGATCTATGCGACTGAACCCTCGGTCGCATGGTCTGTCGTGCGATTGAGCCCCAATCGTATGATTGAGCCTCATTCGTACGATTTAACATCAGTTGTTCCTCAATCGTGCGACTGGTCCTCCAGTCGCATAACCCTAACTGGGCAGCGACTGGAGTTCATCACGAACTGCAGACGCGACCTACGGTTCTCAAACCCTTCCAAACTCATTTCCAGCCCAAATTAGCCTTCCTATACCTCAGGGATTCATACTAGGACATCATACAAGCTAATGCAAGTCCTAATTCGTACCATAAACACGTTACTCAAGATTTCACCCAAATGGGTCAAACATACACTTTATTCAAAAACGGGTTTGAATGTGTTCCAGCCCCAAAATCGTATGAAAACAAGTAAATGAGGGGTCCTAGAACTCACAATAACAGGTAGGAGTTGAAGAGCTTCGACTTAACTAGCTTCTCGACAAAATCCAAGCCTGAATCACCCCGTTCTCTCTTTTCTTTCTCTGCTCTGTCGCTCTCTGCTCTTTCTCCCGACTGAAGTGTGCAAGTGTTGGGAGGAGAAGAGAGCTGTTCCTCTTTTATAGGTACAGCTCAGTCGCCCAAAGTCCAGGGGCGACTGGACCTTCAGTCGCATGAACACCATGCGACTGGACCTTCAGTCGCATGAGTTCCATGCGGTTCACCCTTCATTCGTGCGATTGAACCCCCAGTCGCATAAATCACAGGTGACTGAGACTCAGTCGCATACCACTCCAAAAAGTCAAACTGTCGGGTGTTACAAGTCCACCCCCCTTATTTAGGTTTCGTCCCCGAAACCTGTTATTCCTCGAACAATCGTGGGTAATGCTGCCTCATTTCTTCTTCAGTTTCCCACGTTGACTCGGATCCCTTCCGGTGCCGCCACTGTACACGCACCAGAGGAACCACTTTATTCCTTAACCTCTTCTCCTTGCGATCGATGATCGCCACTGGTTGCTCTACATAGTTGAGTCGTTCGTCTACCTCGATATCCCCCAGTGGGACGATCATGTCCTCATGCGCCAAACACTTCCTCAGATGAGACACATGGAAAGTCGGGTGAATTCCACTTAGCTCATCTGGTAGATCCAACCTATATGCCACCTCTCCTACTCGAGCAATGATTCGGAAAGGGCCTATATACCGCAGGCTCAACTTACCCCGCTTCCAGAACGGGATGATTCCTTTCCAAGGCGAGACCTTCAACATAACCCGATCTCCCACCTGGAACTCAATCGGTCTGCGTCGTTTATCAGCGTACGACTTCTGCCTGTCTTTGGCTGCTTTCATATAGGCTTTGATCCTTTCGAGCTTTTCAGTCGTAGCCTCGATCACTTCGACGCTCCCCAATTCTTTCTGACCAATTTTTCCCCAACAAACGGGTGTCCTGCATCTCCTACCGTATAGCATCTCATAGGGTGGCATACCAATGCTGGAATGATAACTGTTATTGTATGAGAATTCGGCTAACCGCAGGTGGTCATCCCAACTTCCCCCGAAGTCAATAACACATGCCCGGAGCATGTCCTCCAAAGTCTGAATGGTCCTTTCAGACTGACCATCAGTTTGAGGATGATAAGCCGTGCTAATATGTAACCTCGTCCCCATAGCATCGTGGAATTTCTTCCAGAATTTGGATGTAAACCGGGTGTCGCGATCAGACACAATCGACACTGGTACGCCATGACAAGTCACAATCTCTTTGATGAAAAGATCGGCCAACCTCTCGGATGAATATGTCTCGCGCATCGGCAGGAAGTGGGCACTCTTCGTCAGACGATCCACAATCACCCATATAGTGTCATACCCTTTCGGGGTACGTCGCAGCTTTGTGATAAAATCCATGGTGATGTGCTCCCACTTCCATTCCGGTATATCCAGAGGTTGAATCTTTCCATACGGCTTCTAGTGCTCGGCCTTCACTTGCAAACAAGTAAGGCATTTACTCACATACTCCACCACATCGCGCTTCATACCCGGCCACCAATAATCTTTCTTCATGTCTTGGTACATCTTGGTAGCACCGGGGTGAATGGAATATCGAGTCTTATGGGCCTCATCCATGATCTTTCCACGTAGATCCCCAAGACGAGGAATCCACATACGCCCAAACCGGGTTCTAACACCAGTTGTGTTTTCACCCAACTCCGCAACCATACCTCTCATCCTTTCAGAGTTAAGATGATCCTCTTTCAATGCTTCATCTTGGCACTCCTTAACCTGTGTCATCACGTCAGAGGTCATAATTAGCTGATAAGCCTTCACCCGAATCGGCTCGGGCCTTTCCTTCCAGCTAAGGGCATCCGCCACCACGTTGGCTTTGCCCGGATGGTAGTGGATTTCACAATCATAATCCTTTATAAGTTCCAACCATCGCCTCTGCCGCATATTCAAATCTTTTTGCTCGAAGAAATACTTCAAGCTCTTGTGGTCGGTAAAGATGGTGCACTTCGTCCCGTAGAGATAGTGCCTCCAAATCTTCAATGCAAAGACCACAACTGCTAGCTCCAAGTCATGGGTAGGGTAATTAACCTCATGAACTTTCAGCTGTCGGGATGCATAGGCTATCACCTTCCCCCTTTGCATCAGTACGCACCCCAACCCCGAGTAGGAAGCATCGGAATAAACCACCAAGTCTTCGCTTCCGTCGGGTAATGCCAACACAGGAGCTTGGGTCAACCTCGCCTTTAATTCTTCGAACGTCTTTTCCTGAGCCTGACCCCATACGAACTTCACATCCTTCCGGGTCAAATTGGTCAGTGGAGAAGCAATCTTGGAGAAGTCTTGAATGAATCGTCTGTAATAACCCGCCAAACCCAAGAAACTACGGATCTCGGATGGCGTCCTTGGAGACTTCCATTGCGTTACTGCTTCCACCTTTGCCGGATCAACCATAATCCTATCCGGATTCACCACATGACCCAAGAATTGGACTTCACGCAACCAGAATGCGCATTTGGAGAATTTAGCATACAACTTCTCGCTTCTCATCGTCTCCAGAACTTCGCGAATGTGACCGGCATGCTCAGTCTCACTCTTCGAATAAATCAAGATATCATCGATGAATACAATCACTAATTTATCCAACATCGGCCGGCACACCCTGTTCATCAGATCCATAAAAGCAGCTGGCGTATTGGTCAAACCAAAAGACATGACAAGGAACTCATAGTGACCGTAGCGCGTACGAAAAGCTGTTTTAGGGATATCCTGCTCCTTCACCTTCAGTTGATGGTAGCCTGATCGAAGATCTATTCGTGAAAACCAACTAGCACCCTGAAGTTGATCAAACAAGTCGTCGATCCTCAGCAAGGGGTACCTGTTCTTTACCGTCAGCTTGTTTAACTCACGGTAATCTATACACATTCTCATGCTACCGTATTTCTTCTTCACGAACAGGACCGGAGCACCCCAAGGTGAGATACTTGGTCTAATAAACCCCTTATCCAACAACTCTTGCAACTGCTCCATCAACTCTTTCATCTCCGTCGGAGCCAATCGATACGGTGCTTTGGCAACAGGTTGGGCGCCCGGTATCAGGTCAATCTGGAACTCGACCTCTCTGTCAGGTGGCACTCCCGATAAGTCTTCGGGAAACACATCTGGAAAATCACACACCACTGGAACATCGGATAGTTGTGGTGTTGGCGTTTCTACATCCTTTACATAACATAAAATGGCGCTACATCCACGCCTCATGCATTTTCCCGCCACCGCCATAGAGATCACCTTCGGAATTGTCGTGACCCGATCCCCATAAACAGTTACCGAACTTCCATCAGGCGCTGTCAAACAAATCATCTCCTTTCGACACACTATATTCGCCTCAAAGTCCGCCAACCAATCCATCCCAAGTACCAGATCAAAACCACCCAAAGTCATCGCAAACGGTCTAACCGGAAATTTGTGGCCCTCTAATTCTACGTCACAACCCTCTATCACCTCGGAAATCCTGGTAGTTTTACCTATAGCAGTCTCTACGTCAAACGGTACATCCACTCGTCTACGACTAACAGGCAGTTTGGCACAAAAAGTAGCAGAAATAAAACTCCTACTAGCACCCGAATCAAATAATACGGAGGCTAGAGTTTGGTTCACCAGAAACGTACCTGACACTACATCAGGGTCCGTCCTAGCCTCTTCCTGTGTCATCGTGAACGCCCTGGCGCTTGCCTTCGACCCTTCATTCCCCGTCTTCTTCACGCCGGAACTTTCAGACCTTGGCTTCTTGCAATCTTTATTCATATGGCCGCTTTCCCCACAATTGAAGCACCTCATGCCCTTACACTCCCTAGCCATATGACCGGGCTTTCCACACTTGAAACAAACATTCAGCCCCAGTCTGCACTCCCCACCATGCTCCCTTCCACATTTACCACACCTCCTCAGTCCCGTACCCGGTGTGGCCACACGACGATCGTCCACCCGGGCCTTCTTGTTGCTCATCGAAGCATCACCCCGACCAAATCTCTTCCCGTTCCAATTCCTATCACCACCCTTCCTATTACCATCAGTCACCACCACCACTGTCCGTTCATCATACAGTCTTCCCGCCAAGTCTACCGCCGACCTAAAGGTGGTTGGTCGGGCGGCGATCATATGCCTGCGAATATCCGCCGGCAAACCCAGTATATACCTCTTTATCTTTCGTGACAGAGGTGTCACCATGTCCGGCACCAGACGTGCCATTTCATTGAATTTCGTGGTATACTGTTGGTGGGTCATCGTTCCCACCTCCAGCTGCAGGAACTCTCTCTCCACTTTGTCCATTTCCCGATGAGGACAGAACTCCTCGATCACCAACCTCTTCAATTCGGACCACTTCATTTTCCCAATGGCCCTGCTGCCCTCGGCTTGGACTATATTGTTCCACCAGCATAAAGCCGAATCTGTGAAGGAGTGGGTAGCGAACTTCACTTTTTGGTCCTCTCGGCACTCACTGATATCGAGGACACCCTCCATCTCTCTCACCCATCGATGAGCATCGGCCGCGGTACCATTACCGTCAAAAGTAGGGGGCTTGCACCTCATGAATGCCCCATAATTACAGCCTCGTGCTTGCTCCTGCACAGGCTCCTCTTCCTCTTCCTCTTCTTCTTCATCATCAGAAATAACTGTTCCCGGCCCCGATTGTTCCTGTCTTCCTGAGGACCGGTTCCTCTCTTTTCTTTCACCTTCCCTGACAGCCTTAATTACTTTGGTCACCACAGACGGTAAGATCGTCTGCATGACCTGATGTACCTCCTCAACCACTGCCTCTTTTACCGAGGCTCTCAAGTTAGCGCTCTCATCTGCCCCTTCCTGATGTGGAGTATCGGGTTCTTCATGAACCACTTTCTCCACCCTAGGTCTTCCTCTTATGGCTGGTGGTTCAGCACCACGTCCGCCGCCGCCTCCACCCCGGGAAGCTTTAGAAGATCTACCACCAGCCATTTTCTACCACACTGAAAGATTCAAACACCAACACGGTCATTCAAGGAAATAGCTCTGTTTATGTCAAGTATAGCAAGTTCCTAATTACAGTGGCCAGTTGTGATTAGCCACTTACTTTACTCTTCGTACCCCGAGCATTACCTGTCCTGACTACATTGGTTTCTAAATCTAACAGTAACATATAAACACATAACATGCGCACATAATACCAGTTAATCTTTTAAGAAAATACCTGATGGCACGCAACTACTCAGATGGCATTCTCTTCCTTCCTGTCCCATTTTCAGTTTAAGTTTAGGTTTACTTTGAAAATTTACCTGTTTCACTTAAACTTTGGCTCTGATACCAACTTGTAAGGCCCCGTTCCCGGGACGCTTACAGTTGGTCATTCATCGCATACATTTAAATAAAACATTGCAGCGGAAATATTCAAGATAAACTTTTCTTTTACTATAAATACTTTTGCCATTTAATACAACGTAAGTCGGTTACAAAACATCTAATGTTGCATTACATTACAAAAGCATTATACAAAAGATTTCATCATTTCTAATTACATCTTTACAATGCCTACTTTTACTATGATTGTTGCTGAAGCATATGAAACCGAGGATTTCTTAAGTAATCCCGTTTATGTGAATCCTCAACAATCATAGGGTCATAAACAGTGACCTCTAGTATAAAAACATAAAAATTCTTCATCATAAAGAAGATTTCTTAAATAATCCTGTTTATCAGGATCTTCAAGAAATCTTGCACTCGCATGCAACATAATGTGTTGCACGTATTATGGGCCCACAACACATTGCGTGGCAGCATTGTCAAAAGGAGAATGCCATCCTAAAAGAGCTGAGTAGCCGCCTCGTGCCATCCCCAGCAACGCTACCTGCCAACTGGAAACACATAAAAAGTCAGCGTTGCTGAGGGAGTTCTAGTTTTATAATAAACATTCTTTCATTTGTTTAACTATCCTTGCATACATGCGATCATACAATATACGTACACTTAGATAATATTATTATTATCTTCATCATTCGTTCATTAACTTTCATTCGTGTACCATTCATCGTTCTCATTCACGTTCGTACATACATTCTTTACTTTCGTTCGTACGTTCTATACTTTCATTCTTATATTCATTACATTCATTCGAACGTTCATTACTTCCGGTGACATGTACGGTACCCCAAACATCATACCATACTACTGGTGCTAGACCTGTGGTGATCAACCACGAATGTTGTGCACAAATGCTGATCCAGTCACCCGGGGTAGGTACATGCACCATTTATCTTCCACTTTTCATTCTATCATACGTTAGCCAAGTCTGTTGCAGCACGCGGCTACTCACCTCAGTGGCAATCTCACGATTGCCTGCTAACCGAGTCTGTTGCAACACGAAGTTGCTCACCTCACTATCAATCGTACGTTAGCCGAGTTTGTTGCAGCACACGGCTGCTCACCTCAGTGGCAATCTCATGATTGCCTGCTAACCGAGTCTGTTGCAACATGAAGTTGCTCACCTCATTATCAATCTCAAGGATTGACCCTGTGTGCATCCTTCGGGGTAGCTAACCCGCATCACAGTTGAGCTAACACCTGCCAGGGGTGTGCACCACCATTCATTCGCTTGCAAGCCTTTCTTACATTCATTCGTTCATTCATTAATCAATGCATGCATTCATTCATCATGTTCCTCTTTCATTATCTTTCATTTTACGTTCTTATTACATTCGTTTCATTCATTCCTTCATTCGTCCTTCACGTAAAGTCACGAAAAGATAAACATACATCAACACAAGGAACATAGATATATACAATCATCAGTCATTACCATCATATTATGGCAACATCATACTTAGCCTACATACATCATACATACACATCTCTCCACATTCACATCAGCCCTATTTGGGCGATTGAACATACTCCAGTCGCATGGCCTCCATGCGACTGAGTCATGCGAATGGGCATACAGTCGTGCGGATGGACTTCTATCGTACGAATGAACCCTATGCGAATGGGCATCTATACGACTGAACCCTCAGTCGTGCGTCTGTACTACTAAGCGAATGGATCTATGCGACTGAACCCTCGGTCGCATGGTCTGTCGTGCGATTGAGCCCCAATCGTACGATTGAGCCTCATTCGTACGATTTAACATCAGTTGTTCCTCAATCGTGCGACTGGCCCTCCAGTCGCATAACCCTAACTGGGCAGCGACTGGAGTTCATCACGAACTGCAGACGCGACCTACGGTTCTCAAACCCTTCCAAACTCATTTCCAGCCCAAATTAGCCTTCCTATACCTCAGGGATTCATACTAGGACATCATACAAGCTAATGCAAGTCCTAATTCGTACCATAAACACGTTACTCAAGATTTCACCCAAATGAGTCAAACATACACTTTATTCAAAAACGGGTTTGAATGTGTTCCAGCCCCAAAATCGTATGAAAACAAGTAAATGAGGGGTTCTAGAACTCACAATAACAGGTAGGAGTTGAAGAGCTTCGACTTAACTAGCTTCTCGACAAAATCCGAGCCTGAATCACCCCGTTCTCTCTTTTCTTTCTCTGCTCTGTCGCTCTCTGCTCTTTCTCCCGACTGAAGTGTGTAAGTGTTGGGAGGAGAAGAGAGTTGTTCCTCTTTTATAGGTACTGCTCAGTCGCCCGAGTCCAGGGGCGACTGGACCTTCCGTCGCGTGAACACCATGCGACTGGACCTTCAGTCGTATGAGTTCCATGCGGTTCACCCTTCATTCGTGCGATTGAACCCCCAGTCGCATAAATCACAGGCGACTGAGACTCAGTCGCATACCACTCCAAAAAGTCAAACTGTCGGGTGTTACAATGTGGTAGCCACTTATAAATGGCTTCGCGAAATGGAAGCCGTGATCAAGTTGAGTGAGTGTAAGGAGGATCAGAAAGTAAAGTTTGTAGCCCACTCGTTTGTAGGTGAGGCTTTGTATTAGTGAGATACGATTATCCAGACGTTAGGTGAGGAGGCTACTGACAAAATGTTATGGCCTTAATTTAGAAAGTTAGTATCGGATAAGTTTTGTCCGAAGGGTGAGATGGATCGAATAGAGATGAGTTTCCTGCAGTTTCAGGCAGGTAATATGTCCCATAGGGAATACACGTCTAAGTTTGAAGAGATGGCGCGGTTGGTGCCTCATTTGGTGGTTCCTGAATAAAAGAAAATCTTGAGGTATACTCAGGGGTTGCCTCTGGAGGTTAGAAAGTTGGTTAGATCATCTGCTCCGAGTAGTTACCAGTTGACGGTAAACTTAGCTGCAGATATGTATCAAGAAGTTTATGGTAGTAATGTTGCTCCTGATGGGAATAAAAGGAGGCGTGAAGAACCTGTAGTACAAAGAAGATTTGAGAATCCAAGTTTTCAAAAGAAGGGTAGGTTTGGAAGGGGTCAATTTCCGAGGAATGTTAGAAATGAGCTGCCACGTTACGGGAAATATGGCAAGCTACATCAAGGTGATTGTATGATTGGTAGTAGAACTTGTTTTAGATGTGGGAAGTTCGAGCATTATGCTAATGAATGCAGTGAGAGTCCTCGTAAATGTTATGAGTGTGGAGAAACAGGGCATATTCATAGTGAATGTCCAAAATTAACTGTTAGAAAGCCTGAACCGGTTAGATCGATGAGAGGGTCAGGAGAAGGGTCAAGTGTGGCAAAAGGGCGAGCCTATTCTATGTCAGCTAGTGAGGCTAAAGCTTTACCAGATGTAGTTTCAGGTACGTTTCTAGTGAATGGAATTCCAGCTAATGTGTTATTTGATTCTGGTGCGAGTGGAAGTTTTGTATCTATTGATTTTTGCCCTATGCTTGCATGTGAAGTTCGACCATTAGAGGTAGCTTTCGTAGTTGAAACTGCTAATGATAGATCTGTGATGATTAGTAGTATGATTGATGGTTGTTATATTGAATTAGAAGGATATAGGTTGTCTGTTAGACTATATCCATGGTATTAGGAGGGTTTGATGTAGTTTTAGGTATGGATTGGTTGGCAAACCATGAAGCCCATATTGTGTGTAATAAGAAGTTAATTCAATTAAGAGCACCGGATGGGAAAACGATTAATGTATATGGTGATAGAGAGGAGTCAACTGTGAAAATAATATCTATGATGAAAGCTGATAAGTTAATGAGCCACGGGTGTGCATCTTATTTAATATACGTAATTGATTCCCAAAAGTCTGTGAGAAAGATAGAGGATATTCCTATGGTTAGGGATTTTGTAGATGTGTTTCCCGAAGAATTACCGGGCATTCCTCCAGATCGTGAAGTTGAGTTTAGAATTGATTTGATTCCGGGTGCTAAGCCAGTTGCTAAGTCACCTTATAGATTAGCTCCATCGGAATTGAAGGAATTAATGAAGCAGACTGAAGATTTGTTAGAAAAATGTTTTATTAGACCCAGTTCTTCCCCGTGGGGTGCTCCAGTATTGTTTGTGAAGAAGAAAGACGGGAGTATGCGTATGTGTATCGACTACAGAGAATTAAACAAGTTGATGATAAAGAATAAGTATCCACTCCCACGAATAGATGATTTGTTTGATCAGTTACAGGGAGCCAGTTGGTTTTCTAAGATAGATCTCCGTTCGGGTTATCATCAGTTAAAAGTTAAGGAAGAAGATATACCAAAAACGGCGTTTCGTACACGTTACGGTCACTATGAATTTTTAGTTATGTCCTTTGGGTTGACAAATGCACCTACTGCTTTCATGGATTTGATGAATAGAGTGTGTAAGCCAATGTTAGATAGATCAGTAATTGTGTTTATAGATGATATACTGATCTATTCGAAGAATGAGGAGATCATGCCTGTCATCTTCGGGAAGTGTTGGAAAGATTAAGAAAAGAAAGACTTTATGCAAAGTTTTCTAAGTGTGAGTTTTGGTTGCATGAAATACAGTTTTTAGGACATGTAATCAATGCAGAAGGCATTTTAGTATACCCTACTAAGATTGAAACAATAGTGAAGTGGAGTCCTCCAAAGACGCCATCTGAAGTTCGCAGTTTCTTAGGTCTGGCTGGTTATTATAGAAGGTTTATTCAGGATTTTGCCAAAATCACATCCCCGTTAATGAAGTTGACAAGAAAGAATGAAGAATACGTTTGGGGACCAGAACAAGAAAATGCATTTCAAGAATTGAAGCATTAATTAACCCAGTCACCAATATTGTCGTTGCCAGATGGAAATGAAGATTGGTGATTTATTCAGATGCTTTGTATCAAGGTTTAGGCTGTGTATTGATGCAGAGGGGACGAGTGATAGCTTATGCTTCCAGACAGTTAAAGGATCATGAAAAGAATTATCCGACACATGATCTAGAATTGGCAGCAGTGGTATTTGCCTTGAAGATATGGAGGCATTACTTATATGGGACGAAATGTATGATTTACATGGATCATAAGTTTGAAATATTTCTTTGATCAGAAGGAATTGAACATGCGCCAGCGGAGATGGTTAGAGTTGGTGAAAGATTATGATTGTGAAATACTGTACCATCCGGGCAAAGCAAATGTGGTTGCTGACGCGTTAAGTAGAAAGAATAAACACCCTTCGATCCGAGTTAAGTCATATAAGTTAGTAATAACCCCGATTTTATGCACCAATTACGAGAAGCTCAATTAGAAGCATTGAAAGAAGAGAACGTGAAGCGAGAACGAATGAAGGGTCAAACGAAAGATTTAGAAGAAAATATTTTTGGGGTCAAGATAAAATGTGTCGTATGTGGGTTCCGATTAAGATGAAGGAATTGGTGTTAGATGAAGCTCATAAGTCCAGATATTCTATACATCCTGGTGCTACTAAGATGTACAAAGATTTAAACAAGAATATTGGTGGCCCGGTATGAAGTTAATGTGATGCAGTACGTAAATAGGTGTTTGACGTGTCTTCAGGTCAAAGCTGAGCATCAGAAACCATATGGTAAGCTTCAACCTTTAGAGATCCCAAAATGGAAGTGGGAGGAATTGACAATGGATTTCATAACTAAGCTTCCACGTACAGCTAAAGGTTATGATACCATTTGGGTCATAGTGGATAGATTGACACGTAGCGGACATTTCTTACCAATTAAAGAGACGTATAACTCTAAGAAGTTAGCAGAACTGTTTATTCGAGAGATTATTGCTCGACACGGGTACCATTGTCTATTGTGTCAGATAGAGATACACGTTTTACTTCGAGATTTTGGAGAAAGTTTCATGAAGATATGGGTACTCGTTTATTACACAGCACATCTTTTCACCCAGAAACTGATGGGTTGACTGAGAGGACTATCCAAACAGTTGAAGACATGTTATGAGCTTGTGTTATAGATTTCGAGGGTAGCTGGGATAGTCATCTGCCATTAGTTGAATCCTCCTACAATAACAGTTATCATTCTACAATTAGGAGAGCCCCTTATGAGATGTTATATGGCAGAAAGTGCAGGAGTCCGATATGCTGGGGAGAAGTTGGACAGAAAGAGTTGGGCAGTTTGGAAATTGTACAGGCTACGAATGAGAAACTGGATCAGATCAAAGCTCGGTTTAAAGCGGCTCAGGATCGACAAAAGTTTTATGAAGATAAAAGACGAAGGCATATAGAGTTTGAAGTAGGAGATAGAGTCATGTTGAAAGTATCTCCTTGGAAGGAATTATCAGATTCAGAAAGAGGGGAAAGTTAAGTCCTCGTTTTATAGGACCGTTTAGAATTATAGAACGGATTGGGGAAGTGGCTTATAAATTAGAATTACCTGATCAGTTGCAAGGAATTCACCCAACTTTTCATGTATCACAGTTGCGCAAGTGTTTGGCTGATGAGAATACTTATGTACCTTTAGATGATATAGAGGTAGATGATAAGTTGAACTATGTTGAGAAACCTACTGCTATAGTAGACAGAAAGGTGAAAAAGCTGAGGAATAAACCTATTGAGTTAGTTAAAGTGCAGTGGTCGAATAGAAAGGGATCTGATTTCACTTGGGAATCAGAAGATGAGATGAAGAGAGATTATCTCCAGTTGTTTGAATAGTTGGTTTCGAGGACGAAACCTATTTGAAGGGGGAGAGTTGTAACATCCGGTTTCTAAATCCGGACTTGTAATTATATTATAGTTATGATTAATTAACTAAGTTGAGTTGTTTGATTGTTTTGGTGTTTAGTCGCATGACTTGCATACGAATGAACTTCAGTCGCACTCCTTATGTGCGATTGAGACTCAGTCGTACGAATAGTAGGCGCATGAGCTTCAGTAGCACGATTCAGTCGTACGAATGGTTCAGTAGTGCGATTGAAGTGAGGCGGTTAAGTTGTACGAATGGATAAGTAAGGCGGTGCATAGGGTTAAAGGCAGATTTCTATCTGCACCATCTTCAATCTCTTGTTCTCTTTACACCCAAAACACCCCTGTTCTTGCCAAATCGACTAGGCTAAACTCCGTTTTGGTAAGTTTGAACATCACGGATCAATCCAGAGATGTTATAAGCTGTATAAATGGTTGAATTTGATCCAACAACATGTTTTAAACCAGTAAATTGGTCTGTTTCTTTTCTAAATTAAAATCCAAGAATTCGGATCCAAGTTTTTGTGTAGTCTTGATGAAATAATGGTCCGAAACCATTGTAAACGATGTGTATAGGATCTGTTTTGAATATGATATAATTTGGATGGTTAAAACTCAAATTTTGAGTGAGTTTGGATCAAAAATGTCAAGAACACAGCCGCTGATCCGTTTCAGATGAATGGGCTCAATCGCATGCCTCAGTCGTACGAATGAGAGTCTAGTCGTACGACTGAGTGCGAATGGAGGTTCAGTCGTGCGGTTGGAACCCAGTCGCCTGGTTAGAAGGCCGAATGAAGATGAGTGAACACTGGGTACGAATGAGAACTCAGTCGTGCGAATGAGTGGCTAGTTGTACGGCTGAAGGTTCAGTCGCATGGTTCATCCGCATAGGTCCAGTCGCATGAGTGCTCATTCGCATAAGTGTTCAATCGCATGAGGGCCCTGTTTGAGAATAAGTTTACTGAATCAAGGTTTATTGCTTTAGATATACCTTGATTAGAGGAAGGACTAGTTATCTTGTGTACGTGGATTGTGTAGATTGTGGCGAGGAAGTCGATAAGGTGAGTTCTAAGCCCTTTTCAATGTTTGGTTTTAACATTCGGGCTAGCACACATACAATGATAAATGAATTGAATGTTTTAGTACCAGAATTGTGATAGTGATGTTGATATGTTTCTAACAGTTTGTAAAGCTGTTAGGGAGAAAGTGGGGGTACTAAATGATTACCTGAACATTGTTAAACATTACGTGATGGTAATGATTTCAGTGGGTCAGGTAGAGTGTAAAGATGGTCATCTGAACATTGTTAATCATTACGTGATGGTAAAGATTCCAATGGGTCAGATGGGGTGTAATAATTAATGAAAATATGCTAAAACTGGTACTAAAAGAAAGAATGTGTGGGGTGTAATGAATGTGATAATATTGGCAATAAGTAAAAGAAATGTTTTGAAATAGCAATAAGTAAAGAATGTGTGGGTGTAAAAGAAAGAATGTATGGGGAACTGGAAGTTGCTGGATGTGGACAACCGACGTTCGGTGGGACAGGTCCAGTGGGACAAAGTAATGATAAAAGTTGAATTCATAATATTGCCAATATAAATATAACTTTTGTGTGTGTAAAGATGTTATTAATGTTTTATGAAAATTAGAACTCACCAGTTTATCTGATGTTTTGAGTATGTTGTGTGTGCTAGGTAAGGAGGTATCCTCTAATAATAGAGGAAAGCAAGTATGAGCTAAACGAGGATGCTATCCCGGAGTAGTTACTGGCATAGGATATAGGGCAATGTATAATTAAATACAATTATATGTAAAATGTTTTAAAAAGTTGGGTTAATATATAATATTGTTTAAAGCCTTCCGCTGTAAGTAGAAAGCTCTGATTTGTGTTTAAAATATTAATCCAACTGCACGACGTGCCTCCGGTGCCCTGCCGGGGTTAGGGCGTCACACATTGTCACCATTCTTTTTCCGTCTCGGGCAATCTCTTTTAAAGTGCCCGGTTGACCATATTCAAAACACACAGTCTGATTGTGGTTCTGCTGCTGTTGAGGTGCCTTTCCCGAGAGGTTCACCCTGCAATACTTGGCAACATGACCAAACTTCCCGCACCTCTCACAAGTGTTCCTTGTGCAATGCCCAGTATGATGGAGCTGACATTTGTTGCACTTTGGAAGGTTTCCGTGATAGCCGCCCGAATGAGAAGATTGGGATGGATGGAACTTCTTGTGTTGCTGTTGTTGATGAGGGAAGGATGAAAGTTGCTTCTCACTGGTGGAAGGTTCCCATTTCCTCTTGTTTTCCTTGGAACCCGATGCAGCACCTCGCGGGGGTAGCTTGCCCTGTGCGACGGCCTGATCCGTCAGCTTGTACGCCAGTCGAATAGCCTCCTGTATGGTAGCTGGTCTTGCAGTGGTGACCATGCTCTGTATTTCTGGAACTAGCCCATCAATGTACCTCTCAACCCGTTTGTATGCCGGGTTAATCATAGTAGGGCACAGAGTAGCCAACTCGTGAGAACGAGTTGTGTAGGCTTCGATTTCAGAACCTACCATCTTCAGGTTCCAAAATTCGGTTTCCAGTTTTTGTACTTCATCTCGTGAACAGTACTTCTCTTTCAGCAGGTTCTTGAATTCTTCTCATGTCGTGGCGTTTGCAGCTTCAACGCCCAACATCTGAACTTGTGTGTTCCACCAGCTCAGAGCAGCACCATCCAGTGTGCCAGCAGCATATTTTACCCTATTCCCAGCAGGGCAGTTGCAGATTTCGAATACCGACTCCAGCTTTTCGAACTAACGGAGCAGTCCCACTGCTCCCCAGTTCCATTGAACGGGTTAGGCTTGCAGTCCATAAAGGACTTGTAGGTGCAAGTCGGTTGTCCAATAGGGTTCTGCTGTGGAGGGTGTTGGTTTGCCTGCGGCAATAATGTGATTGATTATTGCTGCCAATTCTGCAGGCGTCATGGAGATGTTACCTCTCCCGCGTCCACGTCCTCTTCCAGACATTCTTTAAATTACCAAATATCAAAAGCTATCAGTCGTATGAAAATAGATCTTTTGTCTTGGAATGAAAAGGAAGAGAAATTCAAGGATTTAAAAAATTGACAAGCTAGAGAATCAGTCCGAATCCGAGGGGTTAGTACAAATGTCATGGTTTGAATTTCATCCAAATTCAAGGTAAGGGTGAGCATTCCTACTAGTAGAACTGATAGATAGTTTCCACATCAGTGGCTATGTTCTATGAAGACCGAGACTTTCCTGCTCAAGGTGTAGGAATGATGACTTATACTGACTACAATGTTACCACCCGACCAGATTCACCGGACTTAGCATGCACGGCAAATTACAATTACGTGTGCACCCGTAATGGTAGTTTTCTTTGCATGACCACCCCTGGTTCCTCCTATCAGGTTAACATATCTTATCAAGTACAGTGGTCATCAACGATAGAAGTACCAAATAGGTAAGTATTATATCGGGGTCGATCAATCAAAGTATACGAAAAGATCAGTAAGGTTCAAGAATCGTTGACACATCAAGGTAGTTTGACCCTTTTGCCTTAGAGACTTGTGTCTTGACCATAGTTTATCACTCATCCCAGAAATCCCCAGGTAGCGCAACGGGTCTCACAATGAATTTATACGAATACGCTTGCCTTAGCCCGAAGGCCTTTTTGCCAGGAAATCCAGAATACAGGTGTTTATGTGTCACATAAATCATGAAGAGCATTTAGGTGATATCAAATGCATACAAAATTTCCAATGACTCACAGTGTTGGACCAAAAGAACCAATGAGCCAAGATCAGGAAAATCTCTAAGTCCCACATGACATCACACAACTGCTGAAGACCTTCATCAGCAGTTTGACAAAGTCTGAAGAATCAACAGCTGAAGATCAAAGATCTGAAGTACAACAGCTGAAGATCCCAAAGTGCTGAAGATAAGTACTGAAGTCTGAAGTACTGATAAATACAAGTACTGAAGACTTCAAGTGCTGAAGACAAGTGCTAAAGATCAAAGTCTGAAGAACTGAAGATCAACTACTGATGCACAAAGTCTGAAGACAACGACTGAAGTCATCAGCTGATGAATCATCTGAAGACCAAAGTCTGAAGACCAAAGTGCTGAAGCTTTAGAGTTTGTCACAACAGCTGAAGAAGTCTTCTTTAGTTGTTGTGATGGTTTTTCTTTTCAGTAGTTATGTTTTTCCTTTCAGTAGTTTGTACAACAGCTGAAGAGTTTGTTCTTCAGCTGTTATAGTTCAGTAGTTGTAAACGACTGAAGAGTTTGTTCTTCAGTCGTTGTAGCTTTTCAGAAGTTTCCTTTTCAGTACTTGTAATAGGTAGAACACTTAGGAATTTTGTAAGAAGATGTCAGCTGTTGTGACATCTTCAGTAGTTTGTGTTCTATCAGTAGTTAGTTAAATAACTGTTTAAATGTCAGTGGAATCTGACAACAGTATGGGTCTTTTGCCTATAAAAAGGCAGTGACCTGATTGTATTTCACGTCGAAACATGTGAAATAACAGAATATTATTCCTTTAGGCAGAATTGTTCTCTCTCTCTATAATTGTAACATCTCATAATTTTCATTAACTTAAAAAAAATTAATTTTGTAAAATCTTACAAATAACTGATATTTAATAATAATAATAATAATAAAATTAATAATAATAACGTCAATAATACTAATAATAATAATAATGAACATATAAGTTGTATTAAATCTTATAACTAATAACCTCTTACATAAAATGATAGCAATCCAAACTTCAAGGGGTTAAATGGTAATTTATTTAAAACTAACACAAAACTTTGATTTCCAGTTGTAAACTAATACAAACCACAGGGACCATTATGTAAATTTTGTATAATTAACAAAACACACCCCAACCCACCCCCATTCACCCGTTTCTCTTTTCCCTCTTTCGCGGCCACTATCCTCACCATTGTCGACCACCAATCATAAAAATAATCGAATTAATCTGCATGA
Source organism: Flaveria linearis (assembly GCA_024085815.1). NCBI lineage: Eukaryota > Viridiplantae > Streptophyta > Magnoliopsida > Asterales > Asteraceae > Flaveria > Flaveria linearis. Next base: position 55,445,094 of record CM044015.1, on the reverse strand, counting down.
ACGATCCTATATCTGCTCCCAATCGAATGCATCTTTTAATTCCATTCAAAACAAACACAAACACTGCACCGATCGCCTCTCAACCGCGAACCTGCAACACAAACAAAATCCCATCTCCGATCAATTTTAACTGATTTTGATAAGGGGCTATTGGTCTCGACAATCATTCGAAGCTTCCTTCAAGTTTATTTTGATTATTATCATTGATGAGCATCAATCGATCACTAGTTGGACCGCGACCTGTTCTTCACCGGGTTTGTCTCCAAATCGACATCATACGGTTAATTAAACACACACACACACTCGATTTCTCATGGGGAACAAAAGCCCCATGAATCTGATTGTTAACAATCTCGAGTCGTTGCTCAATTTGGCCTCAAATCGAACTAGGGCTCGGATGAATCGGGGGTTGGATTGGGGTTTGATCGAAATGAAGTTTAAAAGAATTGGAACCGAGAAGTTAAAGCGGCCACGGCCTTTGGTTCACCGGTTCCTGCGCTCTTTGTCATCCGAGAGGTCCCGGGTTCAACCCCGGCCACCTCAAACATTTTTTTGAAGCCTTTTAAGCTTTAAATTTTATGAAAAAAATTGTAAAAATTATAAAAATGTTTTTACAAACATTAAAAATTTTTGAACCACATAATTATTTTCTGAAATTTATTTCAACATTTTATTTATTTATTTTAATCGTTTTAAATAAATAAAATAACTAATTATATTTTCTACCAATTATAATTAGTGTATAATATATAATTATACAATAAATAAATTGAATCCAATATATATACATAGATATATATTATCCGATTATCGAAACAACTTTTATTAGAATAAATTACATGTATATAATTTTACATAATCGTATACAATTTATAACTTATGTATATAACTAACATACAATATATAGTTATGTTTACTTATGTATAAATTTATTATATACATATAATTATGTATATAATTATACATATAATTATATATAATTACATAATTATATATAATATTATATAATTATACGCATACAATTTATTAATAAATTGTATATATGTATAACTTATATGTATAAATTTCTATTAAAATTCTAGACATAATCACTTTCAATAAATTCGTTTATTTAGTTCAAGACATTCAAACTAAAAAATTAGTTTATTTAAACTACCATTCAAAACCCAATGGAAATCCTAATACATTCTCAAATTCCCAAATCATTATTATTCTAATTCGAGACACCGTTCCTTAGGTTAATCATAAGGAAATCATTGGTGTCTAATCTATCACATCCAAATCCAATCACATCAATCAAGTGAGTATTCATATCCTCTTTTTATATTATTTCTTATTTGGGGGAAGTTATGTGATACAATATATTCATCATGATATTCTATTGTTATTTCATTCTAAATTCAATTCAACACAGGTTATGTTATTACTTGCAATTATGTGAACATATTGTGATAAACTGGACGACAGTAAAACCCTAATTCAATCAATCAATCCTGGTATCAATGGTAGATCTACTGGTTTGGATAACCCACCCCATATGAATAGTCGAGTGGTGATTGTGCCAGAGGCAGGAGTTAATCTATGGTGTATGTGTGGAGTCTATTATATGCAAGTGTCAAGTCAAGGGGTTGTTATTGTGTCGGTTTATCTATATGCTTTACTATTGCAATATAAGTCTTAACGTTACCTTGTGATTGGATTATTCTCAATCAATCAATCATCTATATGTATACTCAAAACTATGATTACTCACCAGCTAATTCGTTAGCTGACTTTATTTTCTCACATGATTTCAGGTTAAGCAAGTTAGTGGACTTCTACATGCTCATATAAGACTCGGACTTAGTCAAACAAAAGACAATTACTATTTGTGACTTTAACTGTTGTATTTGTATCTGTTAAATTCATGTTATCCTGTAATCTGATTTTAATATTATTTTCACTATTAGACAATCATGAGTTATGAACAATCAATCATTCCCTCGTCCGCTCCGATGATTCCGCCGTCGGTCGGGGTGTGACAGATGGTATTAGAGCCATGGTTATAGGGAATTAGGTTATTAGAAATGGAATGACCTAGACTATAACTAAGTACCTTTACACATGAGTCCTCTCATGTATTTTATATGCATAGATAGGATTATATGTGCTCTACATGTTTATACTTGATTATGTGATTATATGCCTTGTGTGATTCTTCCTATACTTTGAATCTTATCAATATACACACGAATCTTAAACCAATTCTAAGGCATTATGTGCCTAATTCAAGTGATTTCAAACTCCAAAACTCGATTGTTATTCATGGTTTTCAAATTCGTCAAAGTCTGTGTCTTACAACTTGAAACATGCTATGCTGGAAGAATGGGATGCCTGTATCTCGGGGTGTTCTGTCTAGGCATGGTATTCGTATAAATCCAAATCAACCGATGGATCTGTCTACCTTACCTGGGAACCCTCGGGATGAGTATCTGCTTATAGGTACGCATGTCTTCAATAAGGTTGTGTGGACATAACACTTTGATCAGTCAACGTACTCGCTTTGATTTACGAATCAAACGATTACACACGAAACGTCTCATTGTTATTATGCCAAATTCCCAATTGTCGTTTTCATGTGGTATAACTCCTATTATCCAATTCTCATAAAATATCTAATAATATTCCAGATGTCTTCTCGTCAAATCCATTCACAATCTAGAAACTCTGGCCGTAAGATTGCTGCTATTGTAGCACGTGAAGTTACTGCGGTCATCCCAACTCTACTTCCCCATTTGAACCAAGGCAACAATGTTGTTCAAAACCCAACTGCACCAAACCCTCCCCGAACTTGTACTTACAAACATTTCAGTTCTTGCAACCCCACTAAGTTCAGTGGAACTGAAGGAGCTATTGGATTACTACAGTGGTTCGAAAGCATCGAGAACACCTTCCTAAATAGCGAATGCCCTGAAAATCTGAAAGTCCGGTATGCCACAAGTGTTCTTCAGAAACGCGCACTTACTTGGTGGAACGGAGAGAAACGAACCCGGGGAACTGAAACTGCTTTAGCATTGACGTGGGCTGAAGTTAAGGAGCTCATGACTAAAGAGTTCTACCCAAGAAACGAAGTCTGTAAACTGGAAGCTGAGTTCTGGGAGTTAACCCAAGACAGTGGCGAGAACCTAGCATACACTAATCGATTTCATGAACTAAGCCTTTTGGTACCGCATTTGCTACCCCTACCTCCCAAGCCATCGAGAAATACATTGGTGGACTACCCATGCAGATTCAGGATACGGTGTGGGAAGGAATCCTTCAACACTAGAAGATGCTATCAGGCTGGCTGCACAGTTAACCGATAATCATGTGAAAGCTGGTTCTTTGACCAGAAAAGGGTCGAAGAAAAATACCGATAAACTTCCTAACGAAACCGTCAAAACCGACCAACCCGAGCTTTCCAAGAACAAGAAGAGAAGGCTAACTCTCAAAACTTTGCTGTAATTACCCCTGCTATACCATTAATCAAGTCCCTCCAACTCGTCAACCAACAGTAAACAACCAATCGCTAATGAAAAAGTCATACGCTGGACCCTTTCCGCAGTGTAACAACTGCATGTATCACCATCCGCTAACATTCAGTGTCGTCAATGCACAAACTGTGGTCGTTTGGGTCATACATTCAATGTGTGCAAGAGTGCTGCTAAAGCTCCAACTAATGCACCAGTCCACCAACATCCCCCTGTAATACCCAGGGTGTGCATGCTATTAATGTGGTGATCCGAACCATTTTCGCAATCGATGCCCTCAACTTGTCAGCCTAGTTCCTACGGCTCAAGGACGTGCTTTCAACATTAATGCTCAACAAGCTCAAGCCACAATGATGTGGGTTGAATAATTCTTGTCCTTGATTTCGTCTTCCTGATTTAATTCAAGATTTGTAATCGTGATTTCCTTGTGTTACATTGATGTAATCTGAAAATTTCTAAATTTCTAATTGAGATATTTTTCCTTTCGTTGTTAAGTCGAACTTTGAACCGTTTGCACCGTGGGAGATGCAGAGTTTGCAAGTCAACCTATGACTAAGGACACTCATATCTCCTAAGTGATTTTAACTCATCAAAACAGGGGTGATTCCCTTACTTTGGTGATGAATATTTATTCATTTCAATAAATGGTTTCAATGATGGTTTTATGAAATTTTATCCTCTGGATTAGGGTGATTTCCTTATCTCGAGGACTAACTTCAATTATATACTTTGGAATTTACATTTCACAAATGACATGATCTCACCAAAATAGGATTGAAACCCGTACTTTGGTGACAAATTTCAATCTTCGATTGTTTTCTTGAAGCCCAATCATCAAGATACGCGTGAAATTCATACCTTGATGATAATATCATTCTTATGGATTGTATTTTCTCAAATGAAATGACCTCATCAAAGTAGGAGTGAATTCTGGATTTTGATGAAGAAGTCTATCTTTTTATATTTTGATTTTGTAAAATTCATCGTTAAGATAGGAGTGATTTCCCTTACCTTAATGGTTAGTTATCTTATCTTATTTCTGAAGATCCTCAGATCGAACTTTTGATTGGTAAGCTAGTGTTCATACCGTGAGAGTACACCATCAAGTTAGGGGTGAAAACCATACCTTGATGACTATTCTCATTTCTTGATCTCCAACTTACCATGGTTGTAATCAAGTGACGAGAAGCATGTAGTAACTTGAAGGGTGAAATAATGTTAGTTTTTCGACCTATCAAGCCAAAGCATGATCTCTGAACTTGAAAAGTGACCGATCGCTTTAGGTTGATTTTGATTCCAAGTTTGAGCATTTAATTCTTAAATCAATTTCTTTTCTTTTATTTTCATGTTTTGACTCGATCTAGCCACATCAAACCATTTATTCCTTATCTATCGACTTTCATTGTGAGTTATCATCAAAACCTGATTACGTGATGGTAGTCTTCCTAAACAATCTTTTGTCAAGTAAGATATTATCTCTGATCGTGATGGTCGCTTCATCTCTCGTTTTCTGGAAAAGTCTCCAATCAGCTCTCAAAACTCAACTGAATCTTAGCACAACCTATCATCCGCGAACCGACGGTCAGACTGAAAGAACGATACAAACCCTCGAGGATATGCTCCGGGCTTGTGTCACTGATTTCTGTGGATTGTAGGATTCTCATCTTCCGTTGATTGAATTCTCTTACAATAACAGTTACCAGACCAACAGATGGCACCATTTGAGGCCTTGTATGGTCTGAAGTTGGTAAATCACAAATTACTGGTCCGGAATTGATACAAGAAACAACCGACAAAATTCATAAGATCCGTGATAACTTGGTCGCTGCTAGAAATCGTCAAAAGCATTATGCATATAAAAGACGTAAGCCCATGGAATACAATGTCGGTGATCTCGTACTTCTTAAGTATCACCTTGGAAGGGAGTGATTCGCTTTGGAAAGAAAGGGAAGCTAGCACCTCGTTACGTGGGTCCATTCAAAGTGTTTGAGCGAATTGGGAAAGTGGCCTACAAGCTTGAACTAACCCAAGAGCTCAGCAATGTACATCCAACGTTTCATGTTTCAACCTCAAGAAATGTCTTGCCGATGAAAATCTCCACATCCACTCGACGAAGTCCAGATTAACGAATCTATTCACTTTATTGAGAAACCTGTGGAAATTATGGATCGGGAAGTCAAACAACTCAAACGTAGCCGGATACCCATTGTCAAAGCCCGCTATGAATCTAAACGTGGCCCAGAATTCACCTGGGAGTGTGAGGACCAAATGAAATCCAAGTATCCTCATCTTTTCGTTTCAGCCTCCTCGTGATTTAAATTTCGGGACGAAATTTCCTAAAGCAGGGGAGACTGTAACATCTCATAATTTTCATTAACTTAAAAAAATTAATTTTGTAAAATCTTACAAATAACTGATATTAATAATAATAATAATAATAATAATAATAAAATAATAATAATAACGTCAATAATACTAATAATAATAATGAACATATAAGTTGTATTAAATCTTATAACTAATAACCTCTTACATAAATGATAACAATCCAAACTTCAAGAGGTTAAATGGTAATTTATTTAAAACTAACTCAAAACTTTGATTTCAGTTGTAAACTAATACAAACCACAGGGACCATTATGTAAATTTTGTATAATTACAAAACACACCGAACCCCACCCCCATTCACCCCGTTTCTCTTTTCCCTCTTTCGCGGCCACTATCCTCACCATTGTTGACCACCAAATCATAAAAATAATTGAATTAATCTTGCATGAACGATCCTTATCTGCTCCCAATCGAATGCATCTTTCAATTCCATTCAAAACAAACACAAACACTGCACCCGATCGCCTCTCAACCGCGAACCTGCAACACAAACAAAATCCCATCTCCGATCAATTTTAACTGATTTTGATAAGGGGCTATTGGTCTCGACAATCATTCGAAGCTTCCCTCAAGTTTAATTTGATTATTATCATTGATGAACATCAATCGATCACCACTTGGACAGCGACCTGTTCTTCACCGGGTTTGTCTCCAAATCGACATCATACGGTTAATAAACATACACACACTCGATTTCTCATGGGGAACAAAAGCCCCATGAATATGATTGTTAACAATCACGAGTCATTGCTCAATTTGGCCTCAAATCGAACTAGGGCTCGGATGAATCGGGGGTCGGATTGGGGTTTGATCGAAATGAAGTTTAAAAGAATTGGAACCGAGAAGTTAACGCGGCCACGGCCTTTGGTTCACCGGTTCCTGCGCTCTTTGTCATCCGAGAGGTCCCGGGTTCGACCCCGGGCCACCTCAAACATTTTTTTGAAGGCTTTTTAAGCTTTAAAAATTATGAAAAAATTTGTAAAAATTATAAAAATGTTTTTACAAACATTAAAAATTTAAAACCACATAATTACTTCTGAAATTTATTTCAACATTTTATTTATTTATTTTAATCGTTTTAAATAAATAAAATAACTAATTATATTTTCTACCAATTTATAATTAGTGTATAATATATAATTATACAATAAATAAATTGAATCCAATATATATACATAGATATATATTATCCGATTATCGAAACAACTTTTATTAGAATAAATTACATGAATATAATTTTACATAATCGTATACAATTTATAACTTATGTATATAACTAACATACAATATATAGTTATGTTTACTTATGTATAAATTTATTATATACATATAATTATGTAATAATTATACATATAATTATATATAATTACATAATTATATATAATTATGTATATAATTATACATATACAAGTTATTAATAAATTGTATATATGTATAACTTATATGTATAAATTTCTATTAAAATTCTAGACATAATCACTTTCAAAAATTCGTTTATTTATTTCAAGACATTCAAACTAAATAAATTAGTTATTTTATACTACCATTCAAAACACAATGGAAATCCTAATACATTCTCAAATTCCCAAATCATATTATTCTAATTCGAGACACCGTTCCTTAGGTTAATCATAAGGAAATCATTGGTGTCTAATCTATCACATCCAAATTCCAATCACATCAATCAAGTGAGTATTCATATCCCCTTTTTATATCATTTCTTATTTGGGGAAATCATGTGATACAATATATTCAATCATGATATTCTGTTGTTATTTCATTCTAAATCAATTCAAGACAGGTTATGTTATTACTTGCAATTATGTGAACATATTGTGATAAACTGGACGACAGTAAAACCCTAATTCAATCAATCAATCCTGGTATCAATGGTAGATCTACTGGTTTAGATAACCCACCCCATATGAATAGTCGAGTGGTGATCGTGCCAGAGGCAGGAGTTAATCTATGGTGTATGTGTGGAGTCTATTATATGCAAGTGTCAAGTCAAGGGGTGTTATTGTGTCGGTTTATCTATATGCTTTACTATTGCAATATAAGTCTTACCGTTACCTGTGAATTGGATTATTCTCAATCAATCAATCAATCTATATGTATACTCAAAACTATGATTACTCACCAGCTATTCGTTAGCTGACTTTATTTTCTCACATGATTTCAGGTTAAGCAAGTTAGTGGACTTCTACATGCTCATATAAGACCCGGACTTAGTCAAAACAAAAGACAATTACGATTTGTGACTTTAACTGTTGTATTTGTATCTGTTAATTAATGTTATCCTGTAATCTGATTTTAATATTATTTTCACTATTAGACAATCATGAGTTATGAACAATCAATCATTCCCTCGTCCGCTCCGATGATTCCGCCGTCGGTCGGGGGTGACAACAATTACTTTACATGCAATATTCCTCATGTTCTTGCATTAATTGCTAATATCATGCTAAATCCGCTACGAACACAACCTAATTGATCAAACTAGAGGCTGAGATCCTGTCAAATGGTATCAGAGCAGGTTAATCATTGATCGATTTCATTATTGATCATTTGAAACTGCTCTTTTGATCTCTACGTTTGATCGATTAGCAATTTGCAAGAATTAGCTGTAGAGAGAGAGATTCTGCTGTTTCTGGCCGTAAAACTTGAGGTTCTCTGGTGGTTTGAGCTACATTTGTTTTGTTTAAACTTGAGTTTGACTAAAAACTGAGATGACTACACCAACAAACGATCCTCACAATATTGGTTCCTCAACCAAGCCTCCGATGCTTGTGAGGAATGAGTATAAACCATATGGCAAAGACGTATGCTTCACCACTTGTCTGTCAACAGTGCTGGTTGTTGCAAGTCAGTGGTGCATGGACCATACAAGCCTATGGTGAGCGTCCTGAATCTAATGAACAGGTTCCGAAGAAACCTGAACAATATTAGGACGAAGATCTAAAGCTGTTCGAGATTGATGCTAGAGCCCATGGAATTTAGCCATGGCTATTCCAAATGAGATTTACTCAGGGCTTTTGCATCATGAAACTGCTCATGACCTATGGGTTGCTCTAAAGGAACAATTTGGAGGAACTGATTCGTCTTAGCAAACAATTGGGAAATCCTCGCACAACAATATGAGACATTCTCATATAGAAAGGGTGAGACTCTGACCCAGCAGTTTGAGCGGTTCCTTTGTTGATCTCTGAGCTGAAGATGGTCAAACAAGAGTACTCAAACAGCCAGATGAACAACAGGTTCCTCAGATCACTGCCTGAGAGATGGGAGGACACTTATACCATTGTCCTACGCTCCAGTGCAAATCTGGAAACTCTATCTCTCACCCACTTCATGGGAAACTGCTCATATTTGAGAGAGAGATAGAGCAAAAGAGGAAGTTGTCCACCTCTGGCAAGCTCGCTGATGACTTTGTTCAAGGAAATGCTGCCTTGATAAGTCAGGAGTCAGAATATGCTTCATCAGAAAGTTCTTATGATGAGCATATTGATTTCTCTACCAACTCTGAACAAGCTTTTGTTGAGTAGTAGGTCAGGAGGCAGCAGTGATAACTGGTGCTTTTTGATGGAAGATTTGAAGGGCATTCCAGATGATGATCTGGAAGAGATGGATATTTTGAGCCAAATGGCAATGATCAATATCAGATCTCAAACGTTCTACAAAAGAACTGGTAGGAAATTCCCTGGTCACTCTGGCAAAACCAAAGTTGGTTTTGACAAGAGCAAGTTGAGGTGTCACAAGTGCCAAAGGCTTGGACACTTTGCTAGAGAGTATAGATCATCTGGATCTAACTCCTCTGCTCCCTTTATGACTTTTCCAAGCAATAGCTCACAGCACAGAGGGCAACCTTCCTCCAGTTCTGGTCATCCATCACAAGCACAGGCATCACCCTATTTTTTTTTGTGCCTCAGGGTCATATGCCATACCATACCCCTGCTACTATGTGCCTCAGCCCAGTCAAACTCAAGCATTTTCTGCTCAAACACCACAGGCTCTTCCTGAGCTCAATCTTCCCCATCTTATCATCAAACACAACCTCAACAAACACAGCTTCTTCACCCAGGAGTTGTTGACTGGAGTAGTCTACCAGATGATCTATCTGGTCAGGAAAACTACTCCAAGGTGCTGGTCACATGGTGGTGATAGTCCATTTGGAAATCTTGCCTATGATGGCCCTTGAGTCTGCTGAGGGGTCATCATCCAATGCCTCATCACAGGTATCATCTGAGGCCAAAGCCAGCTTTATACTGAATCATGCCATAGCAGCATTTGCTTCTATTAGAGAAGCAATGTAGCTTTAATAGATAAAAATCTTGAGCTAGAGCAAACAATTTCCAAAAAGAAAGCTGAATTTGTGGAGCTGCACTTAATGAGAAAAATGATGAGATTTACAAGCTTAAATGCCAAATAAAATATGGTAAAGCTAGGGAAGATGTACTTCTAGAGAAGTACAGAGACCTCAAGGAAACTCTTGCAAACACCCAAGTAGAGTGTGATCGTGGGTGCAATCATGCAAGGGTTTTGAAATGCTTCTTAGCAAGCAATCAGCTTCCAAGTGAAGTTTGGCATTGGTTATAATACACTGCTCCTCCTACAGATTTCACTTCAAGAGGAAGTTGAATCTGATGGAGAGAGCAATAACCAATCCTTCTCATCATGTGACCTACTATCTGATTCAGCATCATCAGATATAAAAGTCAGCATTAGCTCCTGCCAAAACCAATCAGCTGATGCTACAACAGCTGTTGGTTCAAATGCTGACTGTCACATGATCAAAAGGTTGATCAACTCAGGTGTTGTCTCTAGAAGTACTGAAAGTACTAGAGAGCAAGTGATAACACCTGAAGTTCAAACCTCAACTACTGCCAGCACTGAAGAGAAGAAAACTGACAGTAGAAAAGGTTTGAAGACAACTAAAGAACGAGGTCAGGAAAGCAGGTACTAAAGGGAAGAAAACTGCTAGTACTGATAAGAAACAGCTGAAGAACAAGTCTTCAGCAGTTCATCTTCTTTGGTTGATGATCAACACAAGATGAAGAAGAAGCCATGTGAGATATGTGGCTTGTTCAATCATCTTACTGATGAATGCTGGTACAAAAGGGGTTCCAAACTCAAACAAAAGGAGAAAATTAAAGAGCTAATAAATGAAATGAAAAATGAGTTTGAGACAAGTTTGTAATAGCAACATCAAAGCCTAAAATCCCTAAGCCCAAAGCTAAGGGGTTACTCAGGCAACAGCGAGGTTGCTCAGAAAAAGATGGTACAACATAGGAATCCATCATCAGCAAACTCCAATGTGCTGAAAAGCTGAAAGCTTTATCACAAAATCAGACACAGCTGGTGATGATGGTTCAGCATCTAATGGGAAGAGTCAACCATTTAGATGCTCTTGTGTTGAAACCATAGAAAAGGAAATCCAAGCCAAAGGGTTCCTCTTCTACACCATCTTCTTCACCT